>OZ025220.1:3953477-4483477 GCA_964019055.1 Anthopleura xanthogrammica
GAAAAACCTGGTTTTGAGAGCCAAAATGGCCATTTTTCAGTTTTTTGGGCTAAAAAGCTTTTTTTTTTCAGCAAAACAGTGTTTTGGACATCCAAAATGTGCTTTTCTCGGCCAAAACGTGCGTTTAGCAGTGAAAACGTCGTGTTTTGACCAAAAGAAAATTCTCAGCAAATTTCAGATTTTGTCAGCAAAAAACACCTTTTTTGACCAAAAAGTACCCCCACTCAGCCAAAACCCCATTTTTTTTCGCCAAAAAGTCGTGTTTTCATCTCAAGAGGTATTTTCATGAGCAAAAAGTGGGGGTTTCAGCACACAGGACACGCCGTCAGCGAAAAACCTGGTTTTGAGAGCCAAAATGGCCATTTTTCAGTTTTTTGGGCTAAAAAGCTTTTTTTTTTCAGCAAAACAGTGTTTTGGACATCCAAAATGTGCTTTTCTCGGCCAAAACGTGCGTTTAGCAGTGAAAACGTCGTGTTTTGACCAAAAGAAAATTCTCAGCAAATTTCAGATTTTGTCAGCAAAAAACACCTTTTTTGACCAAAAAGTACCCCCACTCAGCCAAAACCCCATTTTTTTTCGCCAAAAAGTCGTGTTTTCATCTCAAGAGGTATTTTCATGAGCAAAAAGTGGGGGTTTCAGCACACAGGACACGCCGTCAGCGAAAAACCTGGTTTTGAGAGCCAAAATGGCCATTTTTCAGTTTTTTGGGCTAAAAAGCTTTTTTTTTCAGCAAAACAGTGTTTTGGACATCCAAAATGTGCTTTTCTCGGCCAAAACGTGCGTTTAGCAGTGAAAACGTCGTGTTTTGACCAAAAGAAAATTCTCAGCAAATTTCAGATTTTGTCAGCAAAAAACACCTTTTTTGACCAAAAAGTACCCCCACTCAGCCAAAACCCCATTTTTTTTCGCCAAAAAGTCGTGTTTTCATCTCAAGAGGTATTTTCATGAGCAAAAAGTGGGGGTTTCAGCACACAGGACACGCCGTCAGCGAAAAACCTGGTTTTGAGAGCCAAAATGGCCATTTTTCAGTTTTTTGGGCTAAAAAGCTTTTTTTTTCAGCAAAACAGTGTTTTGGACATCCAAAATGTGCTTTTCTCGGCCAAAACGTGCGTTTAGCAGTGAAAACGTCGTGTTTTGACCAAAAGAAAATTCTCAGCAAATTTCAGATTTTGTCAGCAAAAAACACCTTTTTTGACCAAAAAGTACCCCCACTCAGCCAAAACCCCATTTTTTTTCGCCAAAAAGTCGTGTTTTCATCTCAAGAGGTATTTTCATGAGCAAAAAGTGGGGGTTTCAGCACACAGGACACGCCGTCAGCGAAAAACCTGGTTTTGAGAGCCAAAATGGCCATTTTTCAGTTTTTTGGGCTAAAAAGCTTTTTTTTTCAGCAAAACAGTGTTTTGGACATCCAAAATGTGCTTTTCTCGGCCAAAACGTGCGTTTAGCAGTGAAAACGTCGTGTTTTGACCAAAAGAAAATTCTCAGCAAATTTCAGATTTTGTCAGCAAAAAACACCTTTTTTGACCAAAAAGTACCCCCACTCAGCCAAAACCCCATTTTTTTTCGCCAAAAAGTCGTTTTTTCATCTCAAGAGGTATTTTCATGAGCAAAAAGTGGGGGTTTCAGCACACAGGACACGCCGTCAGCGAAAAACCTGGTTTTGAGAGCCAAAATGGCCATTTTTCAGTTTTTTGGGCTAAAAAGCTTTTTTTTTCAGCAAAACAGTGTTTTGGACATCCAAAATGTGCTTTTCTCGGCCAAAACGTGCGTTTAGCAGTGAAAACGTCGTGTTTTGACCAAAAGAAAATTCTCAGCAAATTTCAGATTTTGTCAGCAAAAAACACCTTTTTTGACCAAAAAGTACCCCCACTCAGCCAAAACCCCATTTTTTTCCCCAAAAAGTCGTGTTTTCATCTCAAGAGGTATTTTCATGAGCAAAAAGTGGGGGTTTCAGCACACAGGACACGCCGTCAGCGAAAAACCTGGTTTTGAGAGCCAAAATGGCCATTTTTCAGTTTTTTGGGCTAAAAAGCTTTTTTTTCAGCAAAACAGTGTTTTGGACATCCAAAATGTGCTTTTCTCGGCCAAAACGTGCGTTTAGCAGTGAAAACGTCGTGTTTTGACCAAAAGAAAATTCTCAGCAAATTTCAGATTTTGTCAGCAAAAAACACCTTTTTTGACCAAAAAGTACCCCCACTCAGCCAAAACCCCATTTTTTTTCGCCAAAAAGTCGTGTTTTCATCTCAAGAGGTATTTTCATGAGCAAAAAGTGGGGGTTTCAGCACACAGGACACGCCGTCAGCGAAAAACCTGGTTTTGAGAGCCAAAAATGGCCATTTTTCAGTTTTTTGGGCTAAAAAGCTTTTTTTTTCAGCAAAACAGTGTTTTGGACATCCAAAATGTGCTTTTCTCGGCCAAAACGTGCGTTTAGCAGTGAAAACGTCGTGTTTTGACCAAAAGAAAATTCTCAGCAAATTTCAGATTTTGTCAGCAAAAAACACCTTTTTTGACCAAAAAGTACCCCCACTCAGCCAAAACCCCATTTTTTTTCGCCAAAAAGTCGTGTTTTCATCTCAAGAGGTATTTTCATGAGCAAAAAGTGGGGGTTTCAGCACACAGGACACGCCGTCAGCGAAAAACCTGGTTTTGAGAGCCAAAATGGCCATTTTTCAGTTTTTTGGGCTAAAAAGCTTTTTTTTTCAGCAAAACAGTGTTTTGGACATCCAAAATGTGCTTTTCTCGGCCAAAACGTGCGTTTAGCAGTGAAAACGTCGTGTTTTGACCAAAAGAAAATTCTCAGCAAATTTCAGATTTTGTCAGCAAAAAACACCTTTTTTGACTAAAAAGTACCCCCACTCAGCCAAAACCCCATTTTTTTTCGCCAAAAAGTCGTGTTTTCATCTCAAGAGGTATTTTCATGAGCAAAAAGTGGGGGTTTCAGCACACAGGACACGCCGTCAGCGAAAAACCTGGTTTTGAGAGCCAAAATGGCCATTTTTCAGTTTTTTGGGCTAAAAAGCTTTTTTTTTCAGCAAAACAGTGTTTTGGACATCCAAAATGTGCTTTTCTCGGCCAAAACGTGCGTTTAGCAGTGAAAACGTCGTGTTTTGACCAAAAGAAAATTCTCAGCAAATTTCAGATTTTGTCAGCAAAAAACACCTTTTTTGACCAAAAAGTACCCCCACTCAGCCAAAACCCCATTTTTTTTCGCCAAAAAGTCGTGTTTTCATCTCAAGAGGTATTTTCATGAGCAAAAAGTGGGGGTTTCAGCACACAGGACACGCCGTCAGCGAAAAACCTGGTTTTGAGAGCCAAAATGGCCATTTTTCAGTTTTTTGGGCTAAAAAGCTTTTTTTTTTCAGCAAAACAGTGTTTTGGACATCCAAAATGTGCTTTTCTCGGCCAAAACGTGCGTTTAGCAGTGAAAACGTCATGTTTTGACCAAAAGAAAATTCTCAGCAAATTTCAGATTTTGTCAGCAAAAAACACCTTTTTTGACCAAAAAGTACCCCCACTCAGCCAAAACCCCATTTTTTTTCGCCAAAAAGTCGTGTTTTCATCTCAAGAGGTATTTTCATGAGCAAAAAGTGGGGGTTTCAGCACACAGGACACGCCGTCAGCGAAAAACCTGGTTTTGAGAGCCAAAATGGCCATTTTTCAGTTTTTTGGGCTAAAAAGCTTTTTTTTTCAGCAAAACAGTGTTTTGGACATCCAAAATGTGCTTTTCTCGGCCAAAACGTGCGTTTAGCAGTGAAAACGTCGTGTTTTGACCAAAAGAAAATTCTCAGCAAATTTCAGATTTTGTCAGCAAAAAACACCTTTTTTGACCAAAAAGTACCCCCACTCAGCCAAAACCCCATTTTTTTTCGCCAAAAAGTCGTGTTTTCATCTCAAGAGGTATTTTCATGAGCAAAAAGTGGGGGTTTCAGCACACAGGACACGCCGTCAGCGAAAAACCTGGTTTTGAGAGCCAAAATGGCCATTTTTCAGTTTTTTGGGCTAAAAAGCTTTTTTTTTCAGCAAAACAGTGTTTTGGACATCCAAAATGTGCTTTTCTCGGCCAAAACGTGCGTTTAGCAGTGAAAACGTCGTGTTTTGACCAAAAGAAAATTCTCAGCAAATTTCAGATTTTGTCAGCAAAAAACACCTTTTTTGACCAAAAAGTACCCCCACTCAGCCAAAACCCCATTTTTTTTCCCCAAAAAGTCGTGTTTTCATCTTAAGAGGTATTTTCATGAGCAAAAAGTGGGGTTTCAGCACACAGGACACGCCGTCAGCGAAAAACCTGGTTTTGAGAGCCAAAATGGCCATTTTTCAGTTTTTTGGGCTAAAAAGCTTTTTTTTTTCAGCAAAACAGTGTTTTGGACATCCAAAATGTGCTTTTCTCGGCCAAAACGTGCGTTTAGCAGTGAAAACGTCGTGTTTTGACCAAAAGAAAATTCTCAGCAAATTTCAGATTTTGTCAGCAAAAAACACCTTTTTTGACCAAAAAGTACCCCCACTCAGCCAAAACCCCATTTTTTTTCGCCAAAAAGTCGTGTTTTCATCTCAAGAGGTATTTTCATGAGCAAAAAGTGGGGTTTCAGCACACAGGACACGCCGTCAGCGAAAAACCTGGTTTTGAGAGCCAAAATGGCCATTTTTCAGTTTTTTGGGCTAAAAAGCTTTTTTTTTCAGCAAAACAGTGTTTTGGACATCCAAAATGTGCTTTTCTCGGCCAAAACGTGCGTTTAGCAGTGAAAACGTCGTGTTTTGACCAAAAGAAAATTCTCAGCAAATTTCAGATTTTGTCAGCAAAAAACACCTTTTTTGACCAAAAAGTACCCCCACTCAGCCAAAACCCCATTTTTTTTCGCCAAAAGGTCGTGTTTTCATCTCAAGAGGTATTTTCATGAGCAAAAAGTTGGGGTTTCAGCACACAGGACACGCCGTCAGCGAAAAACCTGGTTTTGAGAGCCAAAATGGCCATTTTTCAGTTTTTTGGGCTAAAAAGCTTTTTTTTTCAGCAAAACAGTGTTTTGGACATCCAAAATGTGCTTTTCTCGGCCAAAACGTGCGTTTAGCAGTGAAAACGTCGTGTTTTGACCAAAAGAAAATTCTCAGCAAATTTCAGATTTTGTCAGCAAAAAACACCTTTTTTGACCAAAAAGTACCCCCACTCAGCCAAAACCCCATTTTTTTTCGCCAAAAAGTCGTGTTTTCATCTCAAGAGGTATTTTCATGAGCAAAAAGTGGGGGTTTCAGCACACAGGACACGCCGTCAGCGAAAAACCTGGTTTTGAGAGCCAAAATGGCCATTTTTCAGTTTTTTGGGCTAAAAAGCTTTTTTTTTCAGCAAAACAGTGTTTTGGACATCCAAAATGTGCTTTTCTCGGCCAAAACGTGCGTTTAGCAGTGAAAACGTCGTGTTTTGACCAAAAGAAAATTCTCAGCAAATTTCAGATTTTGTCAGCAAAAAACACCTTTTTTGACCAAAAAGTACCCCCACTCAGCCAAAACCCCATTTTTTTTCCCCAAAAAGTCGTGTTTTCATCTCAAGAGGTATTTTCATGAGCAAAAAGTGGGGGTTTCAGCACACAGGACACGCCGTCAGCGAAAAACCTGGTTTTGAGAGCCAAAATGGCCATTTTTCAGTTTTTTGGGCTAAAAAGCTTTTTTTTTTCAGCAAAACAGTGTTTTGGACATCCAAAATGTGCTTTTCTCGGCCAAAACGTGCGTTTAGCAGTGAAAACGTCGTGTTTTGACCAAAAGAAAATTCTCAGCAAATTTCAGATTTTGTCAGCAAAAAACACCTTTTTTGACCAAAAAGTACCCCCACTCAGCCAAAACCCCATTTTTTTTCGCCAAAAAGTCGTGTTTTCATCTCAAGAGGTATTTTCATGAGCAAAAAGTGGGGGTTTCAGCACACAGGACACGCCGTCAGCGAAAAACCTGGTTTTGAGAGCCAAAATGGCCATTTTTCAGTTTTTTGGGCTAAAAAGCTTTTTTTTTCAGCAAAACAGTGTTTTGGACATCCAAAATGTGCTTTTCTCGGCCAAAACGTGCGTTTAGCAGTGAAAACGTCGTGTTTTGACCAAAAGAAAATTCTCAGCAAATTTCAGATTTTGTCAGCAAAAAACACCTTTTTTGACCAAAAAGTACCCCCACTCAGCCAAAACCCCATTTTTTTCCCCCAAAAAGTCGTGTTTTCATCTCAAGAGGTATTTTCATGAGCAAAAAGTGGGGGTTTCAGCACACAGGACACGCCGTCAGCGAAAAACCTGGTTTTGAGAGCCAAAATGGCCATTTTTCAGTTTTTTGGGCTAAAAAGCTTTTTTTTTTCAGCAAAACAGTGTTTTGGACATCCAAAATGTGCTTTTCTCGGCCAAAACGTGCGTTTAGCAGTGAAAACGTCGTGTTTTGACCAAAAGAAAATTCTCAGCAAATTTCAGATTTTGTCAGCAAAAAACACCTTTTTTGACCAAAAAGTACCCCCACTCAGCCAAAACCCCATTTTTTTTCGCCAAAAAGTCGTGTTTTCATCTCAAGAGGTATTTTCATGAGCAAAAAGTGGGGGTTTCAGCACACAGGACACGCCGTCAGCGAAAAACCTGGTTTTGAGAGCCAAAATGGCCATTTTTCAGTTTTTTGGGCTAAAAAGCTTTTTTTTTCAGCAAAACAGTGTTTTGGACATCCAAAATGTGCTTTTCTCGGCCAAAACGTGCGTTTAGCAGTGAAAACGTCGTGTTTTGACCAAAAGAAAATTCTCAGCAAATTTCAGATTTTGTCAGCAAAAAACACCTTTTTTGACCAAAAAGTACCCCCACTCAGCCAAAACCCCATTTTTTTTCGCCAAAAAGTCGTGTTTTCATCTCAAGAGGTATTTTCATGAGCAAAAAGTGGGGGTTTCAGCACACAGGACACGCCGTCAGCGAAAAACCTGGTTTTGAGAGCCAAAATGGCCATTTTTCAGTTTTTTGGGCTAAAAAGCTTTTTTTTTCAGCAAAACAGTGTTTTGGACATCCAAAATGTGCTTTTCTCGGCCAAAACGTGCGTTTAGCAGTGAAAACGTCGTGTTTTGACCAAAAGAAAATTCTCAGCAAATTTCAGATTTTGTCAGCAAAAAACACCTTTTTTGACCAAAAAGTACCCCCACTCAGCCAAAACCCCATTTTTTTTCGCCAAAAAGTCGTGTTTTCATCTCAAGAGGTATTTTCATGAGCAAAAAGTGGGGGTTTCAGCACACAGGACACGCCGTCAGCGAAAAACCTGGTTTTGAGAGCCAAAATGGCCATTTTTCAGTTTTTTGGGCTAAAAAGCTTTTTTTTTCAGCAAAACAGTGTTTTGGACATCCAAAATGTGCTTTTCTCGGCCAAAACGTGCGTTTAGCAGTGAAAACGTCGTGTTTTGACCAAAAGAAAATTCTCAGCAAATTTCAGATTTTGTCAGCAAAAAACACCTTTTTTGACCAAAAAGTACCCCCACTCAGCCAAAACCCCATTTTTTTTCGCCAAAAAGTCGTGTTTTCATCTCAAGAGGTATTTTCATGAGCAAAAAGTGGGGGTTTCAGCACACAGGACACGCCGTCAGCGAAAAACCTGGTTTTGAGAGCCAAAATGGCCATTTTTCAGTTTTTTGGGCTAAAAAGCTTTTTTTTTCAGCAAAACAGTGTTTTGGACATCCAAAATGTGCTTTTCTCGGCCAAAACGTGCGTTTAGCAGTGAAAACGTCGTGTTTTGACCAAAAGAAAATTCTCAGCAAATTTCAGATTTTGTCAGCAAAAAACACCTTTTTTGACCAAAAAGTACCCCCACTCAGCCAAAACCCCATTTTTTTCCCCCAAAAAGTCGTGTTTTCATCTCAAGAGGTATTTTCATGAGCAAAAAGTGGGGGTTTCAGCACACAGGACACGCCGTCAGCGAAAAACCTGGTTTTGAGAGCCAAAATGGCCATTTTTCAGTTTTTTGGGCTAAAAAGCTTTTTTTTTCAGCAAAACAGTGTTTTGGACATCCAAAATGTGCTTTTCTCGGCCAAAACGTGCGTTTAGCAGTGAAAACGTCGTGTTTTGACCAAAAGAAAATTCTCAGCAAATTTCAGATTTTGTCAGCAAAAAACACCTTTTTTGACCAAAAAGTACCCCCACTCAGCCAAAACCCCATTTTTTTTCGCCAAAAAGTCGTGTTTTCATCTCAAGAGGTATTTTCATGAGCAAAAAGTGGGGGTTTCAGCACACAGGACACGCCGTCAGCGAAAAACCTGGTTTTGAGAGCCAAAATGGCCATTTTTCAGTTTTTTGGGCTAAAAAGCTTTTTTTTTCAGCAAAACAGTGTTTTGGACATCCAAAATGTGCTTTTCTCGGCCAAAACGTGCGTTTAGCAGTGAAAACGTCGTGTTTTGACCAAAAGAAAATTCTCAGCAAATTTCAGATTTTGTCAGCAAAAAACACCTTTTTTGACCAAAAAGTACCCCCACTCAGCCAAAACCCCATTTTTTTTCGCCAAAAAGTCGTGTTTTCATCTCAAGAGGTATTTTCATGAGCAAAAAGTGGGGGTTTCAGCACACAGGACACGCCGTCAGCGAAAAACCTGGTTTTGAGAGCCAAAATGGCCATTTTTCAGTTTTTTGGGCTAAAAAGCTTTTTTTTTCAGCAAAACAGTGTTTTGGACATCCAAAATGTGCTTTTCTCGGCCAAAACGTGCGTTTAGCAGTGAAAACGTCGTGTTTTGACCAAAAGAAAATTCTCAGCAAATTTCAGATTTTGTCAGCAAAAAACACCTTTTTTGACCAAAAAGTACCCCCACTCAGCCAAAACCCCATTTTTTTTCGCCAAAAAGTCGTGTTTTCATCTCAAGAGGTATTTTCATGAGCAAAAAGTGGGGGTTTCAGCACACAGGACACGCCGTCAGCGAAAAACCTGGTTTTGAGAGCCAAAATGGCCATTTTTCAGTTTTTTGGGCTAAAAAGCTTTTTTTTTCAGCAAAACAGTGTTTTGGACATCCAAAATGTGCTTTTCTCGGCCAAAACGTGCGTTTAGCAGTGAAAACGTCGTGTTTTGACCAAAAGAAAATTCTCAGCAAATTTCAGATTTTGTCAGCAAAAAACACCTTTTTTGACCAAAAAGTACCCCCACTCAGCCAAAACCCCATTTTTTTTCGCCAAAAAGTCGTGTTTTCATCTCAAGAGGTATTTTCATGAGCAAAAAGTGGGGGTTTCAGCACACAGGACACGCCGTCAGCGAAAAACCTGGTTTTGAGAGCCAAAATGGCCATTTTTCAGTTTTTTGGGCTAAAAAGCTTTTTTTTTCAGCAAAACAGTGTTTTGGACATCCAAAATGTGCTTTTCTCGGCCAAAACGTGCGTTTAGCAGTGAAAACGTCGTGTTTTGACCAAAAGAAAATTCTCAGCAAATTTCAGATTTTGTCAGCAAAAAACACCTTTTTTGACCAAAAAGTACCCCCACTCAGCCAAAACCCCATTTTTTTTCGCCAAAAAGTCGTGTTTTCATCTCAAGAGGTATTTTCATGAGCAAAAAGTGGGGGTTTCAGCACACAGGACACGCCGTCAGCGAAAAACCTGGTTTTGAGAGCCAAAATGGCCATTTTTCAGTTTTTTGGGCTAAAAAGCTTTTTTTTTCAGCAAAACAGTGTTTTGGACATCCAAAATGTGCTTTTCTCGGCCAAAACGTGCGTTTAGCAGTGAAAACGTCGTGTTTTGACCAAAAGAAAATTCTCAGCAAATTTCAGATTTTGTCAGCAAAAAACACCTTTTTTGACCAAAAAGTACCCCCACTCAGCCAAAACCCCATTTTTTTTCGCCAAAAAGTCGTGTTTTCATCTCAAGAGGTATTTTCATGAGCAAAAAGTGGGGGTTTCAGCACACAGGACACGCCGTCAGCGAAAAACCTGGTTTTGAGAGCCAAAATGGCCATTTTTCAGTTTTTTGGGCTAAAAAGCTTTTTTTTTCAGCAAAACAGTGTTTTGGACATCCAAAATGTGCTTTTCTCGGCCAAAACGTGCGTTTAGCAGTGAAAACGTCGTGTTTTGACCAAAAGAAAATTCTCAGCAAATTTCAGATTTTGTCAGCAAAAAACACCTTTTTTGACCAAAAAGTACCCCCACTCAGCCAAAACCCCATTTTTTTTCGCCAAAAAGTCGTGTTTTCATCTCAAGAGGTATTTTCATGAGCAAAAAGTGGGGGTTTCAGCACACAGGACACGCCGTCAGCGAAAAACCTGGTTTTGAGAGCCAAAATGGCCATTTTTCAGTTTTTTGGGCTAAAAAGCTTTTTTTTTCAGCAAAACAGTGTTTTGGACATCCAAAATGTGCTTTTCTCGGCCAAAACGTGCGTTTAGCAGTGAAAACGTCGTGTTTTGACCAAAAGAAAATTCTCAGCAAATTTCAGATTTTGTCAGCAAAAAACACCTTTTTTGACCAAAAAGTACCCCCACTCAGCCAAAACCCCATTTTTTTTCGCCAAAAAGTCGTGTTTTCATCTCAAGAGGTATTTTCATGAGCAAAAAGTGGGGGTTTCAGCACACAGGACACGCCGTCAGCGAAAAACCTGGTTTTGAGAGCCAAAATGGCCATTTTTCAGTTTTTTGGGCTAAAAAGCTTTTTTTTTCAGCAAAACAGTGTTTTGGACATCCAAAATGTGCTTTTCTCGGCCAAAACGTGCGTTTAGCAGTGAAAACGTCGTGTTTTGACCAAAAGAAAATTCTCAGCAAATTTCAGATTTTGTCAGCAAAAAACACCTTTTTTGACCAAAAAGTACCCCCACTCAGCCAAAACCCCATTTTTTTTCGCCAAAAAGTCGTGTTTTCATCTCAAGAGGTATTTTCATGAGCAAAAAGTGGGGGTTTCAGCACACAGGACACGCCGTCAGCGAAAAACCTGGTTTTGAGAGCCAAAATGGCCATTTTTCAGTTTTTTGGGCTAAAAAGCTTTTTTTTTCAGCAAAACAGTGTTTTGGACATCCAAAATGTGCTTTTCTCGGCCAAAACGTGCGTTTAGCAGTGAAAACGTCGTGTTTTGACCAAAAGAAAATTCTCAGCAAATTTCAGATTTTGTCAGCAAAAAACACCTTTTTTGACCAAAAAGTACCCCCACTCAGCCAAAACCCCATTTTTTTTCGCCAAAAAGTCGTGTTTTCATCTCAAGAGGTATTTTCATGAGCAAAAAGTGGGGGTTTCAGCACACAGGACACGCCGTCAGCGAAAAACCTGGTTTTGAGAGCCAAAATGGCCATTTTTCAGTTTTTTGGGCTAAAAAGCTTTTTTTTTCAGCAAAACAGTGTTTTGGACATCCAAAATGTGCTTTTCTCGGCCAAAACGTGCGTTTAGCAGTGAAAACGTCGTGTTTTGACCAAAAGAAAATTCTCAGCAAATTTCAGATTTTGTCAGCAAAAAACACCTTTTTTGACCAAAAAGTACCCCCACTCAGCCAAAACCCCATTTTTTTTCGCCAAAAAGTCGTGTTTTCATCTCAAGAGGTATTTTCATGAGCAAAAAGTGGGGGTTTCAGCACACAGGACACGCCGTCAGCGAAAAACCTGGTTTTGAGAGCCAAAATGGCCATTTTTCAGTTTTTTGGGCTAAAAAGCTTTTTTTTTCAGCAAAACAGTGTTTTGGACATCCAAAATGTGCTTTTCTTGGCCAAAACGTGCGTTTAGCAGTGAAAACGTCGTGTTTTGACCAAAAGAAAATTCTCAGCAAATTTCAGATTTTGTCAGCAAAAAACACCTTTTTTGACCAAAAAGTACCCCCACTCAGCCAAAACCCCATTTTTTTTCGCCAAAAAGTCGTGTTTTCATCTCAAGAGGTATTTTCATGAGCAAAAAGTGGGGGTTTCAGCACACAGGACACGCCGTCAGCGAAAAACCTGGTTTTGAGAGCCAAAATGGCCATTTTTCAGTTTTTTGGGCTAAAAAGCTTTTTTTTTCAGCAAAACAGTGTTTTGGACATCCAAAATGTGCTTTTCTCGGCCAAAACGTGCGTTTAGCAGTGAAAACGTCGTGTTTTGACCAAAAGAAAATTCTCAGCAAATTTCAGATTTTGTCAGCAAAAAACACCTTTTTTGACCAAAAAGTACCCCCACTCAGCCAAAACCCCATTTTTTTTCGCCAAAAAGTCGTGTTTTCATCTCAAGAGGTATTTTCATGAGCAAAAAGTGGGGGTTTCAGCACACAGGACACGCCGTCAGCGAAAAACCTGGTTTTGAGAGCCAAAATGGCCATTTTTCAGTTTTTTGGGCTAAAAAGCTTTTTTTTTCAGCAAAACAGTGTTTTGGACATCCAAAATGTGCTTTTCTCGGCCAAAACGTGCGTTTAGCAGTGAAAACGTCGTGTTTTGACCAAAAGAAAATTCTCAGCAAATTTCAGATTTTGTCAGCAAAAAACACCTTTTTTGACCAAAAAGTACCCCCACTCAGCCAAAACCCCATTTTTTTTCGCCAAAAAGTCGTGTTTTCATCTCAAGAGGTATTTTCATGAGCAAAAAGTGGGGGTTTCAGCACACAGGACACGCCGTCAGCGAAAAACCTGGTTTTGAGAGCCAAAATGGCCATTTTTCAGTTTTTTGGGCTAAAAAGCTTTTTTTTTCAGCAAAACAGTGTTTTGGACATCCAAAATGTGCTTTTCTCGGCCAAAACGTGCGTTTAGCAGTGAAAACGTCGTGTTTTGACCAAAAGAAAATTCTCAGCAAATTTCAGATTTTGTCAGCAAAAAACACCTTTTTTGACCAAAAAGTACCCCCACTCAGCCAAAACCCCATTTTTTTTCGCCAAAAAGTCGTGTTTTCATCTCAAGAGGTATTTTCATGAGCAAAAAGTGGGGGTTTCAGCACACAGGACACGCCGTCAGCGAAAAACCTGGTTTTGAGAGCCAAAATGGCCATTTTTCAGTTTTTTGGGCTAAAAAGCTTTTTTTTTCAGCAAAACAGTGTTTTGGACATCCAAAATGTGCTTTTCTCGGCCAAAACGTGCGTTTAGCAGTGAAAACGTCGTGTTTTGACCAAAAGAAAATTCTCAGCAAATTTCAGATTTTGTCAGCAAAAAACACCTTTTTTGACCAAAAAGTACCCCCACTCAGCCAAAACCCCATTTTTTTTCGCCAAAAAGTCGTGTTTTCATCTCAAGAGGTATTTTCATGAGCAAAAAGTGGGGGTTTCAGCACACAGGACACGCCGTCAGCGAAAAACCTGGTTTTGAGAGCCAAAATGGCCATTTTTCAGTTTTTTGGGCTAAAAAGCTTTTTTTTTCAGCAAAACAGTGTTTTGGACATCCAAAATGTGCTTTTCTCGGCCAAAACGTGCGTTTAGCAGTGAAAACGTCGTGTTTTGACCAAAAGAAAATTCTCAGCAAATTTCAGATTTTGTCAGCAAAAAACACCTTTTTTGACCAAAAAGTACCCCCACTCAGCCAAAACCCCATTTTTTTTCGCCAAAAAGTCGTGTTTTCATCTCAAGAGGTATTTTCATGAGCAAAAAGTGGGGGTTTCAGCACACAGGACACGCCGTCAGCGAAAAACCTGGTTTTGAGAGCCAAAATGGCCATTTTTCAGTTTTTTGGGCTAAAAAGCTTTTTTTTTCAGCAAAACAGTGTTTTGGACATCCAAAATGTGCTTTTCTCGGCCAAAACGTGCGTTTAGCAGTGAAAACGTCGTGTTTTGACCAAAAGAAAATTCTCAGCAAATTTCAGATTTTGTCAGCAAAAAACACCTTTTTTGACCAAAAAGTACCCCCACTCAGCCAAAACCCCATTTTTTTTCGCCAAAAAGTCGTGTTTTCATCTCAAGAGGTATTTTCATGAGCAAAAAGTGGGGGTTTCAGCACACAGGACACGCCGTCAGCGAAAAACCTGGTTTTGAGAGCCAAAATGGCCATTTTTCAGTTTTTTGGGCTAAAAAGCTTTTTTTTTCAGCAAAACAGTGTTTTGGACATCCAAAATGTGCTTTTCTCGGCCAAAACGTGCGTTTAGCAGTGAAAACGTCGTGTTTTGACCAAAAGAAAATTCTCAGCAAATTTCAGATTTTGTCAGCAAAAAACACCTTTTTTGACCAAAAAGTACCCCCACTCAGCCAAAACCCCATTTTTTTTCGCCAAAAAGTCGTGTTTTCATCTCAAGAGGTATTTTCATGAGCAAAAAGTGGGGGTTTCAGCACACAGGACACGCCGTCAGCGAAAAACCTGGTTTTGAGAGCCAAAATGGCCATTTTTCAGTTTTTTGGGCTAAAAAGCTTTTTTTTTCAGCAAAACAGTGTTTTGGACATCCAAAATGTGCTTTTCTCGGCCAAAACGTGCGTTTAGCAGTGAAAACGTCGTGTTTTGACCAAAAGAAAATTCTCAGCAAATTTCAGATTTTGTCAGCAAAAAACACCTTTTTTGACCAAAAAGTACCCCCACTCAGCCAAAACCCCATTTTTTTTCGCCAAAAAGTCGTGTTTTCATCTCAAGAGGTATTTTCATGAGCAAAAAGTGGGGGTTTCAGCACACAGGACACGCCGTCAGCGAAAAACCTGGTTTTGAGAGCCAAAATGGCCATTTTTCAGTTTTTTGGGCTAAAAAGCTTTTTTTTTCAGCAAACAGTGTTTTGGACATCCAAAATGTGCTTTTCTCGGCCAAAACGTGCGTTTAGCAGTGAAAACGTCGTGTTTGACCAAAAGAAAATTCTCAGCAAATTTCAGATTTTGTCAGCAAAAAACACCTTTTTTGACCAAAAAGTACCCCCACTCAGCCAAAACCCCATTTTTTTTCGCCAAAAAGTCGTGTTTTCATCTCAAGAGGTATTTTCATGAGCAAAAAGTGGGGTTTCAGCACACAGGACACGCCGTCAGCGAAAAACCTGGTTTTGAGAGCCAAAATGGCCATTTTTCAGTTTTTTGGGCTAAAAAGCTTTTTTTTTCAGCAAAACAGTGTTTTGGACATCCAAAATGTGCTTTTCTCGGCCAAAACGTGCGTTTAGCAGTGAAAACGTCGTGTTTTGACCAAAAGAAAATTCTCAGCAAATTTCAGATTTTGTCAGCAAAAACACCTTTTTTGACCAAAAAGTACCCCCACTCAGCCAAAACCCCATTTTTTTTCGCCAAAAAGTCGTGTTTTCATCTCAAGAGGTATTTTCATGAGCAAAAAGTGGGGGTTTCAGCACACAGGACACGCCGTCAGCGAAAAACCTGGTTTTGAGAGCCAAAATGGCCATTTTTCAGTTTTTGGGCTAAAAAGCTTTTTTTTTCAGCAAAACAGTGTTTTGGACATCCAAAATGTGCTTTTCTCGGCCAAAACGTGCGTTTAGCAGTGAAAACGTCGTGTTTTGACCAAAAGAAAATTCTCAGCAAATTTCAGATTTTGTCAGCAAAAAACACCTTTTTTGACCAAAAAGTACCCCACTCAGCCGAAACCCCATTTTTTTTCGCCAAAAAGTCGTGTTTTCATCTCAAGAGGTATTTTCATGAGCAAAAAGTGGGGGTTTCAGCACACAGGACACGCCGTCAGCGAAAAACCTGGTTTTGAGAGCCAAAATGGCCATTTTTCAGTTTTTTGGGCTAAAAAGCTTTTTTTTTCAGCAAAACAGTGTTTTGGACATCCAAAATGTGCTTTTCTCGGCCAAAACGTGCGTTTAGCAGTGAAAACGTCGTGTTTTGACCAAAAGAAAATTCTCAGCAAATTTCAGATTTTGTCAGCAAAAAACACCTTTTTTGACCAAAAAGTACCCCCACTCAGCCAAAACCCCATTTTTTTTCGCCAAAAAGTCGTGTTTTCATCTCAAGAGGTATTTTCATGAGCAAAAAGTGGGGGTTTCAGCACACAGGACACGCCGTCAGCGAAAAACCTGGTTTTGAGAGCCAAAATGGCCATTTTTCAGTTTTTTGGGCTAAAAAGCTTTTTTTTTCAGCAAAACAGTGTTTTGGACATCCAAAATGTGCTTTTCTCGGCCAAAACGTGCGTTTAGCAGTGAAAACGTCGTGTTTTGACCAAAAGAAAATTCTCAGCAAATTTCAGATTTTGTCAGCAAAAACACCTTTTTTGACCAAAAAGTACCCCCACTCAGCCAAAACCCCATTTTTTTTCGCCAAAAAGTCGTGTTTTCATCTCAAGAGGTATTTTCATGAGCAAAAAGTGGGGGTTTCAGCACACAGGACACGCCGTCAGCGAAAAACCTGGTTTTGAGAGCCAAAATGGCCATTTTTCAGTTTTTTGGGCTAAAAAGCTTTTTTTTTCAGCAAAACAGTGTTTTGGACATCCAAAATGTGCTTTTCTCGGCCAAAACGTGCGTTTAGCAGTGAAAACGTCGTGTTTTGACCAAAAGAAAATTCTCAGCAAATTCTGATTTTGTCAGCAAAAAACACCTTTTTTTGACCAAAAAGTACCCCACTCAGCCAAAACCCCATTTTTTTCGCCAAAAAGTCGTGTTTTCATCTCAAGAGGTATTTTCATGAGCAAAAAGTGGGGGTTTCAGCACACAGGACACGCCGTCAGCGAAAAACCTGGTTTTGAGAGCCAAAATGGCCATTTTTCAGTTTTTGGGCTAAAAAGCTTTTTTTTTCAGCAAAACAGTGTTTTGGACATCCAAAATGTGCTTTTCTCGGCCAAAACGTGCGTTCAGCAGTGAAAACGTCGTGTTTTGACCAAAAGAAAATTCTCAGCAAATTTCAGATTTTGTCAGCAAAAAACACCTTTTTTGACCAAAAAGTACCCCCACTCAGCCAAAACCCCATTTTTTTTCGCCAAAAAGTCGTGTTTTCATCTCAAGAGGTATTTTCATGAGCAAAAAGTGGGGGTTTCAGCACACAGGACACGCCGTCAGCGAAAAACCTGGTTTTGAGAGCCAAAATGGCCATTTTTCAGTTTTTTGGGCTAAAAAGCTCTTTTTTTTCAGCAAAACAGTGTTTTGGACATCCAAAATGTGCTTTTCTCGGCCAAAACGTGCGTTTAGCAGTGAAAACGTCGTGTTTTGACCAAAAGAAAATTCTCAGCAAATTTCAGATTTTGTCAGCAAAAAACACCTTTTTTGACCAAAAAGTACCCCCACTCAGCCAAAACCCCATTTTTTTTCGCCAAAAAGTCGTGTTTTCATCTCAAGAGGTATTTTCATGAGCAAAAAGTGGGGGTTTCAGCACACAGGACACGCCGTCAGCGAAAAACCTGGTTTTGAGAGCCAAAATGGCCATTTTTCAGTTTTTTGGGCTAAAAAGCTTTTTTTTTCAGCAAAACAGTGTTTTGGACATCCAAAATGTGCTTTTCTCGGCCAAAACGTGCGTTTAGCAGTGAAAACGTCGTGTTTTGACCAAAAGAAAATTCTCAGCAAATTTCAGATTTTGTCAGCAAAAAACACCTTTTTTGACCAAAAAGTACCCCCACTCAGCCAAAACCCCATTTTTTTTCGCCAAAAAGTCGTGTTTTCATCTCAAGAGGTATTTTCATGAGCAAAAAGTGGGGGTTTCAGCACACAGGACACGCCGTCAGCGAAAAACCTGGTTTTGAGAGCCAAAATGGCCATTTTTCAGTTTTTTGGGCTAAAAAGCTTTTTTTTTCAGCAAAACAGTGTTTTGGACATCCAAAATGTGCTTTTCTCGGCCAAAACGTGCGTTTAGCAGTGAAAACGTCGTGTTTTGACCAAAAGAAAATTCTCAGCAAATTTCAGATTTTGTCAGCAAAAAACACCTTTTTTGACCAAAAAGTACCCCCACTCAGCCAAAACCCCATTTTTTTTCGCCAAAAAGTCGTGTTTTCATCTCAAGAGGTATTTTCATGAGCAAAAAGTGGGGGTTTCAGCACACAGGACACGCCGTCAGCGAAAAACCTGGTTTTGAGAGCCAAAATGGCCATTTTTCAGTTTTTTGGGCTAAAAAGCTTTTTTTTTCAGCAAAACAGTGTTTTGGACATCCAAAATGTGCTTTTCTCGGCCAAAACGTGCGTTTAGCAGTGAAAACGTCGTGTTTTGACCAAAAGAAAATTCTCAGCAAATTTCAGATTTTGTCAGCAAAAAACACCTTTTTTGACCAAAAAGTACCCCCACTCAGCCAAAACCCCATTTTTTTTCGCCAAAAAGTCGTGTTTTCATCTCAAGAGGTATTTTCATGAGCAAAAAGTGGGGGTTTCAGCACACAGGACACGCCGTCAGCGAAAAACCTGGTTTTGAGAGCCAAAATGGCCATTTTTCAGTTTTTTGGGCTAAAAAGCTTTTTTTTTCAGCAAAACAGTGTTTTGGACATCCAAAATGTGCTTTTCTCGGCCAAAACGTGCGTTTAGCAGTGAAAACGTCGTGTTTTGACCAAAAGAAAATTCTCAGCAAATTTCAGATTTTGTCAGCAAAAAACACCTTTTTTGACCAAAAAGTACCCCCACTCAGCCAAAACCCCATTTTTTTTCGCCAAAAAGTCGTGTTTTCATCTCAAGAGGTATTTTCATGAGCAAAAAGTGGGGGTTTCAGCACACAGGACACGCCGTCAGCGAAAAACCTGGTTTTGAGAGCCAAAATGGCCATTTTTCAGTTTTTTGGGCTAAAAAGCTTTTTTTTTCAGCAAAACAGTGTTTTGGACATCCAAAATGTGCTTTTCTCGGCCAAAACGTGCGTTTAGCAGTGAAAACGTCGTGTTTTGACCAAAAGAAAATTCTCAGCAAATTTCAGATTTTGTCAGCAAAAAACACCTTTTTTGACCAAAAAGTACCCCCACTCAGCCAAAACCCCATTTTTTTTCGCCAAAAAGTCGTGTTTTCATCTCAAGAGGTATTTTCATGAGCAAAAAGTGGGGGTTTCAGCACACAGGACACGCCGTCAGCGAAAAACCTGGTTTTGAGAGCCAAAATGGCCATTTTTCAGTTTTTTGGGCTAAAAAGCTTTTTTTTTCAGCAAAACAGTGTTTTGGACATCCAAAATGTGCTTTTCTCGGCCAAAACGTGCGTTTAGCAGTGAAAACGTCGTGTTTTGACCAAAAGAAAATTCTCAGCAAATTTCAGATTTTGTCAGCAAAAAACACCTTTTTTGACCAAAAAGTACCCCCACTCAGCCAAAACCCCATTTTTTTTCGCCAAAAAGTCGTGTTTTCATCTCAAGAGGTATTTTCATGAGCAAAAAGTGGGGGTTTCAGCACACAGGACACGCCGTCAGCGAAAAACCTGGTTTTGAGAGCCAAAATGGCCATTTTTCAGTTTTTTGGGCTAAAAAGCTTTTTTTTTCAGCAAAACAGTGTTTTGGACATCCAAAATGTGCTTTTCTCGGCCAAAACGTGCGTTTAGCAGTGGAAACGTCGTGTTTTGACCAAAAGAAAATTCTCAGCAAATTTCAGATTTTGTCAGCAAAAAACACCTTTCTTGACCAAAAAGTACCCCCACTCAGCCAAAATCCCATTTTTTTTCGCCAAAAAGTCGTGTTTTCATCTCAAGAGGTATTTTCATGAGCAAAAAGTGGGGGTTTCAGCACACAGGACACGCCGTCAGCGAAAAACCTGGTTTTGAGAGCCAAAATGGCCATTTTTCAGTTTTTTGGGCTAAAAAGCTTTTTTTTTTCAGCAAAACAGTGTTTTGGACATCCAAAATGTGCTTTTCTCGGCCAAAACGTGCGTTTAGCAGTGAAAACGTCGTGTTTTGACCAAAAGAAAATTCTCAGCAAATTTCAGATTTTGTCAGCAAAAAACACCTTTTTTGACCAAAAAGTACCCCCACTCAGCCAAAACCCCATTTTTTTTCGCCAAAAAGTCGTGTTTTCATCTCAAGAGGTATTTTCATGAGCAAAAAGTGGGGGTTTCAGCACACAGGACACGCCGTCAGCGAAAAACCTGGTTTTGAGAGCCAAAATGGCCATTTTTCAGTTTTTTGGGCTAAAAAGCTTTTTTTTTCAGCAAAACAGGGTTTTGGACATCCAAAATGTGCTTTTCTCGGCCAAAACGTGCGTTTAGCAGTGAAAACGTCGTGTTTTGACCAAAAGAAAATTCTCAGCAAATTTCTGATTTTGTCAGCAAAAAACACCTTTTTTGACCAAAAAGTACCCCCACTCAGCCAAAACCCCATTTTTTTTCGCCAAAAAGTCGTGTTTTCATCTCAAGAGGTATTTTCATGAGCAAAAAGTGGGGGTTTCAGCACACAGGACACGCCGTCAGCGAAAAACCTGGTTTTGAGAGCCAAAATGGCCATTTTTCAGTTTTTTGGGCTAAAAAGCTTTTTTTTTTAAGCAAAACAGGGTTTTGGACATCCAAAATGTGCTTTTCTCGGCCAAAACGTGCGTTTAGCAGTGAAAACGTCGTGTTTTGACCAAAAGAAAATTCTCAGCAAATTTCTGATTTTGTCAGCAAAAAACACCTTTTTTGACCAAAAAGTACTCCCACTCAGCCAAAACCCCATTTTTTTTCGCCAAAAAGTCGTGTTTTCATCTCAAGAGGTATTTTCATGAGCAAAAAGTGGGGGTTTCAGCACACAGGACACGCCGTCAGCGAAAAACCTGGTTTTGAGAACCAAAATGGCCATTTTTCAGTTTTTTGGGCTAAAAAGCTTTTTTTTTCAGCAAAACAGGGTTTTGGACATCCAAAATGTGCTTTTCTCGGCCAAAACGTGCGTTTAGCAGTGAAAACGTCGTGTTTTGACCAAAAGAAAATTCTCAGCAAATTTCAGATTTTGTCAGCAAAAAACACCTTTTTTGACCAAAAAGTACCCCCACTCAGCCAAAACCCCATTTTTTTTCGCCAAAAAGTCGTGTTTTCATCTCAAGAGGTATTTTCATGAGCAAAAAGTGGGGGTTTCAGCACACAGGACACGCCGTCAGCGAAAAACCTGGTTTTGAGAGCCAAAATGGCAATTTTTCAGTTTTTTGGGCTAAAAAGCTTTTTTTTTCAGCAAAACAGTGTTTTGGACATCCAAAATGTGCTTTTCTCGGCCAAAACGTGCGTTTAGCAGTGAAAACGTCGTGTTTTGACCAAAAGAAAATTCTCAGCAAATTTCAGATTTTGTCAGCAAAAAACACCTTTTTTGACCAAAAAGTACCCCCACTCAGCCAAAACCCCATTTTTTTTCGCCAAAAAGTCGTGTTTTCATCTCAAGAGGTATTTTCATGAGCAAAAAGTGGGGGTTTCAGCACACAGGACACGCCGTCAGCGAAAAACCTGCTTTTGAGAGCCAAAATGGCCATTTTTCAGTTTTTTGGGCTAAAAAGCTTATTTTTTCAGCAAAACAGTGTTTTGGACATCCAAAATGTGCTTTTCTCGGCCAAAACGTGCGTTTAGCAGTGAAAACGTCGTGTTTTGACCAAAAGAAAATTCTCAGCAAATTTCAGATTTTGTCAGCAAAAAACACCTTTTTTGACCAAAAAGTACCCCCACTCAGCCAAAACCCCATTTTTTTTCGCCAAAAAGTCGTGTTTTCATCACAAGAGGTATTTTCATGAGCAAAAAGTGGGGGTTTCAGCACACAGGACACGCCGTCAGCGAAAAACCTGGTTTTGAGAGCCAAAATGGCCATTTTTCAGTTTTTTGGGCTAAAAAGCTTTTTTTTTCAGCAAAACAGTGTTTTGGACATTCAAAATGTGCTTTTCTCGGCCAAAACGTGCGTTTAGCAGTGAAAACGTCGTGTTTTGACCAAAAGAAAATTCTCAGCAAATTTCAGATTTTGTCAGCAAAAAACACCTTTTTTGACCAAAAAGTACCCCCACTCAGCCAAAACCCCATTTTTTTTCGCCAAAAAGTCGTGTTTTCATCTCAAGAGGTATTTTCATGAGCAAAAAGTGGGGGTTTCAGCACACAGGACACGCCGTCAGCGAAAAACCTGGTTTTGAGAGCCAAAATGGCCATTTTTCAGTTTTTTGGGCTAAAAAGCTTTTTTTTCCAGCAAAACAGTGTTTTGGACATCCAAAATGTGCTTTTGTCGGCCAAAACGTGCGTTTAGCAGTGAAAACGTCGTGTTTTGACCAAAAGAAAATTCTCAGCAAATTTCAGATTTTGTCAGCAAAAAACACCTTTTTTGACCAAAAAGTACCCCCACTCAGCCAAAACCCCATTTTTTTCGCCAAAAAGTCGTGTTTTCATCTCAAGAGGTATTTTCATGAGCAAAAAGTGGGGGTTTCAGCACACAGGACACGCCGTCAGCGAAAAACCTGGTTTTGAGAGCCAAAATGGCCATTTTTCAGTTTTTTGGGCTAAAAAGCTTTTTTTTTCAGCAAAACAGTGTTTTGGACATCCAAAATGTGCTTTTCTCGGCCAAAACGTGCGTTTAGCAGTGAAAACGTCGTGTTTTGACCAAAAGAAAATTCTCAGCAAATTTCAGATTTTGTCAGCAAAAAACACCTTTTTTGACCAAAAAGTACCCCCACTCAGCCAAAACCCCATTTTTTTCCGCCAAAAAGTCGTGTTTTCATCTCAAGAGGTATTTTCATGAGCAAAAAGTGGGGGTTTCAGCACACAGGACACGCCGTCAGCGAAAAACCTGGTTTTGAGAGCCAAAATGGCCATTTTTCAGTTTTTTGGGCTAAAAAGCTTTTTTTTTCAGCAAAACAGTGTTTTGGACATCCAAAATGTGCTTTTCTCGGCCAAAACGTGCGTTTAGCAGTGAAAACGTCGTGTTTTGACCAAAAGAAAATTCTCAGCAAATTTCAGATTTTGTCAGCAAAAAACACCTTTTTTGACCAAAAAGTACCCCCACTCAGCCAAAACCCCATTTTTTTCCGCCAAAAAGTCGTGTTTTCATCTCAAGAGGTATTTTCATGAGCAAAAAGTGGGGGTTTCAGCACACAGGACACGCCGTCAGCGAAAAACCTGGTTTTGAGAGCCAAAATGGCCATTTTTCAGTTTTTTGGGCTAAAAAGCTTTTTTTTTCAGCAAAACAGTGTTTTGGACATCCAAAATGTGCTTTTCTCGGCCAAAACGTGCGTTTAGCAGTGAAAACGTCGTGTTTTGACCAAAAGAAAATTCTCAGCAAATTTCAGATTTTGTCAGCAAAAAACACCTTTTTTGACCAAAAAGTACCCCCACTCAGCCAAAACCCCATTTTTTTCGCCAAAAAGTCGTGTTTTCATATCAAGAGGTATTTTCATGAGCAAAAAGTGGGGGTTTCAGCACACAGGACACGCCGTCAGCGAAAAACCTGGTTTTGAGAGCCAAAATGGCCATTTTTCAGTTTTTTGGGCTAAAAAGCTTTTTTTTTCAGCAAAACAGTGTTTTGGACATCCAAAATGTGCTTTTCTCGGCCAAAACGTGCGTTTAGCAGTGAAAACGTCGTGTTTTGACCAAAAGAAAATTCTCAGCAAATTTCAGATTTTGTCAGCAAAAAACACCTTTTTTGACCAAAAAGTACCCCCACTCAGCCAAAACCCCATTTTTTTTCGCCAAAAAGTCGTGTTTTCATCTCAAGAGGTATTTTCATGAGCAAAAAGTGGGGGTTTCAGCACACAGGACACGCCGTCAGCGAAAAACCTGGTTTTGAGAGCCAAAATGGCCATTTTTCAGTTTTTTGGGCTAAAAAGCTTTTTTTTTCAGCAAAACAGTGTTTTGGACATCCAAAATGTGCTTTTCTCGGCCAAAACGTGCGTTTAGCAGTGAAAACGTCGTGTTTTCACCAAAAGAAAATTCTCAGCAAATTTCAGATTTTGTCAGCAAAAAACACCTTTTTTGACCAAAAAGTACCCCCACTCAGCCAAAACCCCATTTTTTTTCGCCAAAAAGTCGTGTTTTCATCTCAAGAGGTATTTTCATGAGCAAAAAGTGGGGGTTTCAGCACACAGGACACGCCGTCAGCGAAAAACCTGGTTTTGAGAGCCAAAATGGCCATTTTTCAGTTTTTTGGGCTAAAAAGCTTTTTTTTTCAGCAAAACAGTGTTTTGGACATCCAAAATGTGCTTTTCTCGGCCAAAACGTGCGTTTAGCAGTGAAAACGTCGTGTTTTGACCAAAAGAAAATTCTCAGCAAATTTCAGATTTTGTCAGCAAAAAACACCTTTTTTGACCAAAAAGTACCCCCACTCAGCCAAAACCCCATTTTTTTTCGCCAAAAAGTCGTGTTTTCATCTCAAGAGGTATTTTCATGAGCAAAAAGTGGGGGTTTCAGCACACAGGACACGCCGTCAGCGAAAAACCTGGTTTTGAGAGCCAAAATGGCCATTTTTCAGTTTTTTGGGCTAAAAAGCTTTTTTTTTCAGCAAAACAGTGTTTTGGACATCCAAAATGTGCTTTTCTCGGCCAAAACGTGCGTTTAGCAGTGAAAACGTCGTGTTTTGACCAAAAGAAAATTCTCAGCAAATTTTAGATTTTGTCAGCAAAAAACACCTTTTTGGACCAAAAAGTACCCCCACTCAGCCAAAACCCCATTTTTTTTCGCCAGAAAGTCGTGTTTTCATCTCAAGAGGTATTTTCATGAGCAAAAAGTGGGGGTTTCAGCACACAGGACACGCCGTCAGCGAAAAACCTGGTTTTGAGAACCAAAATGGCCATTTTTCAGTTTTTTGGGCTAAAAAGCTTTTTTTTTCAGCAAAACAGTGTTTTGGACATCCAAAATGTGCTTTTCTCGGCCAAAACGTGCGTTTAGCAGTGAAAACGTCGTGTTTTGACCAAAAGAAAATTCTCAGCAAATTTCAGATTTGGTCAGCAAAAAACACCTTTTTTGACCAAAAAGTACCCCCACTCAGCCAAAACCCCATTTTTTTTCGCCAAAAAGTCGTGTTTTCATCTCAAGAGGTATTTTCATGAGCAAAAAGTGGGGGTTTCAGCACACACGATACGCCGTCAGCGAAAAACCTGGTTTTTGAGAGCCAAAATGGCCATTTTTCAGTTTTTTTGGGCTAAAAAGCTTTTTTTTCCAGCAAAACAGTGTTTTGGACATCCAAAATGTGCTTTTCTCGGCCAAAACGTGCGTTTAGCAGTGAAAACGTCGTGTTTTGACCAAAAGAAAATTCTCAGCAAATTTCAGATTTTGTCAGCAAAAAACACCTTTTTTGACCAAAAAGTACCCCCACTCAGCCAAAACTCCATTTTTTTTCGCCAAAAAGTCGTGTTTTCATCTCAAGAGGTATTTTCATGAGCAAAAAGTGGGGGTTTCAGCACACAGGACACGCCGTCAGCGAAAAACCTGGTTTTGAGAGCCAAAATGGCCATTTTTCAGTTTTTTGGGCTAAAAAGCTTTTTTTTTCAGCAAAACAGTGTTTTGGACATCCAAAATGTGCTTTTCTCGGCCAAAACGTGCGTTTAGCAGTGAAAACGTCGTGTTTTGACCAAAAGAAAATTCTCAGCAAATTTTAGATTTTGTCAGCAAAAAACACCTTTTTGGACCAAAAAGTACCCCCACTCAGCCAAAACCCCATTTTTTTTCGCCAGAAAGTCGTGTTTTCATCTCAAGAGGTATTTTCATGAGCAAAAAGTGGGGGTTTCAGCACACAGGACACGCCGTCAGCGAAAAACCTGGTTTTGAGAACCAAAATGGCCATTTTTCAGTTTTTTGGGCTAAAAAGCTTTTTTTTTCAGCAAAACAGTGTTTTGGACATCCAAAATGTGCTTTTCTCGGCCAAAACGTGCGTTTAGCAGTGAAAACGTCGTGTTTTGACCAAAAGAAAATTCTCAGCAAATTTCAGATTTTGTCAGCAAAAAACACCTTTTTTGACCAAAAAGTACCCCCACTCAGCCAAAACCCCATTTTTTTTCGCCAAAAAGTCGTGTTTTCATCTCAAGAGGTATTTTCATGAGCAAAAAGTGGGGGTTTCAGCACACAGGACACGCCGTCAGCGAAAAACCTGGTTTTGAGAGCCAAAATGGCCATTTTTCAGTTTTTTGGGCTAAAAAGCTTTTTTTTTCAGCAAAACAGTGTTTTGGACATCCAAAATGTGCTTTTCTCGGCCAAAACGTGCGTTTAGCAGTGAAAACGTCGTGTTTTGACCAAAAGAAAATTCTCAGCAAATTTCAGATTTTGTCAGCAAAAAACACCTTTTTTGACCAAAAAGTACCCCCACTCAGCCAAAACCCCATTTTTTTTCGCCAGAAAGTCGTGTTTTCATCTCAAGAGGTATTTTCATGAGCAAAAAGTGGGGGTTTCAGCACACAGGACACGCCGTCAGCGAAAAACCTGGTTTTGAGAGCCAAAATGGCCATTTTTCAGTTTTTTGGGCTAAAAAGCTTTTTTTTTCAGCAAAACAGTGTTTTGGACATCCAAAATGTGCTTTTCTCGGCCAAAACGTGCGTTTAGCAGTGAAAACGTCGTGTTTTGACCAAAAGAAAATTCTCAGCAAATTTCAGATTTTGTCAGCAAAAAACACCTTTTTTGACCAAAAAGTACCCCCACTCAGCCAAAACCCCATTTTTTTTCGCCAGAAAGTCGTGTTTTCATCTCAAGAGGTATTTTCATGAGCAAAAAGGGGGGGTTTCAGCACACAGGACACGCCGTCAGCGAAAAACCTGGTTTTTGAGAGCCAAAATGGCCATTTTTCAGTTTTTTGGGCTAAAAAGCTTTTTTTTTCAGCAAAACAGTGTTTTGGACATCCAAAATGTGCTTTTCTCGGCCAAAACGTGCGTTTAGCAGTGAAAACGTCGTGTTTTGACCAAAAGAAAATTCTCAGCAAATTTCAGATTTTGTCAGCAAAAAACACCTTTTTGGACCAAAAAGTACCCCCACTCAGCCAAAACCCCATTTTTTTTCGCCAGAAAGTCGTGTTTTCATCTCAAGAGGTATTTTCATGAGCAAAAAGTGGGGGTTTCAGCACACAGGACACGCCGTCAGCGAAAAACCTGGTTTTGAGAGCCAAAATGGCCATTTTTCAGTTTTTTGGGCTAAAAAGCTTTTTTTTTCAGCAAAACAGTGTTTTGGACATCCAAAATGTGCTTTTCTCGGCCAAAACGTGCGTTTAGCAGTGAAAACGTCGTGTTTTGACCAAAAGAAAATTCTCAGCAAATTTCAGATTTTGTCAGCAAAAAACACCTTTTTTGACCAAAAAGTACCCCCACTCAGCCAAAACCCCATTTTTTTTCGCCAAAAAGTCGTGTTTTCATCTCAAGAGGTATTTTCATGAGCAAAAAGTGGGGGTTTCAGCACACAGGATACGCCGTCAGCGAAAAACCTGGTTTTTGAGAGCCAAAATGGCCATTTTTCAGTTTTTTTGGGCTAAAAAGCTTTTTTTTTCAGCAAAACAGTGTTTTGGACATCCAAAATGTGCTTTTCTCGGCCAAAACGTGCGTTTAGCAGTGAAAACGTCGTGTTTTGACCAAAAGAAAATTCTCAGCAAATTTCAGATTTTGTCAGCAAAAAACACCTTTTTTGACCAAAAAGTACCCCCACTCAGCCAAAACCCCATTTTTTTTCGCCAAAAAGTCGTGTTTTCATCTCAAGAGGTATTTTCATGAGCAAAAAGTGGGGGTTTCAGCACACAGGACACGCCGTCAGCGAAAAACCTGGTTTTGAGAGCCAAAATGGCCATTTTTCAGTTTTTTGGGCTAAAAAGCTTTTTTTTTCAGCAAAACAGTGTTTTGGACATCCAAAATGTGCTTTTCTCGGCCAAAACGTGCGTTTAGCAGTGAAAACGTCGTGTTTTGACCAAAACAAAATTCTCAGCAAATTTCAGATTTTGTCAGCAAAAAACACCTTTTTTGACCAAAAAGTACCCCCACTCAGCCAAAACCCCATTTTTTTTCGCCAAAAAGTCGTGTTTTCATCTCAAGAGGTATTTTCATGAGCAAAAAGTGGGGGTTTCAGCACACAGGACACGCCGTCAGCGAAAAACCTGGTTTTGAGAGCCAAAATGGCCATTTTTCAGTTTTTTGGGCTAAAAAGCTTTTTTTTTCAGCAAAACAGTGTTTTGGACATCCAAAATGTGCTTTTCTCGGCCAAAACGTGCGTTTAGCAGTGAAAACGTCGTGTTTTGACCAAAAGAAAATTCTCAGCAAATTTCAGATTTTGTCAGCAAAAAACACCTTTTTTGACCAAAAAGTACCCCCACTCAGCCAAAACCCCATTTTTTTTCGCCAAAAAGTCGTGTTTTCATCTCAAGAGGTATTTTCATGAGCAAAAAGTGGGGGTTTCAGCACACAGGACACGCCGTCAGCGAAAAACCTGGTTTTGAGAGCCAAAATGGCCATTTTTCAGTTTTTTGGGCTAAAAAGCTTTTTTTTTCAGCAAAACAGTGTTTTGGACATCCAAAATGTGCTTTTCTCGGCCAAAACGTGCGTTTAGCAGTGAAAACGTCGTGTTTTGACCAAAAGAAAATTCTCAGCAAATTTCAGATTTTGTCTGCAAAAAACACCTTTTTGGACCAAAAAGTACCCCCACTCAGCCAAAACCCCATTTTTTTTCGCCAAAAAGTCGTGTTTTCATCTCAAGAGGTATTTTCATGAGCAAAAAGTGGGGGTTTCAGCACACAGGACACGCCGTCAGCGAAAAACCTGGTTTTGAGAGCCAAAATGGCCATTTTTCAGTTTTTTGGGCTAAAAAGCTTTTTTTTTCAGCAAAACAGTGTTTTGGACATCCAAAATGTGCTTTTCTCGGCCAAAACGTGCGTTTAGCAGTGAAAACGTCGTGTTTTGACCAAAAGAAAATTCTCAGCAAATTTCAGATTTTGTCAGCAAAAAACACCTTTTTGGACCAAAAAGTACCCCCACTCAGCCAAAACCCCATTTTTTTTCGCCAAAAAGTCGTGTTTTCATCTCAAGAGGTATTTTCATGAGCAAAAAGTGGGGGTTTCAGCACACAGGACACGCCGTCAGCGAAAAACCTGGTTTTGAGAGCCAAAATGGCCATTTTTCAGTTTTTTGGGCTAAAAAGCTTTTTTTTTCAGCAAAACAGTGTTTTGGACATCCAAAATGTGCTTTTCTCGGCCAAAACGTGCGTTTAGCAGTGAAAACGTCGTGTTTTGACCAAAAGAAAATTCTCAGCAAATTTCAGATTTTGTCAGCAAAAAACACCTTTTTTGACCAAAAAGTACCCCCACTCAGCCAAAACCCCATTTTTTTTCGCCAAAAAGTCGTGTTTTCATCTCAAGAGGTATTTTCATGAGCAAAAAGTGGGGGTTTCAGCACACAGGATACGCCGTCAGCGAAAAACCTGGTTTTTGAGAGCCAAAATGGCCATTTTTCAGTTTTTTTGGGCTAAAAAGCTTTTTTTTTCAGCAAAACAGTGTTTTGGACATCCAAAATGTGCTTTTCTCGGCCAAAACGTGCGTTTAGCAGTGAAAACGTCGTGTTTTGACCAAAAGAAAATTCTCAGCAAATTTCAGATTTTGTCAGCAAAAAACACCTTTTTTGACCAAAAAGTACCCCCACTCAGCCAAAACCCCATTTTTTTTCGCCAAAAAGTCGTGTTTTCATCTCAAGAGGTATTTTCATGAGCAAAAAGTGGGGGTTTCAGCACACAGGACACGCCGTCAGCGAAAAACCTGGTTTTGAGAGCCAAAATGGCCATTTTTCAGTTTTTTGGGCTAAAAAGCTTTTTTTTTCAGCAAAACAGTGTTTTGGACATCCAAAATGTGCTTTTCTCGGCCAAAACGTGCGTTTAGCAGTGAAAACGTCGTGTTTTGACCAAAACAAAATTCTCAGCAAATTTCAGATTTTGTCAGCAAAAAACACCTTTTTTGACCAAAAAGTACCCCCACTCAGCCAAAACCCCATTTTTTTTCGCCAAAAAGTCGTGTTTTCATCTCAAGAGGTATTTTCATGAGCAAAAAGTGGGGGTTTCAGCACACAGGACACGCCGTCAGCGAAAAACCTGGTTTTGAGAGCCAAAATGGCCATTTTTCAGTTTTTTGGGCTAAAAAGCTTTTTTTTTCAGCAAAACAGTGTTTTGGACATCCAAAATGTGCTTTTCTCGGCCAAAACGTGCGTTTAGCAGTGAAAACGTCGTGTTTTGACCAAAAGAAAATTCTCAGCAAATTTCAGATTTTGTCAGCAAAAAACACCTTTTTTGACCAAAAAGTACCCCCACTCAGCCAAAACCCCATTTTTGTTCGCCAAAAAGTCGTGTTTTCATCTCAAGAGGTATTTTCATGAGCAAAAAGTGGGGGTTTCAGCACACAGGACACGCCGTCAGCGAAAAACCTGGTTTTGAGAGCCAAAATGGCCATTTTTCAGTTTTTTGGGCTAAAAAGCTTTTTTTTTCAGCAAAACAGTGTTTTGGACATCCAAAATGTGCTTTTCTCGGCCAAAACGTGCGTTTAGCAGTGAAAACGTCGTGTTTTGACCAAAAGAAAATTCTCAGCAAATTTCAGATTTTGTCAGCAAAAAACACCTTTTTGGACCAAAAAGTACCCCCACTCAGCCAAAACCCCATTTTTTTTCGCCAAAAAGTCGTGTTTTCATCTCAAGAGGTATTTTCATGAGCAAAAAGTGGGGGTTTCAGCACACAGGACACGCCGTCAGCGAAAAACCTGGTTTTGAGAGCCAAAATGGCCATTTTTCAGTTTTTTGGGCTAAAAAGCTTTTTTTTTCAGCAAAACAGTGTTTTGGACATCCAAAATGTGCTTTTCTCGGCCAAAACGTGCGTTTAGCAGTGAAAACGTCGTGTTTTGACCAAAAGAAAATTCTCAGCAAATTTCAGATTTTGTCAGCAAAAAACACCTTTTTGGACCAAAAAGTACCCCCACTCAGCCAAAACCCCATTTTTTTTCGCCAAAAAGTCGTGTTTTCATCTCAAGAGGTATTTTCATGAGCAAAAAGTGGGGGTTTCAGCACACAGGACACGCCGTCAGCGAAAAACCTGGTTTTGAGAGCCAAAATGGCCATTTTTCAGTTTTTTGGGCTAAAAAGCTTTTTTTTTCAGCAAAACAGTGTTTTGGACATCCAAAATGTGCTTTTCTCGGCCAAAACGTGCGTTTAGCAGTGAAAACGTCGTGTTTTGACCAAAAGAAAATTCTCAGCAAATTTCAGATTTTGTCAGCAAAAAACACCTTTTTTGACCAAAAAGTACCCCCACTCAGCCAAAACCCCATTTTTTTTCGCCAGAAAGTCGTGTTTTCATCTCAAGAGGTATTTTCATGAGCAAAAAGTGGGGGTTTCAGCACACAGGACACGCCGTCAGCGAAAAACCTGGTTTTGAGAGCCAAAATGGCCATTTTTCAGTTTTTTGGGCTAAAAAGCTTTTTTTTTCAGCAAAACAGTGTTTTGGACATCCAAAATGTGCTTTTCTCGGCCAAAACGTGCGTTTAGCAGTGAAAACGTCGTGTTTTGACCAAAAGAAAATTCTCAGCAAATTTCAGATTTTGTCAGCAAAAAACACCTTTTTTGACCAAAAAGTACCCCCACTCAGCCAAAACCCCATTTTTTTTCGCCAAAAAGTCGTGTTTTCATCTCAAGAGGTATTTTCATGAGCAAAAAGTGGGGGTTTCAGCACACAGGACACGCCGTCAGCGAAAAACCTGGTTTTGAGAGCCAAAATGGCCATTTTTCAGTTTTTTGGGCTAAAAAGCTTTTTTTTTCAGCAAAACAGTGTTTTGGACATCCAAAATGTGCTTTTCTCGGCCAAAACGTGCGTTTAGCAGTGAAAACGTCGTGTTTTGACCAAAACAAAATTCTCAGCAAATTTCAGATTTTGTCAGCAAAAAACACCTTTTTTGACCAAAAAGTACCCCCACTCAGCCAAAACCCCATTTTTTTTCGCCAAAAAGTCGTGTTTTCATCTCAAGAGGTATTTTCATGAGCAAAAAGTGGGGGTTTCAGCACACAGGACACGCCGTCAGCGAAAAACCTGGTTTTGAGAGCCAAAATGGCCATTTTTCAGTTTTTTGGGCTAAAAAGCTTTTTTTTTCAGCAAAACAGTGTTTTGGACATCCAAAATGTGCTTTTCTCGGCCAAAACGTGCGTTTAGCAGTGAAAACGTCGTGTTTTGACCAAAAGAAAATTCTCAGCAAATTTCAGATTTTGTCAGCAAAAAACACCTTTTTTGACCAAAAAGTACCCCCACTCAGCCAAAACCCCATTTTTGTTCGCCAAAAAGTCGTGTTTTCATCTCAAGAGGTATTTTCATGAGCAAAAAGTGGGGGTTTCAGCACACAGGACACGCCGTCAGCGAAAAACCTGGTTTTGAGAGCCAAAATGGCCATTTTTCAGTTTTTTGGGCTAAAAAGCTTTTTTTTTCAGCAAAACAGTGTTTTGGACATCCAAAATGTGCTTTTCTCGGCCAAAACGTGCGTTTAGCAGTGAAAACGTCGTGTTTTGACCAAAAGAAAATTCTCAGCAAATTTCAGATTTTGTCAGCAAAAAACACCTTTTTGGACCAAAAAGTACCCCCACTCAGCCAAAACCCCATTTTTTTTCGCCAAAAAGTCGTGTTTTCATCTCAAGAGGTATTTTCATGAGCAAAAAGTGGGGGTTTCAGCACACAGGACACGCCGTCAGCGAAAAACCTGGTTTTGAGAGCCAAAATGGCCATTTTTCAGTTTTTTGGGCTAAAAAGCTTTTTTTTTCAGCAAAACAGTGTTTTGGACATCCAAAATGTGCTTTTCTCGGCCAAAACGTGCGTTTAGCAGTGAAAACGTCGTGTTTTGACCAAAAGAAAATTCTCAGCAAATTTCAGATTTTGTCAGCAAAAAACACCTTTTTTGACCAAAAAGTACCCCCACTCAGCCAAAACCCCATTTTTTTTCGCCAGAAAGTCGTGTTTTCATCTCAAGAGGTATTTTCATGAGCAAAAAGTGGGGGTTTCAGCACACAGGACACGCCGTCAGCGAAAAACCTGGTTTTGAGAGCCAAAATGGCCATTTTTCAGTTTTTTGGGCTAAAAAGCTTTTTTTTTCAGCAAAACAGTGTTTTGGACATCCAAAATGTGCTTTTCTCGGCCAAAACGTGCGTTTAGCAGTGAAAACGTCGTGTTTTGACCAAAAGAAAATTCTCAGCAAATTTCAGATTTTGTCAGCAAAAAACACCTTTTTTGACCAAAAAGTACCCCCACTCAGCCAAAACCCCATTTTTTTTCGCCAAAAAGTCGTGTTTTCATCTCAAGAGGTATTTTCATGAGCAAAAAGTGGGGGTTTCAGCACACAGGATACGCCGTCAGCGAAAAACCTGGTTTTTGAGAGCCAAAATGGCCATTTTTCAGTTTTTTGGGCTAAAAAGCTTTTTTTTTCAGCAAAACAGTGTTTTGGACATCCAAAATGTGCTTTTCTCGGCCAAAACGTGCGTTTAGCAGTGAAAACGTCGTGTTTTGACCAAAAGAAAATTCTCAGCAAATTTCAGATTTTGTCAGCAAAAAACACCTTTTTTGACCAAAAAGTACCCCCACTCAGCCAAAACCCCATTTTTTTTCGCCAAAAAGTCGTGTTTTCATCTCAAGAGGTATTTTCATGAGCAAAAAGTGGGGGTTTCAGCACACAGGACACGCCGTCAGCGAAAAACCTGGTTTTGAGAGCCAAAATGGCCATTTTTCAGTTTTTTGGGCTAAAAAGCTTTTTTTTCAGCAAAACAGTGTTTTGGACATCCAAAATGTGCTTTTCTCGGCCAAAACGTGCGTTTAGCAGTGAAAACGTCGTGTTTTGACCAAAAGAAAATTCTCAGCAAATTTCAGATTTTGTCAGCAAAAAACACCTTTTTTGACCAAAAAGTACCCCCACTCAGCCAAAACCCCATTTTTTTTGCCAAAAAGTCGTGTTTTCATCTCAAGAGGTATTTTCATGAGCAAAAAGTGGGGGTTTCAGCACACAGGACACGCCGTCAGCGAAAAACCTGGTTTTGAGAGCCAAAATGGCCATTTTTCAGTTTTTTGGGCTAAAAAGCTTTTTTTTTCAGCAAAACAGTGTTTTGGACATCCAAAATGTGCTTTTCTCGGCCAAAACGTGCGTTTAGCAGTGAAAACGTCGTGTTTTGACCAAAGAAAATTCTCAGCAAATTTCAGATTTTGTCAGCAAAAAACACCTTTTTGGACCAAAAAGTACCCCCACTCAGCCAAAACCCCATTTTTTTTCGCCAAAAAGTCGTGTTTTCATCTCAAGAGGTATTTTCATGAGCAAAAAGTGGGGTTTCAGCACACAGGACACGCCGTCAGCGAAAAACCTGGTTTTGAGAGCCAAAATGGCCATTTTTCAGTTTTTTGGGCTAAAAAGCTTTTTTTTTCAGCAAAACAGTGTTTTGGACATCCAAAATGTGCTTTTCTCGGCCAAAACGTGCGTTTAGCAGTGAAAACGTCGTGTTTTGACCAAAAGAAAATTCTCAGCAAATTTCAGATTTTGTCAGCAAAAAACACCTTTTTGGACCAAAAAGTACCCCCACTCAGCCAAAACCCCATTTTTTTCGCCAAAAAGTCGTGTTTTCATCTCAAGAGGTATTTTCATGAGCAAAAAGTGGGGGTTTCAGCACACAGGACACGCCGTCAGCGAAAAACCTGGTTTTGAGAGCCAAAATGGCCATTTTTCAGTTTTTTGGGCTAAAAAGCTTTTTTTTTCAGCAAAACAGTGTTTTGGACATCCAAAATGTGCTTTTCTCGGCCAAAACGTGCGTTTAGCAGTGAAAACGTCGTGTTTTGACCAAAAGAAAATTCTCAGCAAATTTCAGATTTTGTCAGCAAAAAACACCTTTTTTGACCAAAAAGTACCCCCACTCAGCCAAAACCCCATTTTTTTTCGCCAAAAACTCGTGTTTTCATCTCAAGAGGTATTTTCATGAGCAAAAAGTGGGGGTTTCAGCACACAGGACACGCCGTCAGCGAAAAACCTGGTTTTGAGAGCCAAAATGGCCATTTTTCAGTTTTTTGGGCTAAAAAGCTTTTTTTTTCAGCAAAACAGTGTTTTGGACATCCAAAATGTGCTTTTCTCGGCCAAAACGTGCGTTTAGCAGTGAAAACGTCGTGTTTTGACCAAAAGAAAATTCTCAGCAAATTTCAGATTTTGTCAGCAAAAAACACCTTTTTTGACCAAAAAGTACCCCCACTCAACCAAAACCCCATTTTTTTTCGCCAAAAAGTCGTGTTTTCATCTCAAGAGGTATTTTCATGAGCAAAAAGTGGGGGTTTCAGCACACAGGACACGCCGTCAGCGAAAAACCTGGTTTTGAGAGCCAAAATGGCCATTTTTCAGTTTTTTGGGCTAAAAAGCTTTTTTTTTCAGCAAAACAGTGTTTTGGACATCCAAAATGTGCTTTTCTCGGCCAAAACGTGCGTTTAGCAGTGAAAACGTCGTGTTTTGACCAAAAGAAAATTCTCAGCAAATTTCAGATTTTGTCAGCAAAAAACACCTTTTTTGACCAAAAAGTACCCCCACTCAGCCAAAACCCCATTTTTTTTCGCCAAAAAGTCGTGTTTTCATCTCAAGAGGTATTTTCATGAGCAAAAAGTGGGGGTTTCAGCACACAGGACACGGCGTCAGCGAAAAACCTGGTTTTGAGAGCCAAAATGGCCATTTTTCAGTTTTTTGGGCTAAAAAGCTTTTTTTTTCAGCAAAACAGTGTTTTGGACATCCAAAATGTGCTTTTCTCGGCCAAAACGTGCGTTTAGCAGTGAAAACGTCGTGTTTTGACCAAAAGAAAATTCTCAGCAAATTTCAGATTTTGTCAGCAAAAAACACCTTTTTTGACCAAAAAGTACCCCCACTCAGCCAAAACCCCATTTTTTTTCGCCAAAAAGTCGTGTTTTCATCTCAAGAGGTATTTTCATGAGCAAAAAGTGGGGGTTTCAGCACACAGGACACGCCGTCAGCGAAAAACCTGGTTTTGAGAGCCAAAATGGCCATTTTTCAGTTTTTTGGGCTAAAAAGCTTTTTTTTTCAGCAAAACAGTGTTTTGGACATCCAAAATGTGCTTTTCTCGGCCAAAACGTGCGTTTAGCAGTGAAAACGTCGTGTTTTGACCAAAAGAAAATTCTTAGCAAATTTCAGATTTTGTCAGCAAAAAACACCTTTTTTGACCAAAAAGTACCCCCACTCAGCCAAAACCCCATTTTTTTTCGCCAAAAAGTCGTGTTTTCATCTCAAGAGGTATTTTCATGAGCAAAAAGTGGGGGTTTCAGCACACAGGACACGCCGTCAGCGAAAAACCTGGTTTTGAGAGCCAAAATGGCCATTTTTCAGTTTTTTGGGCTAAAAAGCTTTTTTTTTCAGCAAAACAGTGTTTTGGACATCCAAAATTTGCTTTTCTCGGCCAAAACGTGCGTTTAGCAGTGAAAACGTCGTGTTTTGACCAAAAGAAAATTCTCAGCAAATTTCAGATTTTGTCAGCAAAAAACACCTTTTTTGACCAAAAAGTACCCCCACTCAGCCAAAACCCCATTTTTTTTTCGCCAAAAAGTCGTGTTTTCATCTCAAGAGGTATTTTCATGAGCAAAAAGGGGGGGTTTCAGCACACAGGACACGCCGTCAGCGAAAAACCTGGTTTTGAGAGCCAAAATGGCCATTTTTCAGTTTTTTGGGCTAAAAAGCTTTTTTTTTCAGCAAAACAGTGTTTTGGACATCCAAAATGTGCTTTTGTCGGCCAAAACGTGCGTTTAGCAGTGAAAACGTCGTGTTTTGACCAAAAGAAAATTCTCAGCAAATTTCAGATTTTGTCAGCAAAAAACACCTTTTTTGACCAAAAAGTACCCCCACTCAGCCAAAACCCCATTTTTTTTCGCCAAAAAGTCGTGTTTTCATCTCAAGAGGTATTTTCATGAGCAAAAAGTGGGGGTTTCAGCACACAGGACACGCCGTCAGCGAAAAACCTGGTTTTGAGAGCCAAAATGGCCATTTTTCAGTTTTTTGGGCTAAAAAGCTTTTTTTTTCAGCAAAACAGTGTTTTGGACATCCAAAATGTGCTTTTCTCGGCCAAAACGTGCGTTTAGCAGTGAAAACGTCGTGTTTTGACCAAAAGAAAATTCTCAGCAAATTTCAGATTTTGTCAGCAAAAAACACCTTTTTTGACCAAAAAGTACCCCCACTCAGCCAAAACCCCATTTTTTTTCGCCAAAAAGTCGTGTTTTCATCTCAAGAGGTATTTTCATGAGCAAAAAGTGGGGGTTTCAGCACACAGGACACGCCGTCAGCGAAAAACCTGGTTTTGAGAGCCAAAATGGCCATTTTTCAGTTTTTTGGGCTAAAAAGCTTTTTTTTTCAGCAAAACAGTGTTTTGGACATCCAAAATGTGCTTTTCTCGGCCAAAACGTGCGTTTAGCAGTGAAAACGTCGTGTTTTGACCAAAAGAAAATTCTCAGCAAATTTCAGATTTTGTCAGCAAAAAACACCTTTTTTGACCAAAAAGTACCCCCACTCAGCCAAAACCCCATTTTTTTTCGCCAAAAAGTCGTGTTTTCATCTCAAGAGGTATTTTCATGAGCAAAAAGTGGGGGTTTCAGCACACAGGACACGCCGTCAGCGAAAAACCTGGTTTTGAGAGCCAAAATGGCCATTTTTCAGTTTTTTGGGCTAAAAAGCTTTTTTTTCCAGCAAAACAGTGTTTTGGACATCCAAAATGTGCTTTTCTCGGCCAAAACGTGCGTTTAGCAGTGAAAACGTCGTGTTTTGACCAAAAGAAAATTCTCAGCAAATTTCAGATTTTGTCAGCAAAAAACACCTTTTTTGACCAAAAAGTACCCCCACTCAGCCAAAACCCCATTTTTTTTCGCCAAAAAGTCGTTTTTTCATCTCAAGAGGTATTTTCATGAGCAAAAAGTGGGGGTTTCAGCACACAGGACACGCCGTCAGCGAAAAACCTGGTTTTGAGAGCCAAATTGGCCATTTTTCAGTTTTTTGGGCTAAAAAGCTTTTTTTTCAGCAAAACAGTGTTTTGGACATCCAAAATGTGCTTTTCTCGGCCAAAACGTGCGTTTAGCAGTGAAAACGTCGTGTTTTGACCAAAAGAAAATTCTCAGCAAATTTCAGATTTTGTCAGCAAAAAACACCTTTTTTGACCAAAAAGTACCCCCACTCAGCCAAAACCCCATTTTTTTTCGCCAAAAAGTCGTGTTTTCATCTCAAGAGGTATTTTCATGAGCAAAAAGTGGGGGTTTCAGCACACAGGACACGCCGTCAGCGAAAAACCTGGTTTTGAGAGCCAAAATGGCCATTTTTCAGTTTTTTGGGCTAAAAAGCTTTTTTTTTCAGCAAAACAGTGTTTTGGACATCCAAAATGTGCTTTTCTCGGCCAAAACGTGCGTTTAGCAGTGAAAACGTCGTGTTTTGACCAAAAGAAAATTCTCAGCAAATTTCAGATTTTGTCAGCAAAAAACACCTTTTTTGACCAAAAAGTACCCCCACTCAGCCAAAACCCCATTTTTTTTCGCCAAAAAGTCGTGTTTTCATCTCAAGAGGTATTTTCATGAGCAAAAAGTGGGGGTTTCAGCACACAGGACACGCCGTCAGCGAAAAACCTGGTTTTGAGAGCCAAAATGGCCATTTTTCAGTTTTTTGGGCTAAAAAGCTTTTTTTTTCAGCAAAACAGTGTTTTGGACATCCAAAATGTGCTTTTCTCGGCCAAAACGTGCGTTTAGCAGTGAAAACGTCGTGTTTTGACCAAAAGAAAATTCTCAGCAAATTTCAGATTTTGTCAGCAAAAAACACCTTTTTTGACCAAAAAGTACCCCCACTCAGCCAAAACCCCATTTTTTTTCGCCAAAAAGTCGTGTTTTCATCTCAACAGGTATTTTCATGAGCAAAAAGTGGGGGTTTCAGCAAACAGGACACGCCGTCAGCGAAAAACCTGGTTTTGAGAGCCAAAATGGCCATTTTTCAGTTTTTTGGGCTAAAAAGCTTTTTTTTTCAGCAAAACAGTGTTTTGGACATCCAAAATGTGCTTTTCTCGGCCAAAACGTGCGTTTAGCAGTGAAAACGTCGTGTTTTGACCAAAAGAAAATTCTCAGCAAATTTCAGATTTTGTCAGCAAAAAACACCTTTTTTGACCAAAAAGTACCCCCACTCAGCCAAAACCCCATTTTTTTTCGCCAAAAAGTCGTGTTTTCATCTCAAGAGGTATTTTCATGAGCAAAAAGTGGGGGTTTCAGCACACAGGACACGCCGTCAGCGAAAAACCTGGTTTTGAGAGCCAAAATGGCCATTTTTCAGTTTTTTGGGCTAAAAAGCTTTTTTTTTCAGCAAAACAGTGTTTTGGACATCCAAAATGTGCTTTTCTCGGCCAAAACGTGCGTTTAGCAGTGAAAACGTCGTGTTTTGACCAAAAGAAAATTCTCAGCAAATTTCAGATTTTGTCAGCAAAAAACACCTTTTTTGACCAAAAAGTACCCCCACTCAGCCAAAACCCCATTTTTTTTCGCCAAAAAGTCGTGTTTTCATCTCAAGAGGTATTTTCATGAGCAAAAAGTGGGGGTTTCAGCACACAGGACACGCCGTCAGCGAAAAACCTGGTTTTGAGAGCCAAAATGGCCATTTTTCAGTTTTTTGGGCTAAAAAGCTTTTTTTTTCAGCAAAACAGTGTTTTGGACATCCAAAATGTGCTTTTCTCGGCCAAAACGTGCGTTTAGCAGTGAAAACGTCGTGTTTTGACCAAAAGAAAATTCTCAGCAAATTTCAGATTTTGTCAGCAAAAAACACCTTTTTTGACCAAAAAGTACCCCCACTCAGCCAAAACCCCATTTTTTTTCGCCAAAAAGTCGTGTTTTCATCTCAAGAGGTATTTTCATGAGCAAAAAGTGGGGTTTCAGCACAAAGGACACGCCGTCAGCGAAAAACCTGGTTTTGAGAGCCAAAATGGCCATTTTTCAGTTTTTTGGGCTAAAAAGCTTTTTTTTTCAGCAAAACAGTGTTTTGGACATCCAAAATGTGCTTTTCTCGGCCAAAACGTGCGTTTAGCAGTGAAAACGTCGTGTTTTGACCAAAAGAAAATTCTCAGCAAATTTCAGATTTTGTCAGCAAAAAACACCTTTTTTGACCAAAAAGTACCCCCACTCAGCCAAAACCCCATTTTTTTTCGCCAAAAAGTCGTGTTTTCATCTCAAGAGGTATTTTCATGAGCAAAAAGTGGGGGTTTCAGCACACAGGACACGCCGTCAGCGAAAAACCTGGTTTTGAGAGCCAAAATGGCCATTTTTCAGTTTTTTGGGCTAAAAAGCTTTTTTTTTCAGCAAAACAGTGTTTTGGACATCCAAAATGTGCTTTTCTCGGCCAAAACGTGCGTTTAGCAGTGAAAACGTCGTGTTTTGACCAAAAGAAAATTCTCAGCAAATTTCAGATTTTGTCAGCAAAAAACACCTTTTTTGACCAAAAAGTACCCCCACTCAGCCAAAACCCCATTTTTTTTCGCCAAAAAGTCGTGTTTTCATCTCAAGAGGTATTTTCATGAGCAAAAAGTGGGGGTTTCAGCACACAGGACACGCCGTCAGCGAAAAACCTGGTTTTGAGAGCCAAAATGGCCATTTTTCAGTTTTTTGGGCTAAAAAGCTTTTTTTTTTCAGCAAAACAGTGTTTTGGACATCCAAAATGTGCTTTTCTCGGCCAAAACGTGCGTTTAGCAGTGAAAACGTCGTGTTTTGACCAAAAGAAAATTCTCAGCAAATTTCAGATTTTGTCAGCAAAAAACACCTTTTTTGACCAAAAAGTACCCCCACTCAGCCAAAACCCCATTTTTTTTCGCCAAAAAGTCGTGTTTTCATCTCAAGAGGTATTTTCATGAGCAAAAAGTGGGGGTTTCAGCACACAGGACACGCCGTCAGCGAAAAACCTGGTTTTGAGAGCCAAAATGGCCATTTTTCAGTTTTTTGGGCTAAAAAGCTTTTTTTTTCAGCAAAACAGTGTTTTGGACATCCAAAATGTGCTTTTCTCGGCCAAAACGTGCGTTTAGCAGTGAAAACGTCGTGTTTTGACCAAAAGAAAATTCTCAGCAAATTTCAGATTTTGTCAGCAAAAAAACACCTTTTTTGACCAAAAAGTACCCCCACTCAGCCAAAACCCCATTTGTTTTCGCCAAAAAGTCGTGTTTTCATCTCAAGAGGTATTTTCATGAGCAAAAAGTGGGGGTTTCAGCACACAGGACACGCCGTCAGCGAAAAACCTGGTTTTGAGAGCCAAAATGGCCATTTTTCAGTTTTTTGGGCTAAAAAGCTTTTTTTTTCAGCAAAACAGTGTTTTGGACATCCAAAATGTGCTTTTCTCGGCCAAAACGTGCGTTTAGCAGTGAAAACGTCGTGTTTTGACCAAAAGAAAATTCTCAGCAAATTTCAGATTTTGTCAGCAAAAAACACCTTTTTTGACCAAAAAGTACCCCCACTCAGCCAAAACCCCATTTTTTTTCGCCAAAGAGTCGTGTTTTCATCTCAAGAGGTATTTTCATGAGCAAAAAGTGGGGGTTTCAGCACACAGGACACGCCGTCAGCGAAAAACCTGGTTTTGAGAGCCAAAATGGCCATTTTTCAGTTTTTTGGGCTAAAAAGCTTTTTTTTCCAGCAAAACAGTGTTTTGGACATCCAAAATGTGCTTTTCTCGGCCAAAACGTGCGTTTAGCAGTGAAAACGTCGTGTTTTGACCAAAAGAAAATTTTCAGCAAATTTCAGATTTTGTCAGCAAAAAACACCTTTTTTGACCAAAAAGTACCCCCACTCAGCCAAAACCCCATTTTTTTCGCCAAAAAGTCGTGTTTTCATCTCAAGAGGTATTTTTATGAGCAAAAAGTGGGGGTTTCAGCACACAGGACACGCCGTCAGCGAAAAACCTGGTTTTGAGAGCCAAAATGACCATTTTTCAGTTTTTTGGGCTAAAAAGCTTTTTTTTTTCAGCAAAACAGTGTTTTGGACATCCAAAATGTGCTTTTCTCGGCCAAAACGTGCGTTTAGCAGTGAAAACGTCGTGTTTTGACCAAAAGAAAATTCTCAGCAAATTTCAGATTTTGTCAGCAAAAAAACACCTTTTTTGACCAAAAAGTACCCCCACTCAGCCAAAACCCCATTTGTTTTCGCCAAAAAATCGTGTTTTCATCTCAAGAGGTATTTTCATGAGCAAAAAGTGGGGGTTTCAGCACACAGGACACGCCGTCAGCGAAAAACCTGGTTTTGAGAGCCAAAATGGCCATTTTTCAGTTTTTTGGGCTAAAAAGCTTTTTTTTTCAGCAAAACAGTGTTTTGGACATCCAAAATGTGCTTTTCTCGGCCAAAACGTGCGTTTAGCAGTGAAAACGTCGTGTTTTGACCAAAAGAAAATTCTCAGCAAATTTCAGATTTTGTCAGCAAAAAACACCTTTTTTGACCAAAAAGTACCCCCACTCAGCCAAAACCCCATTTTTTTTCGCCAAAGAGTCGTGTTTTCATCTCAAGAGGTATTTTCATGAGCAAAAAGTGGGGGTTTCAGCACACAGGACACGCCGTCAGCGAAAAACCTGGTTTTGAGAGCCAAAATGGCCATTTTTCAGTTTTTTGGGCTAAAAAGCTTTTTTTTCCAGCAAAACAGTGTTTTGGACATCCAAAATGTGCTTTTCTCGGCCAAAACGTGCGTTTAGCAGTGAAAACGTCGTGTTTTGACCAAAAGAAAATTTTCAGCAAATTTCAGATTTTGTCAGCAAAAAACACCTTTTTTGACCAAAAAGTACCCCCACTCAGCCAAAACCCCATTTTTTTCGCCAAAAAGTCGTGTTTTCATCTCAAGAGGTATTTTCATGAGCAAAAAGTGGGGGTTTCAGCACACAGGACACGCCGTCAGCGAAAAACCTGGTTTTGAGAGCCAAAATGACCATTTTTCAGTTTTTTGGGCTAAAAAGCTTTTTTTTTTCAGCAAAACAGTGTTTTGGACATCCAAAATGTGCTTTTCTCGGCCAAAACGTGCGTTTAGCAGTGAAAACGTCGTGTTTTGACCAAAAGAAAATTCTCAGCAAATTTCAGATTTTGTCAGCAAAAAACACCTTTTTTGACCAAAAAGTACCCCCACTCAGCCAAAACCCCATTTTTTTTCGCCAAAAAGTCGTGTTTTTATCTCAAGAGGTATTTTCATGAGCAAAAAGTGGGGGTTTCAGCACACAGGACACGCCGTCAGCGAAAAACCTGGTTTTGAGAGCCAAAATGGCCATTTTTCAGTTTTTTGGGCTAAAAAGCTTTTTTTTTCAGCAAAACAGTGTTTTCGACATCCAAAATGTGCTTTTCTCGGCCAAAACGTGCGTTTAGCAGTGAAAACGTCGTGTTTTGACCAAAAGAAAATTCTCAGCAAATTTCAGATTTTGTCAGCAAAAAACACCTTTTTTGACCAAAAAGTACCCCCACTCAGCCAAAACCCCATTTTTTTTCGCCAAAAAGTCGTGTTTTCATCTCAAGAGGTATTTTCATGAGCAAAAAGTGGGGGTTTCAGCACACAGGACACGCCGTCAGCGAAAAACCTGGTTTTGAGAGCCAAAATGGCCATTTTTCAGTTTTTTGGGCTAAAAAGCTTTTTTTTTCAGCAAAACAGTGTTTTGGACATCCAAAATGTGCTTTTCTCGGCCAAAACGTGCGTTTAGCAGTGAAAACGTCGTGTTTTGACCAAAAGAAAATTCTCAGCAAATTTCAGATTTTGTCAGCAAAAAACACCTTTTTTGACCAAAAAGTACCCCCACTCAGCCAAAACCCCATTTTTTTTCGCCAAAAAGTCGTGTTTTCATCTCAAGAGGTATTTTCATGAGCAAAAAGTGGGGGTTTCAGCACACAGGACACGCCGTCAGCGAAAAACCTGGTTTTGAGAGCCAAAATGGCCATTTTTCAGTTTTTTGGGCTAAAAAGCTTTTTTTTTCAGCAAAACAGTGTTTTGGACATCCAAAATGTGCTTTTCTCGGCCAAAACGTGCGTTTAGCAGTGAAAACGTCGTGTTTTGACCAAAAGAAAATTCTCAGCAAATTTCAGATTTTGTCAGCAAAAAACACCTTTTTTGACCAAAAAGTACCCCCACTCAGCCAAAACCCCATTTTTTTTCGCCAAAAAGTCGTGTTTTCATCTCAAGAGGTATTTTCATGAGCAAAAAGTGGGGGTTTCAGCACACAGGACACGCCGTCAGCGAAAAACCTGGTTTTGAGAGCCAAAATGGCCATTTTTTCAGTTTTTTGGGCTAAAAAGCTTTTTTTTTCAGCAAAACAGTGTTTTGGACATCCAAAATGTGCTTTTCTCGGCCAAAACGTGCGTTTAGCAGTGAAAACGTCGTGTTTTGACCAAAAGAAAAATTCTCAGCAAATTTCAGATTTTGTCAGCAAAAAACACCTTTTTTGACCAAAAAGTACCCCCACTCAGCCAAAACCCCATTTTTTTTCGCCAAAAAGTCGTGTTTTTATCTCAAGAGGTATTTTCATGAGCAAAAAGTGGGGGTTTCAGCACACAGGACACGCCGTCAGCGAAAAACCTGGTTTTGAGAGCCAAAATGGCCATTTTTTCAGTTTTTGGGCTAAAAAGCTTTTTTTTTCAGCAAAACAGTGTTTTGGACATCCAAAATGTGCTTTTCTCGGCCAAAACGTGCGTTTAGCAGTGAAAACGTCGTGTTTTGACCAAAAGAAAATTCTCAGCAAATTTCAGATTTTGTCAGCAAAAAACACCTTTTTTGACCAAAAAGTACCCCCACTCAGCCAAAACCCCATTTTTTTTCGCCAAAAAGTCGTGTTTTCATCTCAAGAGGTATTTTCATGAGCAAAAAGTGGGGGTTTCAGCACACAGGACACGCCGTCAGCGAAAAACCTGGTTTTGAGAGCCAAAATGGCCATTTTTTCAGTTTTTTGGGCTAAAAAGCTTTTTTTTTCAGCAAAACCGTGTTTTGGACATCCAAAATGTGCTTTTCTCGGCCAAAACGTGCGTTTAGCAGTGAAAACGTCGTGTTTTGACCAAAAGAAAATTCTCAGCAAATTTCAGATTTTGTCAGCAAAAAACACCTTTTTTGACCAAAAAGTACCCCCACTCAGCCAAAACCCCATTTTTTTTCGCCAAAAAGTCGTGTTTTCATCTCAAGAGGTATTTTCATGAGCAAAAAGTGGGGGTTTCAGCACACAGGACACGCCGTCAGCGAAAAACCTGGTTTTGAGAGCCAAAATGGCCATTTTTTCAGTTTTTTGGGCTAAAAAGCTTTTTTTTCAGCAAAACAGTGTTTTGGACATCCAAAATGTGCTTTTCTCGGCCAAAACGTGCGTTTAGCAGTGAAAACGTCGTGTTTTGACCAAAAGAAAATTCTCAGCAAATTTCAGATTTTGTCAGCAAAAAACACCTTTTTTGACCAAAAAGTACCCCCACTCAGCCAAAACCCCATTTTTTTTCGCCAAAAAGTCGTGTTTTCATCTCAAGAGGTATTTTCATGAGCAAAAAGTGGGGGTTTCAGCACACAGGACACGCCGTCAGCGAAAAACCTGGTTTTGAGAGCCAAAATGGCCATTTTTCAGTTTTTTGGGCTAAAAAGCTTTTTTTTTCAGCAAAACAGTGTTTTGGACATCCAAAATGTGCTTTTCTCGGCCAAAACGTGCGTTTAGCAGTGAAAACGTCGTGTTTTGACCAAAAGAAAATTCTCAGCAAATTTCAGATTTTGTCAGCAAAAAACACCTTTTTTGACCAAAAAGTACCCCCACTCAGCCAAAACCCCATTTTTTTTCGCCAAAAAGTCGTGTTTTCATCTCAAGAGGTATTTTCATGAGCAAAAAGTGGGGGTTTCAGCACACAGGACACGCCGTCAGCGAAAAACCTGGTTTTGAGAGCCAAAATGGCCATTTTTCAGTTTTTTGGGCTAAAAAGCTTTTTTTTTCAGCAAAACAGTGTTTTGGACATCCAAAATGTGCTTTTCTCGGCCAAAACGTGCGTTTAGCAGTGAAAACGTCGTGTTTTGACCAAAAGAAAATTCTCAGCAAATTTCAGATTTTGTCAGCAAAAAACACCTTTTTTGACCAAAAAGTACCCCCACTCAGCCAAAACCCCATTTTTTTTCGCCAAAAAGTCGTGTTTTCATCTCAAGAGGTATTTTCATGAGCAAAAAGTGGGGGTTTCAGCACACAGGACACGCCGTCAGCGAAAAACCTGGTTTTGAGAGCCAAAATGGCCATTTTTTCAGTTTTTTGGGCTAAAAAGCTTTTTTTTTCAGCAAACAGTGTTTTGGACATCCAAAATGTGCTTTTCTCGGCCAAAACGTGCGTTTAGCAGTGAAAACGTCGTGTTTTGACCAAAAGAAAATTCTCAGCAAATTTCAGATTTTGTCAGCAAAAACACCTTTTTTGACCAAAAAGTACCCCCACTCAGCCAAAACCCCATTTTTTTTCGCCAAAAAGTCGTGTTTTCATCTCAAGAGGTATTTTCATGAGCAAAAAGTGGGGGTTTCAGCACACAGGACACGCCGTCAGCGAAAAACCTGGTTTTGAGAGCCAAAATGGCCATTTTTCAGTTTTTTGGGCTAAAAAGCTTTTTTTTTCAGCAAAACAGTGTTTTGGACATCCAAAATGTGCTTTTCTCGGCCAAAACGTGCGTTTAGCAGTGAAAACGTCGTGTTTTGACCAAAAGAAAATTCTCAGCAAATTTCAGATTTTGTCAGCAAAAAACACCTTTTTTGACCAAAAAGTACCCCCACTCAGCCAAAACCCCATTTTTTTTCTCCAAAAAGTCGTGTTTTCATCTCAAGAGGTATTTTCATGAGCAAAAAGTGGGGGTTTCAGCACACAGGACACGCCGTCAGCGAAAAACCTGGTTTTGAGAGCCAAAATGGCCATTTTTCAGTTTTTTGGGCTAAAAAGCTTTTTTTTTCAGCAAAACAGTGTTTTGGACATCCAAAATGTGCTTTTCTCGGCCAAAACGTGCGTTTAGCAGTGAAAACGTCGTGTTTTGACCAAAAGAAAATTCTCAGCAAATTTCAGATTTTGTCAGCAAAAAACACCTTTTTTGACCAAAAAGTACCCCCACTCAGCCAAAACCCCATTTTTTTTCGCCAAAAAGTCGTGTTTTCATCTCAAGAGGTATTTTCATGAGCAAAAAGTGGGGGTTTCAGCACACAGGACACGCCGTCAGCGAAAAACCTGGTTTTGAGAGCCAAAATGGCCATTTTTCAGTTTTTTGGGCTAAAAAGCTTTTTTTTTCAGCAAAACAGTGTTTTGGACATCCAAAATGTGCTTTTCTCGGCCAAAACGTGCGTTTAGCAGTGAAAACGTCGTGTTTTGACCAAAAGAAAATTCTCAGCAAATTTCAGATTTTGTCAGCAAAAAACACCTTTTTTGACCAAAAAGTACCCCCACTCAGCCAAAACCCCATTTTTTTTCGCGAAAAAGTCGTGTTTTCATCTCAAGAGGTATTTTCATGAGCAAAAAGTGGGGGTTTCAGCACACAGGACACGCCGTCAGCGAAAAACCTGCTTTTGAGAGCCAAAATGGCCATTTTTCAGTTTTTTGGGCTAAAAAGCTTTTTTTTTTCAGCAAAACAGTGTTTTGGACATCCAAAATTTGCTTTTCTCGGCCGAAACGTGCGTTTAGCAGTGAAAACGTCGTGTTTTGACCAAAAGAAAATTCTCAGCAAATTTCAGATTTTGTCAGCAAAAAACACCTTTTTTGACCAAAAAGTACCCCCACTCAGCCAAAACCCCATTTTTTTTTCGCCAAAAAGTCGTGTTTTCATCTCAAGAGGTATTTTCATGAGCAAAAAGTGGGGGTTTCAGCACACAGGACACGCCGTCAGCGAAAAACCTGGTTTTGAGAGCCAAAATGGCCATTTTTCAGTTTTTTGGGCTAAAAAGCTTTTTTTTTCAGCAAAACAGTGTTTTGGACATCCAAAATGTGCTTTTCTCGGCCAAAACGTGCGTTTAGCAGTGAAAACGTCGTGTTTTGACCAAAAGAAAATTCTCAGCAAATTTCAGATTTTGTCAGCAAAAAACACCTTTTTTGACCAAAAAGTACCCCCACTCAGCCAAAACCCCATTTTTTTTCGCCAAAAAGTCGTGTTTTCATCTCAAGAGGTATTTTCATGAGCAAAAAGTGGGGGTTTCAGCACACAGGACACGCCGTCAGCGAAAAACCTGGTTTTGAGAGCCAAAATGGCCATTTTTCAGTTTTTTGGGCTAAAAAGCTTTTTTTTTCAGCAAAACAGTGTTTTGGACATCCAAAATGTGCTTTTCTCGGCCAAAACGTGCGTTTAGCAGTGAAAACGTCGTGTTTTGACCAAAAGAAAATTCTCAGCAAATTTCAGATTTTGTCAGCAAAAAACACCTTTTTTGACCAAAAAGTACCCCCACTCAGCCAAAACCCCATTTTTTTTCGCCAAAAAGTCGTGTTTTTATCTCAAGAGGTATTTTCATGAGCAAAAAGTGGGGGTTTCAGCACACAGGACACGCCGTCAGCGAAAAACCTGGTTTTGAGAGCCAAAATGGCCATTTTTCAGTTTTTTGGGCTAAAAAGCTTTTTTTTTCAGCAAAACAGTGTTTTGGACATCCAAAATGTGCTTTTCTCGGCCAAAACGTGCGTTTAGCAGTGAAAACGTCGTGTTTTGACCAAAAGAAAATTCTCAGCAAATTTCAGATTTTGTCAGCAAAAAACACCTTTTTTGACCAAAAAGTACCCCCACTCAGCCAAAACCCCATTTTTTTTTGCCAAAAAGTCGTGTTTTTATCTCAAGAGGTATTTTCATGAGCAAAAAGTGGGGGTTTCAGCACACAGGACACGCCGTCAGCGAAAAACCTGGTTTTGAGAGCCAAAATGGCCATTTTTCAGTTTTTTGGGCTAAAAAGCTTTTTTTTTCAGCAAAACAGTGTTTTGGACATCCAAAATGTGCTTTTCTCGGCCAAAACGTGCGTTTAGCAGTGAAAACGTCGTGTTTTGACCAAAAGAAAATTCTCAGCAAATTTCAGATTTTGTCAGCAAAAAACACCTTTTTTGACCAAAAAGTACCCCCACTCAGCCAAAACCCCATTTTTTTTCGCCAAAAAGTCGTGTTTTTATCTCAAGAGGTATTTTCATGAGCAAAAAGTGGGGGTTTCAGCACACAGGACACGCCGTCAGCGAAAAACCTGGTTTTGAGAGCCAAAATGGCCATTTTTCAGTTTTTTGGGCTAAAAAGCTTTTTTTTTCAGCAAAACAGTGTTTTGGACATCCAAAATGTGCTTTTCTCGGCCAAAACGTGCGTTTAGCAGTGAAAACGTCGTGTTTTGACCAAAAGAAAATTCTCAGCAAATTTCAGATTTTGTCAGCAAAAAACACCTTTTTTGACCAAAAAGTACCCCCACTCAGCCAAAACCCCATTTTTTTACGCCAAAAAGTCGTGTTTTTATCTCAAGAGGTATTTTCACGAGCAAAAAGTGGGGGTTTCAGCACACAGGACACGCCGTCAGCGAAAAACCTGGTTTTGAGAGCCAAAATGGCCATTTTTCAGTTTTTTGGGCTAAAAAGCTTTTTTTTTCAGCAAAACAGTGTTTTGGACATCCAAAATGTGCTTTTCTCGGCCAAAACGTGCGTTTAGCAGTGAAAACGTCGTGTTTTGACCAAAAGAAAATTCTCAGCAAATTTCAGATTTTGTCAGCAAAAAACACCTTTTTTGACCAAAAAGTACCCCCACTCAGCCAAAACCCCATTTTTTTTCGCCAAAAAGTCGTGTTTTTATCTCAAGAGGTATTTTCACGAGAAAAAAAAGGGGGTTTCAGCACACAGGACACGCCGTCAGCGAAAAACCTGGTTTTGAGAGCCAAAATGGCCATTTTTCAGTTTTTTGGGCTAAAAAGCTTTTTTTTTCAGCAAAACAGTGTTTTGGACATCCAAAATGTGCTTTTCTCGGCCAAAACGTGCGTTTAGCAGTGAAAACGTCGTGTTTTGACCAAAAGAAAATTCTCAGCAAATTTCAGATTTTGTCAGCAAAAAACACCTTTTTTGACCAAAAAGTACCCCCACTCAGCCAAAACCCCATTTTTTTTCGCCAAAAAGTCGTGTTTTTATCTCAAGAGGTATTTTCATGAGCAAAAAGTGGGGGTTTCAGCACACAGGACACGCCGTCAGCGAAAAACCTGGTTTTGAGAGCCAAAATGGCCATTTTTCAGTTTTTTGGGCTAAAAAGCTTTTTTTTTCAGCAAAACAGTGTTTTGGACATCCAAAATGTGCTTTTCTCGGCCAAAACGTGCGTTTAGCAGTGAAAACGTCGTGTTTTGACCAAAAGAAAATTCTCAGCAAATTTCAGATTTTGTCAGCAAAAAACACCTTTTTTGACCAAAAAGTACCCCCACTCAGCCAAAACCCTAATTTTTTTCCCCAAAAAGTCGTGTTTTTATCTCAAGAGGTATTTTCATGAGCAAAAAGTGGGGGTTTCAGCACACAGGACACGCCGTCAGCGAAAAACCTGGTTTTGAGAGCCAAAATGGCCATTTTTCAGTTTTTTGGGCTAAAAAGCTTTTTTTTTCAGCAAAACAGTGTTTTGGACATCCAAAATGTGCTTTTCTCGGCCAAAACGTGCGTTTAGCAGTGAAAACGTCGTGTTTTGACCAAAAGAAAATTCTTAGCAAATTTCAGATTTTGTCAGCAAAAAACACCTTTTTTGACCAAAAAGTACCCCCACTCAGCCAAAACCCCATTTTTTTTCGCCAAAAAGTCGTGTTTTTATCTCAAGAGGTATTTTCATGAGCAAAAAGTGGGGGTTTCAGCACACAGGACACGCCGTCAGCGAAAAACCTGGTTTTGAGAGCCAAAATGGCCATTTTTCAGTTTTTTGGGCTAAAAAGCTTTTTGTTTCAGCAAAACAGTGTTTTGGACATCCAAAATATGCTTTTCTCGGCCAAAACGTGCGTTTAGCAGTGAAAACGTCGTGTTTTGACCAAAAGAAAATTCTCAGCAAATTTCAGATTTTGTCAGCAAAAAACACCTTTTTTGACCAAAAAGTACCCCCACTCAGCCAAAACCCCATTTTTTTTCGCCAAAAAGTCGTGTTTTTATCTCAAGAGGTATTTTCATGAGCAAAAAGTGGGGGTTTCAGCACACAGGACACGCCGTCAGCGAAAAACCTGGTTTTGAGAGCCAAAATGGCCATTTTTCAGTTTTTTGGGCTAAAAAGCTTTTTTTTTCAGCAAAACAGTGTTTTGGACATCCAAAATGTGCTTTTCTCGGCCAAAACGTGCGTTTAGCAGTGAAAACGTCGTGTTTTGACCAAAAGAAAATTCTCAGCAAATTTCAGATTTTGTCAGCAAAAAACACCTTTTTTGACCAAAAAGTACCCCCACTCAGCCAAAACCCCATTTTTTTTCGCCAAAAAGTCGTGTTTTTATCTCAAGAGGTATTTTCATGAGCAAAAAGTGGGGGTTTCAGCACACAGGACACGCCGTCAGCGAAAAACCTGGTTTTGAGAGCCAAAATGGCCATTTTTCAGTTTTTTGGGCTAAAAAGCTTTTTTTTTCAGCAAAACAGTGTTTTGGACATCCAAAATGTGCTTTTCTCGGCCAAAACGTGCGTTTAGCAGTGAAAACGTCGTGTTTTGACCAAAAGAAAATTCTCAGCAAATTTCAGATTTTGTCAGCAAAAAACACCTTTTTTGACCAAAAAGTACCCCCACTCAGCCAAAACCCCATTTTTTTCGCCAAAAAGTCGTGTTTTTATCTCAAGAGGTATTTTCATGAGCAAAAAGTGGGGGTTTCAGCACACAGAACACGCCGTCAGCGAAAAACCTGGTTTTGAGAGACAAAATGGCCATTTTTCAGTTTTTTGGGCTAAAAAGCTTTTTTTTTCAGCAAAACAGTGCTTTGGACATCCAAAATGTGCTTTTCTCGGCCAAAACGTGCGTTTAGCAGTGAAAACGTCGTGTTTTGACCAAAAGAAAATTCTCAGCAAATTTCAGATTTTGTCAGCAAAAAACACCTTTTTTGACCAAAAAGTACCCCCACTCAGCCAAAACCCCATTTTTTTCGCCAAAAAGTCGTGTTTTTATCTCAAGAGGTATTTTCATGAGCAAAAAGTGGGGGTTTCAGCACACAGAACACGCCGTCAGCGAAAAACCTGGTTTTGAGAGACAAAATGGCCATTTTTCAGTTTTTTGGGCTAAAAAGCTTTTTTTTTTCAGCAAAACAGTGTTTTGGACATCCAAAATGTGCTTTTCTCGGCCAAAACGTGCGTTTAGCAGTGAAAACGTCGTGTTTTGACCAAAAGAAAATTCTCAGCAAATTTCAGATTTTGTCAGCAAAAAACACCTTTTTTGACCAAAAAGTACCCCCACTCAGCCAAAACCCCATTTTTTTCGCCAAAAAGTCGTGTTTTCATCTCAAGAGGTATTTTCATGAGCAAAAAGTGGGGGTTTCAGCACACAGGACACGCCGTCAGCGAAAAACCTGGTTTTGAGAGCCAAAATGGCCATTTTTCAGTTTTTTGGGCTAAAAAGCTTTTTTTTTCAGCAAAACAGTGTTTTGGACATCCAAAATGTGCTTTTCTCGGCCAAAACGTGCGTTTAGCAGTGAAAACGTCGTGTTTTGACCAAAAGAAAATTCTCAGCAAATTTCAGATTTTGTCAGCAAAAAACACCTTTTTTGACCAAAAAGTACCCCCACTCAGCCAAAACCCCATTTTTTTTCGCCAAAAAGTCGTGTTTTTATCTCAAGAGGTATTTTCATGAGCAAAAAGTGGGGGTTTCAGCACACAGGACACGCCGTCAGCGAAAAACCTGGTTTTGAGAGCCAAAATGGCCATTTTTCAGTTTTTTGGGCTAAAAAGCTTTTTTTTTCAGCAAAACAGTGTTTTGGACATCCAAAATGTGCTTTTCTCGGCCAAAACGTGCGTTTAGCAGTGAAAACGTCGTGTTTTGACCAAAAGAAAATTCTCAGCAAATTTCAGATTTTGTCAGCAAAAAACACCTTTTTTGACCAAAAAGTACCCCCACTCAGCCAAAACCCCATTTTTTTTCGCCAAAAAGTCGTGTTTTTATCTCAAGAGGTATTTTCATGAGCAAAAAGTGGGGGTTTCAGCACACAGGACACGCCGTCAGCGAAAAACCTGGTTTTGAGAGCCAAAATGGCCATTTTTCAGTTTTTTGGGCTAAAAAGCTTTTTTTTTCAGCAAAACAGTGTTTTGGACATCCAAAATGTGCTTTTCTCGGCCAAAACGTGCGTTTAGCAGTGAAAACGTCGTGTTTTGACCAAAAGAAAATTCTCAGCAAATTTCAGATTTTGTCAGCAAAAAACACCTTTTTTGACCAAAAAGTACCCCCACTCAGCCAAAACCCCATTTTTTTCGCCAAAAAGTCGTGTTTTTATCTCAAGAGGTATTTTCATGAGCAAAAAGTGGGGGTTTCAGCACACAGGACACGCCGTCAGCGAAAAACCTGGTTTTGAGAGCCAAAATGGCCATTTTTCAGTTTTTTGGGCTAAAAAGCTTTTTTTTTTCAGCAAAACAGTGTTTTGGACATCCAAAATGTGCTTTTCTCGGCCAAAACGTGCGTTTAGCAGTGAAAACGTCGTGTTTTGACCAAAAGAAAATTCTCAGCAAATTTCAGATTTTGTCAGCAAAAAACACCTTTTTTGACCAAAAAGTACCCCCACTCAGCCAAAACCCCATTTTTTTTCGCCAAAAAGTCGTGTTTTTATCTCAAGAGGTATTTTCATGAGCAAAAAGTGGGGGTTTCAGCACACAGGACACGCCGTCAGCGAAAAACCTGGTTTTGAGAGCCAAAATGGCCATTTTTCAGTTTTTTGGGCTAAAAAGCTTTTTTTTTCAGCAAAACAGTGTTTTGGACATCCAAAATGTGCTTTCCTCGGCCAAAACGTGCGTTTAGCAGTGAAAACGTCGTGTTTTGACCAAAAGAAAATTCTCAGCAAATTTCAGATTTTGTCAGCAAAAAACACCTTTTTTGACCAAAAAGTACCCCCACTCAGCCAAAACCCCATTTTTTTTCGCCAAAAAGTCGTGTTTTTATCTCAAGAGGTATTTTCATGAGCAAAAAGTGGGGGTTTCAGCACACAGGACACGCCGTCAGCGAAAAACCTGGTTTTGAGAGCCAAAATGGCCATTTTTCAGTTTTTTGGGCTAAAAAGCTTTTTTTTTCAGCAAAACAGTGTTTTGGACATCCAAAATGTGCTTTTCTCGGCCAAAACGTGCGTTTAGCAGTGAAAACGTCGTGTTTTGAGCAAAAGAAAATTCTCAGCAAATTTCAGATTTTGTCAGCAAAAAACACCTTTTTTGACCAAAAAGTACCCCCACTCAGCCAAAACCCTATTTTTTTCCCCAAAAAGTCGTGTTTTTATCTCAAGAGGTATTTTCATGAGCAAAAAGTGGGGGTTTCAGCACACAGGACACGCCGTCAGCGAAAAACCTGGTTTTGAGAGCCAAAATGGCCATTTTTCAGTTTTTTGGGCTAAAAAGCTTTTTTTTTCAGCAAAACAGTGTTTTGGACATCCAAAATGTGCTTTTCTCGGCCAAAACGTGCGTTTAGCAGTAAAAACGTCGTGTTTTGACCAAAAGAAAATTCTCAGCAAATTTCAGATTTTGTCAGCAAAAAACACCTTTTTTGACCAAAAAGTACCCCCACTCAGCCAAAACCCCATTTTTTTTCGCCAAAAAGTCGTGTTTTCATCTCAAGAGGTATTTTCATGAGCAAAAAGTGGGGGTTTCAGCACACAGGACACGCCGTCAGCGAAAAACCTGGTTTTGAGAGCCAAAATGGCCATTTTTCAGTTTTTTGGGCTAAAAAGCTTTTTTTTTCAGCAAAACAGTGTTTTGGACATCCAAAATGTGCTTTTCTCGGCCAGAACGTGCGTTTAGCAGTGAAAACGTCGTGTTTTGACCAAAAGAAAATTCTCAGCAAATTTCAGATTTTGTCAGCAAAAAACACCTTTTTTGACCAAAAAGTACCCCCACTCAGCCAAAACCCTATTTTTTTCCCCAAAAAGTCGTGTTTTTATCTCAAGAGGTATTTTCATGAGCAAAAAGTGGGGGTTTCAGCACACAGGACACGCCGTCAGCGAAAAACCTGGTTTTGAGAGCCAAAATGGCCATTTTTCAGTTTTTTGGGCTAAAAAGCTTTTTTTTTCAGCAAAACAGTGTTTTGGACATCCAAAATGTGCTTTTCTCGGCCAAAACGTGCGTTTAGCAGTGAAAACGTCGTGTTTTGACCAAAAGAAAATTCTTAGCAAATTTCAGATTTTGTCAGCAAAAAACACCTTTTTTGACCAAAAAGTACCCCCACTCAGCCAAAACCCCATTTTTTTTCGCCAAAAAGTCGTGTTTTCATCTCAAGAGGTATTTTCATGAGCAAAAAGTGGGGGTTTCAGCACACAGGACACGCCGTCAGCGAAAAACCTGGTTTTGAGAGCCAAAATGGCCATTTTTCAGTTTTTTGGGCTAAAAAGCTTTTTTTTTCAGCAAAACAGTGTTTTGGACATCCAAAATGTGCTTTTCTCGGCCAAAACGTGCGTTTAGCAGTGAAAACGTCGTGTTTTGACCAAAAGAAAATTCTCAGCAAATTTCAGATTTTGTCAGCAAAAAACACCTTTTTTGACCAAAAAGTACCCCCACTCAGCCAAAACCCCATTTTTTTTCGCCAAAAAGTCGTGTTTTTATCTCAAGAGGTATTTTCATGAGCAAAAAGTGGGGGTTTCAGCACACAGGACACGCCGTCAGCGAAAAACCTGGTTTTGAGAGCCAAAATGGCCATTTTTCAGTTTTTTGGGCTAAAAAGCTTTTTTTTTCAGCAAAACAGTGTTTTGGACATCCAAAATGTGCTTTTCTCGGCCAAAACGTGCGTTTAGCAGTGAAAACGTCGTGTTTTGACCAAAAGAAAATTCTCAGCAAATTTCAGATTTTGTCAGCAAAAAACACGTTTTTTGACCAAAAAGTACCCCCACTCAGCCAAAACCCCATTTTTTTTCGCCAAAAAGTCGTGTTTTTATCTCAAGAGGTATTTTCATGAGCAAAAAGTGGGGGTTTCAGCACACAGGACACGCCGTCAGCGAAAAACCTGGTTTTGAGAGCCAAAATGGCCATTTTTCAGTTTTTTGGGCTAAAAAGCTTTTTTTTTCAGCAAAACAGTGTTTTGGACATCCAAAATGTGCTTTTCTCGGCCAAAACGTGCGTTTAGCAGTGAAAACGTCGTGTTTTGACCAAAAGAAAATTCTCAGCAAATTTCAGATTTTGTCAGCAAAAAACACCTTTTTTGACCAAAAAGTACCCCCACTCAGCCAAAACCCTATTTTTTTCCCCAAAAAGTCGTGTTTTTATCTCAAGAGGTATTTTCATGAGCAAAAAGTGGGGGTTTCAGCACACAGGACACGCCGTCAGCGAAAAACCTGGTTTTGAGAGCCAAAATGGCCATTTTTCAGTTTTTTGGGCTAAAAAGCTTTTTTTTTCAGCAAAACAGTGTTTTGGACATCCAAAATGTGCTTTTCTCGGCCAAAACGTGCGTTTAGCAGTGAAAACGTCGTGTTTTGACCAAAAGAAAATTCTCAGCAAATTTCAGATTTTGTCAGCAAAAAACACCTTTTTTGACCAAAAAGTACCCCCACTCAGCCAAAACCCCATTTTTTTTCGCCAAAAAGTCGTGTTTTTATCTCAAGAGGTATTTTCATGAGCAAAAAGTGGGGGTTTCAGCACACAGGACACGCCGTCAGCGAAAAACCTGGTTTTGAGAGCCAAAATGGCCATTTTTCAGTTTTTTGGGCTAAAAAGCTTTTTTTTTCAGCAAAACAGTGTTTTGGACATCCAAAATGTGCTTTTCTCGGCCAAAACGTGCGTTTAGCAGTGAAAACGTCGTGTTTTGACCAAAAGAAAATTCTTAGCAAATTTCAGATTTTGTCAGCAAAAAACACCTTTTTTGACCAAAAAGTACCCCCACTCAGCCAAAACCCCATTTTTTTTCGCCAAAAAGTCGTGTTTTTATCTCAAGAGGTATTTTCATGAGCAAAAAGTGGGGGTTTCAGCACACAGGACACGCCGTCAGCGAAAAACCTGGTTTTGAGAGCCAAAATGGCCATTTTTCAGTTTTTTGGGCTAAAAAGCTTTTTTTTTCAGCAAAACAGTGTTTTCGACATCCAAAATGTGCTTTTCTCGGCCAAAACGTGCGTTTAGCAGTGAAAACGTCGTGTTTTGACCAAAAGAAAATTCTTAGCAAATTTCAGATTTTGTCAGCAAAAAACACCTTTTTTGACCAAAAAGTACCCCCACTCAGCCAAAACCCCATTTTTTTTCGCCAAAAAGTCGTGTTTTTATCTCAAGAGGTATTTTCATGAGCAAAAAGTGGGGGTTTCAGCACACAGGACACGCCGTCAGCGAAAAACCTGGTTTTGAGAGCCAAAATGGCCATTTTTCAGTTTTTTGGGCTAAAAAGCTTTTTTTTCAGCAAAACTGTGTTTTGGACATCCAAAATGTGCTTTTCTCGGCCAAAACGTGCGTTTAGCAGTGAAAACGTCGTGTTTTGACCAAAAGAAAATTCTCAGCAAATTTCAGATTTTGTCAGCAAAAAACACCTTTTTTGACCAAAAAGTACCCCCACTCAGCCAAAACCCCATTTTTTTTCGCCAAAAAGTCGTGTTTTCATCTCAAGAGGTATTTTCATGAGCAAAAAGTGGGGGTTTCAGCACACAGGACACGCCGTCAGCGAGAAACCTGGTTTTGAGAGCCAAAATGGCCATTTTTCAGTTTTTTGGGCTAAAAAGCTTTTTTTTTCAGCAAAACAGTGTTTTGGACATCCAAAATGTGCTTTTCTCGGCCAAAACGTGCGTTTAGCAGTGAAAACGTCGTGTTTTGACCAAAAGAAAATTCTCAGCAAATTTCAGATTTTGTCAGCAAAATCACCTTTTTTGACCAAAAAGTACCCCCACTCAGCCAAAACCCCATTTTTTTTCGCCAAAAAGTCGTGTTTTTATCTCAAGAGGTATTTTCATGAGCAAAAAGTGGGGGTTTCAGCACACAGGACACGCCGTCAGCGAAAAACCTGGTTTTGAGAGCCAAAATGGCCATTTTTCAGTTTTTCGGGCTAAAAAGCTTTTTTTTCAGCAAAACAGTGTTTTGGACATCCAAAATGTGCTTTTCTCGGCCAAAACGTGCGTTTAGCAGTGAAAACGTCGTGTTTTGACCAAAAGAAAATTCTCAGCAAATTTCAGATTTTGTCAGCAAAAAACACCTTTTTTGACCAAAAAGTACCCCCACTCAGCCAAAACCCCATTTTTTTTCGCCAAAAAGTCGTGTTTTTATCTCAAGAGATATTTTCATGAGCAAAAAGTTGGGGTTTCAGCACACAGGACACGCCGTCAGCGAAAAACCTGGTTTTGAGAGCCAAAATGGCCATTTTTCAGTTTTTTGGGCTAAAAAGCTTTTTGTTTCAGCAAAACAGTGTTTTGGACATCCAAAATGTGCTTTTCTCGGCCAAAACGTGCGTTTAGCAGTAAAAACGTCGTGTTTTGACCAAAAGAAAATTCTCAGCAAATTTCAGATTTTGTCAGCAAAAAACACCTTTTTTGACCAAAAAGTACCCCCACTCAGCCAAAACCCCATTTTTTTCGCCAAAAAGTCGTGTTTTCATCTCAAGAGGTATTTTCATGAGCAAAAAGTGGGGGTTTCAGCACACAGGACACGCCGTCAGCGAAAAACCTGGTTTTGAGAGCCAAAATGGCCATTTTTCAGTTTTTTGGGCTAAAAAGCTTTTTTTTTCAGCAAAACAGTGTTTTGGACATCCAAAATGTGCTTTTCTCGGCCAAAACGTGCGTTTAGCAGTGAAAACGTCGTGTTTTGACCAAAAGAAAATTCTCAGCAAATTTCAGATTTTGTCAGCAAAAAACACCTTTTTTGACCAAAAAGTACCCCCACTCAGCCAAAACCCTATTTTTTTCCCCAAAAAGTCGTGTTTTTATCTCAAGAGGTATTTTCATGAGCAAAAAGTGGGGGTTTCAGCACACAGGACACGCCGTCAGCGAAAAACCTGGTTTTGAGAGCCAAAATGGCCATTTTTCAGTTTTTTGGGCTAAAAAGCTTTTTTTTTCAGCAAAACAGTGTTTTGGACATCCAAAATGTGCTTTTCTCGGCCAAAACGTGCGTTTAGCAGTGAAAACGTCGTGTTTTGACCAAAAGAAAATTCTTAGCAAATTTCAGATTTTGTCAGCAAAAAACACCTTTTTTGACCAAAAAGTACCCCCACTCAGCCAAAACCCCATTTGTTTTCGCCAAAAAGTCGTGTTTTTATCTCAAGAGGTATTTTCATGAGCAAAAAGTGGGGGTTTCAGCACACAGGACACGCCGTCAGCGAAAAACCTGGTTTTGAGAGCCAAAATGGCCATTTTTCAGTTTTTTGGGCTAAAAAGCTTTTTTTTTCAGCAAAACAGTGTTTTCGACATCCGAAATGTGCTTTTCTCGGCCAAAACGTGCGTTTAGCAGTGAAAACGTCGTGTTTTGACCAAAAGAAAATTCTTAGCAAATTTCAGATTTTGTCAGCAAAAAACACCTTTTTTGACCAAAAAGTACCCCCACTCAGCCAAAACCCCATTTTTTTTCGCCAAAAAGTCGTGTTTTTATCTCAAGAGGTATTTTCATGAGCAAAAAGTGGGGGTTTCAGCACACAGGACACGCCGTCAGCGAAAAACCTGGTTTTGAGAGCCAAAATGGCCATTTTTCAGTTTTTTGGGCTAAAAAGCTTTTTTTTCAGCAAAACTGTGTTTTGGACATCCAAAATGTGCTTTTCTCGGCCAAAACGTGCGTTTAGCAGTGAAAACGTCGTGTTTTGACCAAAAGAAAATTCTCAGCAAATTTCAGATTTTGTCAGCAAAAAACACCTTTTTTGACCAAAAAGTACCCCCACTCAGCCAAAACCCCATTTTTTTTCGCCAAAAAGTCGTGTTTTCATCTCAAGAGGTATTTTCATGAGCAAAAAGTGGGGGTTTCAGCACACAGGACACGCCGTCAGCGAGAAACCTGGTTTTGAGAGCCAAAATGGCCATTTTTCAGTTTTTTGGGCTAAAAAGCTTTTTTTTTCAGCAAAACAGTGTTTTGGACATCCAAAATGTGCTTTTCTCGGCCAAAACGTGCGTTTAGCAGTGAAAACGTCGTGTTTTGACCAAAAGAAAATTCTCAGCAAATTTCAGATTTTGTCAGCAAAATCACCTTTTTTGACCAAAAAGTACCCCCACTCAGCCAAAACCCCATTTTTTTTCGCCAAAAAGTCGTGTTTTTATCTCAAGAGGTATTTTCATGAGCAAAAAGTGGGGGTTTCAGCACACAGGACACGCCGTCAGCGAAAAACCTGGTTTTGAGAGCCAAAATGGCCATTTTTCAGTTTTTCGGGCTAAAAAGCTTTTTTTTCAGCAAAACAGTGTTTTGGACATCCAAAATGTGCTTTTCTCTGCCAAAACGTGCGTTTAGCAGTGAAAACGTCGTGTTTTGACCAAAAGAAAATTCTCAGCAAATTTCAGATTTTGTCAGCAAAAAACACCTTTTTTGACCAAAAAGTACCCCCACTCAGCCAAAACCCCATTTTTTTTCGCCAAAAAGTCGTGTTTTTATCTCAAGAGGTATTTTCATGAGCAAAAAGTTGGGGTTTCAGCACACAGGACACGCCGTCAGCGAAAAACCTGGTTTTGAGAGCCAAAATGGCCATTTTTCAGTTTTTCGGGCTAAAAAGCTTTTTTTTTCAGCAAAACAGTGTTTTGGACATCCAAAATGTGCTTTTCTCGGCCAAAACGTGCGTTTAGCAGTGAAAACGTCGTGTTTTGACCAAAAGAAAATTCTCAGCAAATTTCAGATTTTGTCAGCAAAAAACACCTTTTTTGACCAAAAAGTACCCCCACTCAGCCAAAACCCCATTTTTTCTCGCCAAAAAGTCGTGTTTTTATCTCAAGAGGTATTTTCATGAGCAAAAAGTGGGGGTTTCAGCACACAGGACACGCCGTCAGCGAAAAACCTGGTTTTGAGAGCCAAAATGGCCATTTTTCAGTTTTTTGGGCTAAAAAGCTTTTTTTTTCAGCAAAACAGTGTTTTGGACATCCAAAATGTGCTTTTCTCGGCCAAAACGTGCGTTTAGCAGTGAAAACGTCGTGTTTTGACCAAAAGAAAATTCTCAGCAAATTTCAGATTTTGTCAGCAAAAAACACCTTTTTTGACCAAAAAGTACCCCCACTCAGCCAAAACCCCATTTTTTTTCGCCAAAAAGTCGTGTTTTTATCTCAAGAGGTATTTTCATGAGCAAAAAGTGGGGGTTTCAGCACACAGGACACGCCGTCAGCGAAAAACCTGGTTTTGAGAGCCAAAATGGCCATTTTTCAGTTTTTTGGGCTAAAAAGCTTTTTTTTTCAGCAAAACAGTGTTTTGGACATCCAAAATGTGCTTTTCTCGGCCAAAACGTGCGTTTAGGAGTGAAAACGTCGTGTTTTGACCAAAAGAAAATTCTCAGCAAATTTCAGATTTTGTCAGCAAAAAACACCTTTTTTGACCAAAAAGTACCCCCACTCAGCCAAAACCCCATTTTTTTTCGCCAAAAAGTCGTGTTTTTCTCTCAAGAGGTATTTTCATTAGCAAAAAGTGGGGGTTTCAGCACACAGGACACGCCGTCAGCGAAAAACCTGGTTTTGAGAGCCAAAATGGCCATTTTTCAGTTTTTTGGGCTAAAAAGCTTTTTTTTTCAGCAAAACAGTGTTTTGGACATCCAAAATGTGCTTTTCTCGGCCAAAACGTGCGTTTAGCAGTGAAAACGTCGTGTTTTGACCAAAAGAAAATTCTCAGCAAATTTCAGATTTTGTCAGCAAAAAACACCTTTTTTGACCAAAAAGTACCCCCACTCAGCCAAAACCCCATTTTTTTTCGCCAAAAAGTCGTGTTTTTCTCTCAAGAGGTATTTTCATTAGCAAAAAGTGGGGGTTTCAGCACACAGGACACGCCGTCAGCGAAAAACCTGGTTTTGAGAGCCAAAATGGCCATTTTTCAGTTTTTTGGGCTAAAAAGCTTTTTTTTTCAGCAAAACAGTGTTTTGGACATCCAAAATGTGCTTTTCTCGGCCAAAACGTGCGTTTAGCAGTGAAAACGTCGTGTTTTGACCAAAAGAAAATTCTCAGCAAATTTCAGATTTTGTCAGCAAAAAACACCTTTTTTGACCAAAAAGTACCCCCACTCAGCCAAAACCCCATTTTTTTTCGCCAAAAAGTCGTGTTTTTATCTCAAGAGGTATTTTCATGAGCAAAAAGTGGGGGTTTCAGCACACAGGACACGCCGTCAGCGAAAAACCTGGTTTTGAGAGCCAAAATGGCCATTTTTCAGTTTTTTGGGCTAAAAAGCTTTTTTTTTCAGCAAAACAGTGTTTTGGACATCCAAAATGTGCTTTTCTCGGCCAAAACGTGCGTTTAGCAGTGAAAACGTCGTGTTTTGACCAAAAGAAAATTCTCAGCAAATTTCAGATTTTGTCAGCAAAAAACACCTTTTTTGACCAAAAAGTACCCCCACTCAGCCAAAACCCCACTTTTTTTGGCCAAAAAATCGTGTTTTTATCTCAAGAGGTATTTTCATGAGCAAAAAGTGGGGGTTTCAGCACACAGGACACGCCGTCAGCGAAAAACCTGGTTTTGAGAGCCAAAATGGCCATTTTTCAGTTTTTTGGGCTAAAAAGCTTTTTTTTTCAGCAAAACAGTGTTTTGGACATCCAAAATGTGCTTTTCTCGGCCAAAACGTGCGTTTAGCAGTGAAAACGTCGTGTTTTGACCAAAAGAAAATTCTCAGCAAATTTCAGATTTTGTCAGCAAAAAACACCTTTTTTGACCAAAAAGTACCCCCACTCAGCCAAAACCCCATTTTTTTTCGCCAAAAAGTCGTGTTTTTATCTCAAGAGGTATTTTCATGAGCAAAAAGTGGGGGTTTCAGCACACAGGACACGCCGTCAGCGAAAAACCTGGTTTTGAGAGCCAAAATGGCCATTTTTCAGTTTTTTGGGCTAAAAAGCTTTTTTTTTCAGCAAAACAGTGTTTTGGACATCCAAAATGTGCTTTTCTCGGCCAAAACGTGCGTTTAGCAGTGAAAACGTCGTGTTTTGACCAAAAGAAAATTCTCAGCAAATTTCAGATTTTGTCAGCAAAAAACACCTTTTTTGACCAAAAAGTACCCCCACTCAGCCAAAATCCCATTTTTTTTCGCCAAAAAGTCGTGTTTTCATCTCAAGAGGTATTTTCATGAGCAAAAAGTGGGGGTTTCAGCACACAGGACACGCCGTCAGCGAAAAACCTGGTTTTGAGAGCCAAAATGACCATTTTTCAGTTTTTTGGGCTAAAAAGCTTTTTTTTTCAGCAAAACAGTGTTTTGGACATCCAAAATGTGCTTTTCTCGGCCAAAACGTGCGTTTAGCAGTGAAAACGTCGTGTTTTGACCAAAAGAAAATTCTCAGCAAATTTCAGATTTTGTCAGCAAAAAACACCTTTTTTGACCAAAAAGTACCCCCACTCAGCCAAAACCCCATTTTTTTTCGCCAAAAAGTCGTGTTTTTATCTCAAGAGGTATTTTCATCAGCAAAAAGTGGGGGTTTCAGCACACAGGACACGTCGTCAGCGAAAAACCTGGTTTTGAGAGCCAAAATGGCCATTTTTCAGTTTTTTGGGCTAAAAAGCTTTTTTTTTTCAGCAAAACAGTGTTTTGGACATCCAAAATGTGCTTTTCTCGGCCAAAACGTGCGTTTAGCAGTGAAAACGTCGTGTTTTGACCAAAAGAAAATTCTCAGCAAATTTCAGATTTTGTCAGCAAAAAACACCTTTTTTGACCAAAAAGTACCCCCACTCAGCCAAAACCCCATTTTTTTTCGCCAAAAAGTCGTGTTTTTATCTCAAGAGGTATTTTCATGAGCAAAAAGTGGGGGTTTCAGCACACAGGACACGCCGTCAGCGAAAAACCTGGTTTTGAGAGCCAAAATGGCCATTTTTCAGTTTTTTGGGCTAAAAAGCTTTTTTTTTCAGCAAAACAGTGTTTTGGACATCCAAAATGTGCTTTTCTCGGCCAAAACGTGCGTTTAGCAGTGAAAACGTCGTGTTTTGACCAAAAGAAAATTCTCAGCAAATTTCAGATTTTGTCAGCAAAAACACCTTTTTTGACCAAAAAGTACCCCCACTCAGCCAAAACCCCACTTTTTTTGGCCAAAAAATCGTGTTTTTATCTCAAGAGGTATTTTCATGAGCAAAAAGTGGGGGTTTCAGCACACAGGACACGCCGTCAGCGAAAAACCTGGTTTTGAGAGCCAAAATGGCCATTTTTCAGTTTTTTGGGCTAAAAAGCTTTTTTTTTCAGCAAAACAGTGTTTTGGACATCCAAAATGTGCTTTTCTCGGCCAAAACGTGCGTTTAGCAGTGAAAACGTCGTGTTTTGACCAAAAGAAAATTCTCAGCAAATTTCAGATTTTGTCAGCAAAAAACACCTTTTTTGACCAAAAAGTACCCCCACTCAGCCAAAACCCCATTTTTTTTCGCCAAAAAATCGTGTTTTTATCTCAAGAGGTATTTTCATGAGCAAAAAGTGGGGGTTTCAGCACACAGGACACGCCGTCAGCGAAAAACCTGGTTTTGAGAGCCAAAATGGCCATTTTTCAGTTTTTTGGGCTAAAAAGCTTTTTTTTTCAGCAAAACAGTGTTTTGGACATCCAAAATGTGCTTTTCTCGGCCAAAACGTGCGTTTAGCAGTGAAAACGTCGTGTTTTGACCAAAAGAAAATTCTCAGCAAATTTCAGATTTTGTCAGCAAAAAACACCTTTTTTGACCAAAAAGTACCCCCACTCAGCCAAAATCCCATTTTTTTTCGCCAAAAAGTCGTGTTTTCATCTCAAGAGGTATTTTCATGAGCAAAAAGTGGGGGTTTCAGCACACAGGACACGCCGTCAGCGAAAAACCTGGTTTTGAGAGCCAAAATGGCCATTTTTCAGTTTTTTGGGCTAAAAAGCTTTTTTTTTCAGCAAAACAGTGTTTTGGACATCCAAAATGTGCTTTTCTCGGCCAAAACGTGCGTTTAGCAGTGAAAACGTCGTGTTTTGACCAAAAGAAAATTCTCAGCAAATTTCAGATTTTGTCAGCAAAAAACACCTTTTTTGACCAAAAAGTACCCCCACTCAGCCAAAACCCCATTTTTTTTCGCCAAAAAGTCGTGTTTTTATCTCAAGAGGTATTTTCATGAGCAAAAAGTGGGGGTTTCAGCACACAGGACACGCCGTCAGCGAAAAACCTGGTTTTGAGAGCCAAAATGGCCATTTTTCAGTTTCTTGCGCTAAAAAGCTTTTTTTTTAAGCAAAACAGTGTTTTGGACATCCAAAATGTGCTTTTCTCGGCCAAAACGTGCGTTTAGCAGTGAAAATGTCGTGTTTTGACCAAAAGAAAATTCTCAGCAAATTTCAGATTTTGTCAGCAAAAAACACCTTTTTTGACCAAAAAGTACCCCCACTCAGCCAAAACCCCATTTTTTTTCGCCAAAAAGTCGTGTTTTTATCTCAAGAGGTATTTTCATGAGCAAAAAGTGGGGGTTTCAGCACACAGGACACGCCGTCAGCGAAAAACCTGGTTTTGAGAGCCAAAATGGCCATTTTTCAGTTTTTTGGGCTAAAAAGCTTTTTTTTTTCAGCAAAACAGTGTTTTGGACATCCAAAATGTGCTTTTCTCGGCCAAAACGTGCGTTTAGCAGTGAAAACGTCGTGTTTTGACCAAAAGAAAATTCTCAGCAAATTTCAGATTTTGTCAGCAAAAAACACCTTTTTTGACCAAAAAGTACCCCCACTCAGCCAAAACCCCATTTTTTTTCGCCAAAAAGTCGTGTTTTTATCTCAAGAGGTATTTTCATGAGCAAAAAGTGGGGGTTTCAGCACACAGGACACGCCGTCAGCGAAAAACCTGGTTTTGAGAGCCAAAATGGCCATTTTTCAGTTTTTTGGGCTAAAAAGCTTTTTTTTTTCAGCAAAACAGTGTTTTGGACATCCAAAATGTGCTTTTCTCGGCCAAAACGTGCGTTTAGCAGTGAAAACGTCGTGTTTTGACCAAAAGAAAATTCTCAGCAAATTTCAGATTTTGTCAGCAAAAAACACCTTTTTTGACCAAAAAGTACCCCCACTCAGCCAAAACCCCATTTTTTTTCGCCAAAAAGTCGTGTTTTTATCTCAAGAGGTATTTTCATGAGCAAAAAGTGGGGGTTTCAGCACACAGGACACGCCGTCAGCGAAAAACCTGGTTTTGAGAGCCAAAATGGCCATTTTTCAGTTTTTTGGGCTAAAAAGCTTTTTTTTTCAGCAAAACAGTGTTTTGGACATCCAAAATGTGCTTTTCTCGGCCAAAACGTGCGTTTAGCAGTGAAAACGTCGTGTTTTGACCAAAAGAAAATTCTCAGCAAATTTCAGATTTTGTCAGCAAAAAACACCTTTTTTGACCAAAAAGTACCCCCACTCAGCCAAAACCCCATTTTTTTTCGCCAAAAAGTCGTGTTTTTATCTCAAGAGGTATTTTCATGAGCAAAAAGTGGGGGTTTCAGCACACAGGACACGCCGTCAGCGAAAAACCTGGTTTTGAGAGCCAAAATGGCCATTTTTTCAGTTTTTTGGGCTAAAAACCTTTTTTTTTCAGCAAAACAGTGTTTTGGACATCCAAAATGTGCTTTTCTCGGCCAAAACGTGCGTTTAGCAGTGAAAACGTCGTGTTTTGACCAAAAGAAAATTCTCAGCAAATTTCAGATTTTGTCAGCAAAAAACACCTTTTTTGACCAAAAAGTACCCCCACTCAGCCAAAACCCCATTTTTCTTCGCCAAAAAGTCGTGTTTTTATCTCAAGAGGTATTTTCATGAGCAAAAAGTGGGGGTTTCAGCACACAGGACACGCCGTCAGCGAAAAACCTGGTTTTGAGAGCCAAAATGGCCATTTTTCAGTTTTTTGGGCTAAAAAGCTTTTTTTTTCAGCAAAACAGTGTTTTGGACATCCAAAATGTGCTTTTCTCGGCCAAAACGTGCGTTTAGCAGTGAAAACGTCGTGTTTTGACCAAAAGAAAATTCTCAGCAAATTTCAGATTTTGTCAGCAAAAAACACCTTTTTTGACCAAAAAGTACCCCCACTCAGCCAAAACCCCATTTTTTTTCGCCAAAAAGTCGTGTTTTTATCTCAAGAGGTATTTTCATGAGCAAAAAGTGGGGGTTTCAGCACACAGGACACGCCGTCAGCGAAAAAACTGGTTTTGAGAGCCAAAATGGCCATTTTTCAGTTTTTTGGGCTAAAAAGCTTTTTTTTTCAGCAAAACAGTGTTTTGGACATCCAAAATGTGCTTTTCTCGGCCAAAACGTGCGTTTAGCAGTGAAAACATCGTGTTTTGACCAAAAGAAAATTCTCAGCAAATTTCAGATTTTGTCAGCAAAAAACACCTTTTTTGACCAAAAAGTACCCCCACTCAGCCAAAACCCCATTTTTTTTCGCCAAAAAGTCGTGTTTTTATCTCAAGAGGTATTTTCATGAGCAAAAAGTGGGGGTTTCAGCACACAGGACACGCCGTCAGCGAAAAACCTGGTTTTGAGAGCCAAAATGGCCATTTTTCAGTTTTTTGGGCTAAAAAGCTTTTTTTTTCAGCAAAACAGTGTTTTGGACATCCAAAATGTGCTTTTCTCGGCCAAAACGTGCGTTTAGCAGTGAAAACGTCGTGTTTTGACCAAAAGAAAATTCTCAGCAAATTTCAGATTTTGTCAGCAAAAAACACCTTTTTTGACCAAAAAGTACCCCCACTCAGCCAAAACCCCATTTTTTTTCGCCAAAAAGTCGTGTTTTTATCTCAAGAGGTATTTTCATGAGCAAAAAGTGGGGGTTTCAGCACACAGGACACGTCGTCAGCGAAAAACCTGGTTTTGAGAGCCAAAATGGCCATTTTTCAGTTTTTTGGGCTAAAAAGCTTTTTTTTTTCAGCAAAACAGTGTTTTGGACATCCAAAATGTGCTTTTCTCGGCCAAAACGTGCGTTTAGCAGTGAAAACGTCGTGTTTTGACCAAAAGAAAATTCTCAGCAAATTTCAGATTTTGTCAGCAAAAAACACCTTTTTTGACCAAAAAGTACCCCCACTCAGCCAAAACCCCATTTTTTTTCGCCAAAAAGTCGTGTTTTCATCTCAAGAGGTATTTTCATGAGCAAAAAGTGGGGGTTTCAGCACACAGGACACGCCGTCAGCGAAAAACCTGGTTTTGAGAGCCAAAATGGCCATTTTTCAGTTTTTTGGGCTAAAAAGCTTTTTTTTTCAGCAAAACAGTGTTTTGGACATCCAAAATGTGCTTTTCTCGGCCAAAACGTGCGTTTAGCAGTGAAAACGTCGTGTTTTGACCAAAAGAAAATTCTCAGCAAATTTCAGATTTTGTCAGCAAAAAACACCTTTTTTGACCAAAAAGTACCCCCACTCAGCCAAAACCCCATTTTTTTTCGCCAAAAAGTCGTGTTTTTATCTCAAGAGGTATTTTCATGAGCAAAAAGTGGGGGTTTCAGCACACAGGACACGCCGTCAGCGAAAAACCTGGTTTTGAGAGCCAAAATGGCCATTTTTCAGTTTTTTGGGCTAAAAAGCTTTTTTTTTCAGCAAAACAGTGTTTTGGACATCCAAAATGTGCTTTTCTCGGCCAAAACGTGCGTTTAGCAGTGAAAACGTCGTGTTTTGACCAAAAGAAAATTCTCAGCAAATTTCAGATTTTGTCAGCAAAAAACACCTTTTTTGACCAAAAAGTACCCCCACTCAGCCAAAACCCCATTTTTCTTCGCCAAAAAGTCGTGTTTTTATCTCAAGAGGTATTTTCATGAGCAAAAAGTGGGGGTTTCAGCACACAGGACACGCCGTCAGCGAAAAACCTGGTTTTGAGAGCCAAAATGGCCATTTTTCAGTTTTTTGGGCTAAAAAGCTTTTTTTTTCAGCAAAACAGTGTTTTGGACATCCAAAATGTGCTTTTCTCGTCCAAAACGTGCGTTTAGCAGTGAAAACGTCGTGTTTTGACCAAAAGAAAATTCTCAGCAAATTTCAGATTTTGTCAGCAAAAAACACCTTTTTTGACCAAAAAGTACCCCCACTCAGCCAAAACCCCATTTTTTTCCCCAAAAAGTCGTGTTTTTATCTCAAGAGGTATTTTCATGAGCAAAAAGTGGGGGTTTCAGCACACAGGACACGTCGTCAGCGAAAAACCTGGTTTTGAGAGCCAAAATGGCCATTTTTCAGTTTTTTGGGCTAAAAAGCTTTTTTTTTTCAGCAAAACAGTGTTTTGGACATCCAAAATGTGCTTTTCTCGGCCAAAACGTGCGTTTAGCAGTGAAAACGTCGTGTTTTGACCAAAAGAAAATTCTCAGCAAATTTCAGATTTTGTCAGCAAAAAACACCTTTTTTGACCAAAAAGTACCCCCACTCAGCCAAAACCCCATTTTTTTTCGCCAAAAAGTCGTGTTTTCATCTCAAGAGGTATTTTCATGAGCAAAAAGTGGGGGTTTCAGCACACAGGACACGCCGTCAGCGAAAAACCTGGTTTTGAGAACCAAAATGGCCATTTTTCAGTTTTTTGGGCTAAAAAGCTTTTTTTTTCAGCAAAACAGTGTTGTGGATATCCAAAATGTGCTTTTCTCGGCCAAAACGTGCGTTTAGCAGTGAAAACGTCGTGTTTTGACCAAAAGAAAATTCTCAGCAAATTTCAGATTTTCTCAGCAAAAAACACCTTTTTTGACCAAAAAGTACCCCCACTCAGCCAAAACCCCATTTTTTTTCGCCAAAAAGTCGTGTTTTTATCTCAAGAGGTATTTTCATGAGCAAAAAGTGGGGGTTTCAGCACACAGGACACGCCGTCAGCGAAAAACCTGGTTTTGAGAGCCAAAATGGCCATTTTTCAGTTTTTTGGGCTAAAAAGCTTTTTTTTTCAGCAAAACAGTGTTTTGGACATCCAAAATGTGCTTTTCTCGGCCAAAACGTGCGTTTAGCAGTGAAAACGTCGTGTTTTGACCAAAAGAAAATTCTCAGCAAATTTCAGATTTTGTCAGCAAAAAACACCTTTTTTGACCAAAAAGTACCCCCACTCAGCCAAAACCCCATTTTTTTTCACCAAAAAGTCGTGTTTTTATCTCAAGAGGTATTTTCATGAGCAAAAAGTGGGGGTTTCAGCACACAGGACACGCCGTCAGCGAAAAACCTGGTTTTGAGAGCCAAAATGGCCATTTTTCAGTTTTTTGGGCTAAAAAGCTTTTTTTTTCAGCAAAACAGTGTTTTGGACATCCAAAATGTGCTTTTCTCGGCCAAAACGTGCGTTTAGCAGTGAAAACGTCGTGTTTTGACCAAAAGAAAATTCTCAGCAAATTTCAGATTTTCTCAGCAAAAAACACCTTTTTTGACCAAAAAGTACCCCCACTCAGCCAAAACCCCATTTTTTTTCGCCAAAAAGTCGTGTTTTTATCTCAAGAGGTATTTTCATGAGCAAAAAGTGGGGGTTTCAGCACACAGGACACGCCGTCAGCGAAAAACCTGGTTTTGAGAGCCAAAATGGCCATTTTTCAGTTTTTTGGGCTAAAAAGCTTTTTTTTTCAGCAAAACAGTGTTTTGGACATCCAAAATGTGCTTTTCTCGGCCAAAACGTGCGTTTAGCAGTGAAAACGTCGTGTTTTGACCAAAAGAAAATTCTCAGCAAATTTCAGATTTTGTCAGCAAAAAACACCTTTTTTGACCAAAAAGTACCCCCACTCAGCCAAAACCCCATTTTTTTTCGCCAAAAAGTCGTGTTTTTATCTCAAGAGGTATTTTCATGAGCAAAAAGTGGGGGTTTCAGCACACAGGACACGCCGTCAGCGAAAAACCTGGTTTTGAGAGCCAAAATGGCCATTTTTCAGTTTTTTGGGCTAAAAAGCTTTTTTTTTCAGCAAAACAGTGTTTTGGACATCCAAAATGTGCTTTTCTCGGCCAAAACGTGCGTTTAGCAGTGAAAACGTCGTGTTTTGACCAAAAGAAAATTCTCAGCAAATTTCAGATTTTGTCAGCAAAAAACACCTTTTTTGACCAAAAAGTACCCCCACTCAGCCAAAACCCCATTTTTTTTCGCCAAAAAGTCGTGTTTTTATCTCAAGAGGTATTTTCATGAGAAAAAAGTGGGGGTTTCAGCACACAGGACACGTCGTCAGCGAAAAACCTGGTTTCGAGAGCCAAAATGGCCATTTTTCAGTTTTTTGGGCTAAAAAGCTTTTTTTTTCCAGCAAAACAGTGTTTTGGACATCCAAAATGTGCTTTTCTCGGCCAAAACGTGCGTTTAGCAGTGAAAACGTCGTGTTTTGACCAAAAGAAAATTCTCAGCAAATTTCAGATTTTGTCAGCAAAAAACACCTTTTTTGACCAAAAAGTACCCCCACTCAGCCAAAACCCCATTTTTTTTCTCCAAAAAGTCGTGTTTTTATCTCAAGAGGTATTTTCATGAGCAAAAAGTGGGGGTTTCAGCACACAGGACACGCCGTCAGCGAAAAACCTGGTTTTGAGAGCCAAAATGGCCATTTTTCAGTTTCTTGGGCTAAAAAGCTTTTTTTTTCAGCAAAACAGTGTTTTGGACATCCAAAATGTGCTTTTCTCGGCCAAAACGTGCGTTTAGCAGTGAAAACGTCGTGTTTTGATCAAAAGAAAATTCTCAGCAAATTTCAGATTTTCTCAGCAAAAAACACCTTTTTTGACCAAAAAGTACCCCCACTCAGCTAAAACCCCATTTTTTTTCGCCAAAAAGTCGTGCTTTTATCTCAAGAGGTATTTTCATGAGCAAAAAGTGGGGGTTTCAGCACACAGGACACGCCGTCTGCGAAAAACCTGGTTTTGAGAGCCAAAATGGCCATTTTTCAGTTTTTTGGGCTAAAAAGCTTTTTTTTTCAGCAAAACAGTGTTTTGGACATCCAAAATGCGCTTTTCTCGGCCAAAACGTGCGTTTAGCAGTGAAAACGTCGTGTTTTGACCAAAAGAAAATTCTCAGCAAATTTCAGATTTTGTCAGCAAAAAACACCTTTTTTGACCAAAAAGTACCCCCACTCAGCCAAAACCCCATTTTTTTTCGCCAAAAAGTCGTGTTTTTATCTCAAGAGGTATTTTCATGAGCAAAAAGTGGGGGTTTCAGCACACAGGACACGCCGTCAGCGAAAAACCTGGTTTTGAGAGCCAAAATGGCCATTTTTCAGTTTCTTGGGCTAAAAAGCTTTTTTTTTCAGCAAAACAGTGTTTTGGACATCCAAAATGTGCTTTTCTCGGCCAACACGTGCGTTTAGCAGTGAAAACGTCGTGTTTTGATCAAAAGAAAATTCTCAGCAAATTTCAGATTTTGTCAGCAAAAAACACCTTTTTTGACCAAAAAGTACCCCCACTCAGCCAAAACCCCATTTTTTTTCGCCAAAAAGTCGTGTTTTTATCTCAAGAGGTATTTTCATGAGCAAAAAGTGGGGGTTTCAGCACACAGGACACGCCGTCAGCGAAAAACCTGGTTTTGAGAGCCAAAATGGCCATTTTTCAGTTTTTTGGGCTAAAAAGCTTTTTTTTTTCAGCAAAACAGTGTTTTGGACATCCAAAATGTGCTTTTCTCGGCCAAAACGTGCGTTTAGCAGTGAAAACGTCGTGTTTTGACCAAAAGAAAATTCTCAGCAAATTTCAGATTTTGTCAGCAAAAAACACCTTTTTTGACCAAAAAGTACCCCCACTCAGCCAAAACCCCATTTTTTTTCGCCAAAAAGTCGTGTTTTTATCTCAAGAGGTATTTTCATGAGCAAAAAGTGGGGGTTTCAGCACACAGGACACGCCGTCAGCGAAAAACCTGGTTTTGAGAGCCAAAATGGCCATTTTTCAGTTTTTTGGGCTAAAAAGCTTTTTTTTTCAGCAAAACAGTGTTTTGGACATCCAAAATGTGCTTTTCTCGGCCAAAACGTGCGTTTAGCAGTGAAAACGTCGTGTTTTGACCAAAAGAAAATTCTCAGCAAATTTCAGATTTTGTCAGCAAAAAACACCTTTTTTGACCAAAAAGTACCCCCACTCAGCCAAAACCCCATTTTTTTTCGCCAAAAAGTCGTGTTTTCATCTCAAGAGGTATTTTCATGAGCAAAAAGTGGGGGTTTCAGCACACAGGACACGCCGTCCGCGAAAAACCTGGTTTTGAGAGCCAAAATGGCCATTTTTCAGTTTTTTGGGCTAAAAAGCTTTTTTTTTCAGCAAAACAGTGTTTTGGACATCCAAAATGTGCTTTTCTCGGCCAAAACGTGCGTTTAGCAGTGAAAACGTCGTGTTTTGACCAAAAGAAAATTCTCAGCAAATTTCAGATTTTGTCAGCAAAAAACACCTTTTTTGACCAAAAAGTACCCCCACTCAGCCAAAACCCCATTTTTTTTCGCCAAAAAGTCGTGTTTTTATCTCAAGAGGTATTTTCATGAGCAAAAAGTGGGGGTTTCAGCACACAGGACACGCCGTCAGCGAAAAACCTGGTTTTGAGAGCCAAAATGGCCATTTTTCAGTTTTTTGGGCTAAAAAGCTTTTTTTTTCAGCAAAACAGTGTTTTGGACATCCAAAATGGTCTTTTTCTCGGCCAAAACGTGCGTTTAGCAGTGAAAACGTCGTGTTTTGACCAAAAGAAAATTCTCAGCAAATTTCAGATTTTGTCAGCAAAAAACACCTTTTTTGACCAAAAAGTACCCCCACTCAGCCAAAACCCCATTTTTTTTCGCCAAAAAGTCGTGTTTTTATCTCAAGAGGTATTTTCATGAGCAAAAAGTGGGGGCTTCAGCACACAGGACACGCCGTCAGCGAAAAACCTGGTTTTGAGAGCCAAAATGGCCATTTTTCAGTTTTTTGGGCTAAAAAGCTTTTTTTTTCAGCAAAACAGTGTTTTGGACATCCAAAATGTGCTTTTCTCGGCCAAAACGTGCGTTTAGCAGTGAAAACGTCGTGTTTTGACCAAAAGAAAATTCTCAGCAAATTTCAGATTTTGTCAGCAAAAAACACCTTTTTTGACCAAAAAGTACCCCCACTCAGCCAAAACCCCATTTTTTTTCGCCAAAAAGTCGTGTTTTTATCTCAAGAGGTATTTTCATGAGCAAAAAGTGGGGGTTTCAGCACACAGGACACGTCGTCAGCGAAAAACCTGGTTTTGAGAGCCAAAATGGCCATTTTTCAGTTTTTTGGGCTAAAAAGCTTTTTTTTTAAGCAAAACAGTGTTTTGGACATCCAAAATGTGCTTTTCTCGGCCAAAACGTGCGTTTAGCAGTGAAAACGTCGTGTTTTGACCAAAAGAAAATTCTCAGCAAATTTCAGATTTTGTCAGCAAAAAACACCTTTTTTGACCAAAAAGTACCCCCACTCAGCCAAAACCCAATTTTTTTTCGCCAAAAAGTCGTGTTTTTATCTCAAGAGGTATTTTCATGAGCAAAAAGTGGGGGTTTCAGCACACAGGACACGCCGTCAGCGAAAAACCTGGTTTTGAGAGCCAAAATGGCCATTTTTCAGTTTTTTGGGCTAAAAAGCTTTTTTTTTCAGCAAAACAGTGTTTTGGACATCCAAAATGTGCTTTTCTCGGCCAAAACGTGCGTTTAGCAGTGAAAACGTCGTGTTTTGACCAAAAGAAAATTCTCAGCAAATTTCAGATTTTGTCAGCAAAAAACACCTTTTTTGACCAAAAAGTACCCCCACTCAGCCAAAACCCCATTTTTTTTCGCCAAAAAGTCGTGTTTTTATCTCAAGAGGTATTTTCATGAGCAAAAAGTGGGGGTTTCAGCACACAGGACACGTCGTCAGCGAAAAACCTGGTTTTGAGAGCCAAAATGGCCATTTTTCAGTTTTTTGGGCTAAAAAGCTTTTTTTTTCAGCAAAACAGTGTTTTGGACATCCAAAATGTGCTTTTCTCGGCCAAAACGTGCGTTTAGCAGTGAAAACGTCGTGTTTTGACCAAAAGAAAATTCTCAGCAAATTTCAGATTTTGTCAGCAAAAAACACCTTTTTTGACCAAAAAGTACCCCCACTCAGCCAAAACCCCATTTTTCTTCGCCAAAAAGTCGTGTTTTTATCTCAAGAGGTATTTTCATGAGCAAAAAGTGGGGGTTTCAGCACACAGGACACGCCGTCAGCGAAAAACCTGGTTTTGAGAGCCAAAATGGCCATTTTTCAGTTTTTTGGGCTAAAAAGCTTTTTTTTTCAGCAAAACAGTGTTTTGGACATCCAAAATGTGCTTTTCTCGGCCAAAACGTGCGTTTAGCAGTGAAAACGTCGTGTTTTGACCAAAAGAAAATTCTCAGCAAATTTCAGATTTTGTCAGCAAAAAACACCTTTTTTGACCAAAAAGTACCCCCACTCAGCCAAAACCCCATTTTTTTTCGCCAAAAAGTCGTGTTTTTATCTCAAGAGGTATTTTCATGAGCAAAAAGTGGGGGTTTCAGCACACAGGACACGCCGTCAGCGAAAAACCTGGTTTTGAGAGCCAAAATGGCCATTTTTCAGTTTTTTGGGCTAAAAACCTTTTTTTTTCAGCAAAACAGTGTTTTGGACATCCAAAATGTGCTTTTCTCGGCCAAAACGTGCGTTTAGCAGTGAAAACGTCGTGTTTTGACCAAAAGAAAATTCTCAGCAAATTTCAGATTTTGTCAGCAAAAAACACCTTTTTTGACCAAAAAGTACCCCCACTCAGCCAAAACCCCATTTTTCTTCGCCAAAAAGTCGTGTTTTTATCTCAAGAGGTATTTTCATGAGCAAAAAGTGGGGGTTTCAGCACACAGGATACGCCGTCAGCGAAAAACCTGGTTTTGAGAGCCAAAATGGCCATTTTTCAGTTTTTTGGGCTAAAAAGCTTTTTTTTTCAGCAAAACAGTGTTTTGGACATCCAAAATGTGCTTTTCTCGGCCAAAACGTGCGTTTAGCAGTGAAAACGTCGTGTTTTGACCAAAAGAAAATTCTCAGCAAATTTCAGATTTTGTCAGCAAAAAACACCTTTTTTGACCAAAAAGTACCCCCACTCAGCCAAAACCCCATTTTTTTTCGCCAAAAAGTCGTGTTTTTATCTCAAGAGGTATTTTCATGAGCAAAAAGTGGGGGCTTCAGCACACAGGACACGCCGTCAGCGAAAAACCTGGTTTTGAGAGCCAAAATGGCCATTTTTCAGTTTTTTGGGCTAAAAAGCTTTTTTTTTCAGCAAAACAGTGTTTTGGACATCCAAAATGTGCTTTTCTCGGCCAAAACGTGCGTTTAGCAGTGAAAACGTCGTGTTTTGACCAAAAGAAAATTCTCAGCAAATTTCAGATTTTGTCAGCAAAAAACACCTTTTTTGACCAAAAAGTACCCCCACTCAGCCAAAACCCCATTTTTCTTCGCCAAAAAGTCGTGTTTTTATCTCAAGAGGTATTTTCATGAGCAAAAAGTGGGGGTTTCAGCACACAGGACACGCCGTCAGCGAAAAACCTGGTTTTGAGAGCCAAAATGGCCATTTTTCAGTTTTTTGGGCTAAAAAGCTTTTTTTTTCAGCAAAACAGTGTTTTGGACATCCAAAATGTGCTTTTCTCGGCCAAAACGTGCGTTTAGCAGTGAAAACGTCGTGTTTTGACCAAAAGAAAATTCTCAGCAAATTTCAGATTTTGTCAGCAAAAAACACCTTTTTTGACCAAAAAGTACCCCCACTCAGCCAAAACCCCATTTTTTTTCGCCAAAAAGTCGTGTTTTTATCTCAAGAGGTATTTTCATGAGCAAAAAGTGGGGGTTTCAGCACACAGGACACGCCGTCAGCGAAAAACCTGGTTTTGAGAGCCAAAATGGCCATTTTTCAGTTTTTTGGGCTAAAAACCTTTTTTTTTCAGCAAAACAGTGTTTTGGACATCCAAAATGTGCTTTTCTCGGCCAAAACGTGCGTTTAGCAGTGAAAACGTCGTGTTTTGACCAAAAGAAAATTCTCAGCAAATTTCAGATTTTGTCAGCAAAAAACACCTTTTTTGACCAAAAAGTACCCCCACTCAGCCAAAACCCCATTTTTCTTCGCCAAAAAGTCGTGTTTTTATCTCAAGAGGTATTTTCATGAGCAAAAAGTGGGGGTTTCAGCACACAGGATACGCCGTCAGCGAAAAACCTGGTTTTGAGAGCCAAAATGGCCATTTTTCAGTTTTTTGGGCTAAAAAGCTTTTTTTTTCAGCAAAACAGTGTTTTGGACATCCAAAATGTGCTTTTCTCGGCCAAAACGTGCGTTTAGCAGTGAAAACGTCGTGTTTTGACCAAAAGAAAATTCTCAGCAAATTTCAGATTTTGTCAGCAAAAAACACCTTTTTTGACCAAAAAGTACCCCCACTCAGCCAAAACCCCATTTTTTTTCGCCAAAAAGTCGTGTTTTTATCTCAAGAGGTATTTTCATGAGCAAAAAGTGGGGGCTTCAGCACACAGGACACGCCGTCAGCGAAAAACCTGGTTTTGAGAGCCAAAATGGCCATTTTTCAGTTTTTTGGGCTAAAAAGCTTTTTTTTTCAGCAAAACAGTGTTTTGGACATCCAAAATGTGCTTTTCTCGGCCAAAACGTGCGTTTAGCAGTGAAAACGTCGTGTTTTGACCAAAAGAAAATTCTCAGCAAATTTCAGATTTTGTCAGCAAAAAACACCTTTTTTGACCAAAAAGTACCCCCACTCAGCCAAAACCCCATTTTTTTTCGCCAAAAAGTCGTGTTTTTATCTCAAGAGGTATTTTCATGAGCAAAAAGTGGGGGTTTCAGCACACAGGACACGCCGTCAGCGAAAAACCTGGTTTTGAGAGCCAAAATGGCCATTTTTCAGTTTTTTGGGCTAAAAAGCTTTTTTTTTCAGCAAAACAGTGTTTTGGACATCCAAAATGTGCTTTTCTCGGCCAACACGTGCGTTTAGCAGTGAAAACGTCGTGTTTTGACCAAAAGAAAATTCTCAGCAAATTTCAGATTTTGTCAGCAAAAAACACCTTTTTTGACCAAAAAGTACCCCCACTCAGCCAAAACCCCATTTTTCTTCGCCAAAAAGTCGTGTTTTTATCTCAAGAGGTATTTTCATGAGCAAAAAGTGGGGGTTTCAGCACACAGGACACGCCGTCAGCGAAAAACCTGGTTTTGAGAGCCAAAATGGCCATTTTTCAGTTTTTTGGGCTAAAAAGCTTTTTTTTTCAGCAAAACAGTGTTTTGGACATCCAAAATGTGCTTTTCTCGGCCAAAACGTGCGTTTAGCAGTGAAAACGTCGTGTTTTGACCAAAAGAAAATTCTCAGCAAATTTCAGATTTTGTCAGCAAAAAACACCTTTTTTGACCAACAAGTACCCCCACTCAGCCAAAACCCCATTTTTTTTCGCCAAAAAGTCGTGTTTTTATCTCAAGAGGTATTTTCATGAGCAAAAAGTGGGGGTTTCAGCACACAGGACACGTCGTCAGCGAAAAACCTGGTTTTGAGAGCCAAAATGGCCATTTTTCAGTTTTTTGGGCTAAAAAGCTTTTTTTTTCAGCAAAACAGTGTTTTGGACATCCAAAATGTGCTTTTCTCGGCCAAAACGTGCGTTTAGCAGTGAAAACGTCGTGTTTTGACCAAAAGAAAATTCTCAGCAAATTTCAGATTTTGTCAGCAAAAAAAACCCTTTTTTGACCAAAAAGTACCCCCACTCAGCCAAAACCCCATTTTTTTTCGCCAAAAAGTCGTGTTTTTATCTCAAGAGGTATTTTCATGAGCAAAAAGTGGGGGCTTCAGCACACAGGACACGCCGTCAGCGAAAAACCTGGTTTTGAGAGCCAAAATGGCCATTTTTCAGTTTTTTGGGCTAAAAAGCTTTTTTTTTCAGCAAAACAGTGTTTTGGACATCCAAAATGTGCTTTTCTCGGCCAAAACGTGCGTTTAGCAGTGAAAACGTCGTGTTTTGACCAAAAGAAAATTCTCAGCAAATTTCAGATTTTGTCAGCAAAAAAAACCCTTTTTTGACCAAAAAGTACCCCCACTCAGCCAAAACCCCATTTTTTTTCGCCAAAAAGTCGTGTTTTTATCTCAAGAGGTATTTTCATGAGCAAAAAGTGGGGGCTTCAGCACACAGGACACGCCGTCAGCGAAAAACCTGGTTTTGAGAGCCAAAATGGCCATTTTTCAGTTTTTTGGGCTAAAAAGCTTTTTTTTTCAGCAAAACAGTGTTTTGGACATCCAAAATGTGCTTTTCTCGGCCAAAACGTGCGTTTAGCAGTGAAAACGTCGTGTTTTGACCAAAAGAAAATTCTCAGCAAATTTCAGATTTTGTCAGCAAAAAACACCTTTTTTGACCAAAAAGTACCCCCACTCAGCCAAAACCCCATTTTTTTTCGCCAAAAAGTCGTGTTTTTATCTCAAGAGGTATTTTCATGAGCAAAAAGTGGGGGTTTCAGCACACAGGACACGCCGTCAGCGAAAAACCTGGTTTTGAGAGCCAAAATGGCCATTTTTCAGTTTTTTGGGCTAAAAAGCTTTTTTTTTCAGCAAAACAGTGTTTTGGACATCCAAAATGTGCTTTTCTCGGCCAACACGTGCGTTTAGCAGTGAAAACGTCGTGTTTTGACCAAAAGAAAATTCTCAGCAAATTTCAGATTTTGTCAGCAAAAAACACCTTTTTTGACCAAAAAGTACCCCCACTCAGCCAAAACCCCATTTTTCTTCGCCAAAAAGTCGTGTTTTTATCTCAAGAGGTATTTTCATGAGCAAAAAGTGGGGGTTTCAGCACACAGGACACGTCGTCAGCGAAAAACCTGGTTTTGAGAGCCAAAATGGCCATTTTTCAGTTTTTTGGGCTAAAAAGCTTTTTTTTTCAGCAAAACAGTGTTTTGGACATCCAAAATGTGCTTTTCTCGGCCAAAACGTGCGTTTAGCAGTGAAAACGTCGTGTTTTGACCAAAAGAAAATTCTCAGCAAATTTCAGATTTTGTCAGCAAAAAAAACCCTTTTTTGACCAAAAAGTACCCCCACTCAGCCAAAACCCCATTTTTTTTCGCCAAAAAGTCGTGTTTTTATCTCAAGAGGTATTTTCATGAGCAAAAAGTGGGGGTTTCAGCACACAGGACACGCCGTCAGCGAAAAACCTGGTTTTGAGAGCCAAAATGGCCATTTTTCAGTTTTTTGGGCTAAAAACCTTTTTTTTTCAGCAAAACAGTGTTTTGGACATCCAAAATGTGCTTTTCTCGGCCAAAACGTGCGTTTAGCAGTGAAAACGTCGTGTTTTGACCAAAAGAAAATTCTCAGCAAATTTCAGATTTTGTCAGCAAAAAACACCTTTTTTGACCAAAAAGTACCCCCACTCAGCCAAAACCCCATTTTTTTTCGCCAAAAAGTCGTGTTTTTATCTCAAGAGGTATTTTCATGAGCAAAAAGTGGGGGTTTCAGCACACAGGACACGTCGTCAGCGAAAAACCTGGTTTTGAGAGCCAAAATGGCCATTTTTCAGTTTTTTGGGCTAAAAAGCTTTTTTTTTTCAGCAAAACAGTGTTTTGGACATCCAAAATGTGCTTTTCTCGGCCAAAACGTGCGTTTAGCAGTGAAAACGTCGTGTTTTGACCAAAAGAAAATTCTCAGCAAATTTCAGATTTTGTCAGCAAAAAACACCTTTTTTGACCAAAAAGTACCCCCACTCAGCCAAAACCCCATTTTTTTTCGCCAAAAAGTCGTGTTTTCATCTCAAGAGGTATTTTCATGAGCAAAAAGTGGGGGTTTCAGCACACAGGACACGCCGTCAGCGAAAAACCTGGTTTTGAGAGCCAAAATGGCCATTTTTCAGTTTTTTGGGCTAAAAACCTTTTTTTTTTAGCAAAACAGTGTTTTGGACATCCAAAATGTGCTTTTCTCGGCCAAAACGTGCGTTTAGCAGTGAAAACGTCGTGTTTTGACCAAAAGAAAATTCTCAGCAAATTTCAGATTTTGTCAGCAAAAAACACCTTTTTTGACCAAAAAGTACCCCCACTCAGCCAAAACCCCATTTTTTTTCGCCAAAAAGTCGTGTTTTTATCTCAAGAGGTATTTTCATGAGCAAAAAGTGGGGGTTTCAGCACACAGGACACGCCGTCAGCGAAAAACCTGGTTTTGAGAGCCAAAATGGCCATTTTTCAGTTTTTGGGGCTAAAAAGCTTTTTTTTTTCAGCAAAACAGTGTTTTGGACATCCAAAATGTGCTTTTCTCGGCCAAAACGTGCGTTTAGCAGTGAAAACGTCGTGTTTTGACCAAAAGAAAATTCTCAGCAAATTTCAGATTTTGTCAGCAAAAAACACCTTTTTTGACCAAAAAGTACCCCCACTCAGCCAAAACCCCATTTTTTTTCGCCAAAAAGTCGTGTTTTCATCTCAAGAGGTATTTTCATGAGCAAAAAGTGGGGGTTTCAGCACACAGGACACGCCGTCAGCGAAAAACCTGGTTTTGAGAGCCAAAATGGCCATTTTTCAGTTTTTTGGGCTAAAAACCTTTTTTTTTCAGCAAAACAGTGTTTTGGACATCCAAAATGTGCTTTTCTCGGCCAAAACGTGCGTTTAGCAGTGAAAACGTCGTGTTTTGACCAAAAGAAAATTCTCAGCAAATTTCAGATTTTGTCAGCAAAAAACACCTTTTTTGACCAAAAAGTACCCCCACTCAGCCAAAACCCCATTTTTTTTCGCCAAAAAGTCGTGTTTTTATCTCAAGAGGTATTTTCATGAGCAAAAAGTGGGGGTTTCAGCACACAGGACACGCCGTCAGCGAAAAACCTGGTTTTGAGAGCCAAAATGGCCATTTTTCAGTTTTTTGGGCTAAAAAGCTTTTTTTTTCAGCAAAACAGTGTTTTGGACATCCAAAATGTGCTTTTCTCGGCCAAAACGTGCGTTTAGCAGTGAAAACGTCGTGTTTTGACCAAAAGAAAATTCTCAGCAAATTTCAGATTTTGTCAGCAAAAAACACCTTTTTTGACCAAAAAGTACCCCCACTCAGCCAAAACCCTATTTTTTTTCGCCAAAAAGTCGTGTTTTTATCTCAAGAGGTATTTTCATGAGCAAAAAGTGGGGGTTTCAGCACACAGGACACGTCGTCAGCGAAAAACCTGGTTTTGAGAGCCAAAATGGCCATTTTTCAGTTTTTTGGGCTAAAAAGCTTTTTTTTTCAGCAAAACAGTGTTTTGGACATCCAAAATGTGCTTTTCTCGGCCAAAACGTGCGTTTAGCAGTGAAAACGTCGTGTTTTGACCAAAAGAAAATTCTCAGCAAATTTCAGATTTTGTCAGCAAAAAAAACCCTTTTTTGACCAAAAAGTACCCCCACTCAGCCAAAACCCCATTTTTTTTCGCCAAAAAGTCGTGTTTTTATCTCAAGAGGTATTTTCATGAGCAAAAAGTGGGGGTTTCAGCACACAGGACACGCCGTCAGCGAAAAACCTGGTTTTGAGAGCCAAAATGGCCATTTTTCAGTTTTTTGGGCTAAAAACCTTTTTTTTTCAGCAAAACAGTGTTTTGGACATCCAAAATGTGCTTTTCTCGGCCAAAACGTGCGTTTAGCAGTGAAAACGTCGTGTTTTGACCAAAAGAAAATTCTCAGCAAATTTCAGATTTTGTCAGCAAAAAACACCTTTTTTGACCAAAAAGTACCCCCACTCAGCCAAAACCCCATTTTTTTTTCGCCAAAAAGTCGTGTTTTTATCTCAAGAGGTATTTTCATGAGCAAAAAGTGGGGGTTTCAGCACACAGGACACGTCGTCAGCGAAAAACCTGGTTTTGAGAGCCAAAATGGCCATTTTTCAGTTTTTTGGGCTAAAAAGCTTTTTTTTTTCAGCAAAACAGTGTTTTGGACATCCAAAATGTGCTTTTCTCGGCCAAAACGTGCGTTTAGCAGTGAAAACGTCGTGTTTTGACCAAAAGAAAATTCTCAGCAAATTTCAGATTTTGTCAGCAAAAAACACCTTTTTTGACCAAAAAGTACCCCCACTCAGCCAAAACCCCATTTTTTTTCGCCAAAAAGTCGTGTTTTCATCTCAAGAGGTATTTTCATGAGCAAAAAGTGGGGGTTTCAGCACACAGGACACGCCGTCAGCGAAAAACCTGGTTTTGAGAGCCAAAATGGCCATTTTTCAGTTTTTTGGGCTAAAAACCTTTTTTTTTTAGCAAAACAGTGTTTTGGACATCCAAAATGTGCTTTTCTCGGCCAAAACGTGCGTTTAGCAGTGAAAACGTCGTGTTTTGACCAAAAGAAAATTCTCAGCAAATTTCAGATTTTGTCAGCAAAAAACACCTTTTTTGACCAAAAAGTACCCCCACTCAGCCAAAACCCCATTTTTTTTCGCCAAAAAGTCGTGTTTTTATCTCAAGAGGTATTTTCATGAGCAAAAAGTGGGGGTTTCAGCACACAGGACACGCCGTCAGCGAAAAACCTGGTTTTGAGAGCCAAAATGGCCATTTTTCAGTTTTTGGGGCTAAAAAGCTTTTTTTTTTCAGCAAAACAGTGTTTTGGACATCCAAAATGTGCTTTTCTCGGCCAAAACGTGCGTTTAGCAGTGAAAACGTCGTGTTTTGACCAAAAGAAAATTCTCAGCAAATTTCAGATTTTGTCAGCAAAAAACACCTTTTTTGACCAAAAAGTACCCCCACTCAGCCAAAACCCCATTTTTTTTCGCCAAAAAGTCGTGTTTTCATCTCAAGAGGTATTTTCATGAGCAAAAAGTGGGGGTTTCAGCACACAGGACACGCCGTCAGCGAAAAACCTGGTTTTGAGAGCCAAAATGGCCATTTTTCAGTTTTTTGGGCTAAAAACCTTTTTTTTTCAGCAAAACAGTGTTTTGGACATCCAAAATGTGCTTTTCTCGGCCAAAACGTGCGTTTAGCAGTGAAAACGTCGTGTTTTGACCAAAAGAAAATTCTCAGCAAATTTCAGATTTTGTCAGCAAAAAACACCTTTTTTGACCAAAAAGTACCCCCACTCAGCCAAAACCCCATTTTTTTTCGCCAAAAAGTCGTGTTTTTATCTCAAGAGGTATTTTCATGAGCAAAAAGTGGGGGTTTCAGCACACAGGACACGCCGTCAGCGAAAAACCTGGTTTTGAGAGCCAAAATGGCCATTTTTCAGTTTTTTGGGCTAAAAAGCTTTTTTTTTCAGCAAAACAGTGTTTTGGACATCCAAAATGTGCTTTTCTCGGCCAAAACGTGCGTTTAGCAGTGAAAACGTCGTGTTTTGACCAAAAGAAAATTCTCAGCAAATTTCAGATTTTGTCAGCAAAAAACACCTTTTTTGACCAAAAAGTACCCCCACTCAGCCAAAACCCCATTTTTTTTCGCCAAAAAGTCGTGTTTTTATCTCAAGAGGTATTTTCATGAGCAAAAAGTGGGGGTTTCAGCACACAGGACACGTCGTCAGCGAAAAACCTGGTTTTGAGAGCCAAAATGGCCATTTTTCAGTTTTTTGGGCTAAAAACCTTTTTTTTTCAGCAAAACAGTGTTTTGGACATCCAAAATGTGCTTTTCTCGGCCAAAACGTGCGTTTAGCAGTGAAAACGTCGTGTTTTGACCAAAAGAAAATTCTCAGCAAATTTCAGATTTTGTCAGCAAAAAACACCTTTTTTGACCAAAAAGTACCCCCACTCAGCCAAAACCCCATTTTTTTTCGCCAAAAAGTCGTGTTTTCATCTCAAGAGGTATTTTCATGAGCAAAAAGTGGGGGTTTCAGCACACAGGACACGCCGTCAGCGAAAAACCTGGTTTTGAGAGCCAAAATGGCCATTTTTCAGTTTTTTGGGCTAAAAAGCTTTTTTTTTCAGCAAAACAGTGTTTTGGATATCCAAAATGTGCTTTTCTCGGCCAAAACGTGCGTTTAGCAGTGAAAACGTCGTGTTTTGACCAAAAGAAAATTCTCAGCAAATTTCACATTTTCTCAGCAAAAAACACCTTTTTTGACCAAAAAGTACCCCCACTCAGCCAAAACCCCATTTTTTTTCGCCAAAAAGTCGTGTTTTTATCTCAAGAGGTATTTTCATGAGCAAAAAGTGGGGGTTTCAGCACACAGGACACGCCGTCAGCGAAAAACCTGGTTTTGAGAGCCAAAATGGCCATTTTTCAGTTTTTTGGGCTAAAAAGCTTTTTTTTTCAGCAAAACAGTGTTTTGGACATCCAAAATGTGCTTTTGTCGGCCAAAACGTGCGTTTAGCAGTGAAAACGTCGTGTTTTGACCAAAAGAAAATTCTCAGCAAATTTCAGATTTTGTCAGCAAAAAACACCTTTTTTGACCAAAAAGTACCCCCACTCAGCCAAAACCCCATTTTTTTTCGCCAAAAAGTCGTGTTTTTATCTCAAGAGGTATTTTCATGAGCAAAAAGTGGGGGTTTCAGCACACAGGACACGCCGTCAGCGAAAAACCTGGTTTTGAGAGCCAAAATGGCCATTTTTCAGTTTTTTGGGCTAAAAAGCTTTTTTTTTCAGCAAAACAGTGTTTTGGACATCCAAAATGTGCTTTTCTCGGCCAAAACGTGCGTTTAGCAGTGAAAACGTCGTGTTTTGACCAAAAGAAAATTCTCAGCAAATTTCAGATTTTGTCAGCAAAAAACACCTTTTTTGACCAAAAAGTACCCCCACTCAGCCAAAACCCCATTTTTTTTCGCCAAAAAGTCGTGTTTTTATCTCAAGAGGTATTTTCATGAGCAAAAAGTGGGGGTTTCAGCACACAGGACACGTCGTCAGCGAAAAACCTGGTTTTGAGAGCCAAAATGGCCATTTTTCAGTTTTTTGGGCTAAAAAGCTTTTTTTTTTCCAGCAAAACAGTGTTTTGGACATCCAAAATGTGCTTTTCTCGGCCAAAACGTGCGTTTAGCAGTGAAAACGTCGTGTTTTGACCAAAAGAAAATTCTCAGCAAATTTCAGATTTTGTCAGCAAAAAACACCTTTTTTGACCAAAAAGTACCCCCACTCAGCCAAAACCCCATTTTTTTTCTCCAAAAAGTCGTGTTTTTATCTCAAGAGGTATTTTCATGAGCAAAAAGTGGGGGTTTCAGCACACAGGACACGCCGTCAGCGAAAAACCTGGTTTTGAGAGCCAAAATGGCCATTTTTCAGTTTCTTGGGCTAAAAAGCTTTTTTTTTCAGCAAAACAGTGTTTTGGACATCCAAAATGTGCTTTTCTCGGCCAAAACGTGCGTTTAGCAGTAAAAACGTCGTGTTTTGACCAAAAGAAAATTCTCAGCAAATTTCAGATTTTGTCAGCAAAAAACACCTTTTTTGACCAAAAAGTACCCCCACTCAGCCAAAACCCCATTTTTTTTCGCCAAAAAGTCGTGTTTTCATCTCAAGAGGTATTTTCATGAGCAAAAAGTGGGGGTTTCAGCACACAGGACACGCCGTCAGCGAAAAACCTGGTTTTGAGAGCCAAAATGGCCATTTTTCAGTTTTTTGGGCTAAAAAGCTTTTTTTTTCAGCAAAACAGTGTTTTGGACATCCAAAATGTGCTTTTCTCGGCCAAAACGTGCGTTTAGCAGTGAAAACGTCGTGTTTTGACCAAAAGAAAATTCTCAGCAAATTTCAGATTTTGTCAGCAAAAAACACCTTTTTTGACCAAAAAGTACCCCCACTCAGCCAAAACCCCATTTTTTTTCGCCAAAAAGTCGTGTTTTTATCTCAAGAGGTATTTTCATGAGCAAAAAGTGGGGGTTTCAGCACACAGGACACGCCGTCAGCGAAAAACCTGGTTTTGAGAGCCAAAATGGCCATTTTTCAGTTTTTTGGGCTAAAAAGCTTTTTTTTTCAGCAAAACAGTGTTTTGGACATCCAAAATGTGCTTTTCTCGGCCAAAACGTGCGTTTAGCAGTGAAAACGTCGTGTTTTGACCAAAAGAAAATTCTCAGCAAATTTCAGATTTTGTCAGCAAAAAACACCTTTTTTGACCAAAAAGTACCCCCACTCAGCCAAAACCCCATTTTTTTTCGCCAAAAAGTCGTGTTTTTATCTCAAGAGGTATTTTCATGAGCAAAAAGTGGGGGTTTCAGCACACAGGACACGCCGTCAGCGAAAAACCTGGTTTTGAGAGCCAAAATGGCCATTTCTCAGTTTTTTGGGCTAAAAAGCTTTTTTTTTCAGCAAAACAGTGTTTTGGACATCCAAAATGTGCTTTTCTCGGCCAAAACGTGCGTTTAGCAGTGAAAACGTCGTGTTTTGACCAAAAGAAAATTCTCAGCAAATTTCAGATTTTGTCAGCAAAAAACACCTTTTTTGACCAAAAAGTACCCCCACTCAGCCAAAACCCCATTTTTTTTCGCCAAAAAGTCGTGTTTTTATCTCAAGAGGTATTTTCATGAGCAAAAAGTGGGGGTTTCAGCACACAGGACACGCCGTCAGCGAAAAACCTGGTTTTGAGAGCCAAAATGGCCATTTTTCAGTTTTTTGGGCTAAAAAGCTTTTTTTTTTCGCAAAACAGTGTTTTGGACATCCAAAATGTGCTTTTCTCGGCCAAAACGTGCGTTTAGCAGTGAAAACGTCGTGTTTTGACCAAAAGAAAATTCTCAGCAAATTTCACATTTTCTCAGCAAAAAACACCTTTTTTGACCAAAAAGTACCCCCACTCAGCCAAAACCCCATTTTTTTTCGCCAAAAAGTCGTGTTTTTATCTCAAGAGGTATTTTCATGAGCAAAAAGTGGGGGTTTCAGCACACAGGACACGCCGTCAGCGAAAAACCTGGTTTTGAGAGCCAAAATGGCCATTTTTCAGTTTTTTGCGCTAAAAAGCTTTTTTTTTCAGCAAAATAGTGTTTTGGACATCCAAAATGTGCTTTTCTCGGCCAAAACGTGCGTTTAGCAGTGAAAACGTCGTGTTTTGACCAAAAGAAAATTCTCAGCAAATTTCAGATTTTGTCAGCAAAAAACACCTTTTTTGACCAAAAAGTACCCCCACTCAGCCAAAACCCCATTTTTTTTCGCCAAAAAGTCGTGTTTTTATCTCAAGAGGTATTTTCATGAGCAAAAAGTGGGGGTTTCAGCACACAGGACACGCCGTCAGCGAAAAACCTGGTTTTGAGAGCCAAAATGGCCATTTTTCAGTTTTTTGGGCTAAAAAGCTTTTTTTTTCAGCAAAACAGTGTTTTGGACATCCAAAATGTGCTTTTCTCGGCCAAAACGTGCGTTTAGCAGTGAAAACGTCGTGTTTTGACCAAAAGAAAATTCTCAGCAAATTTCAGATTTTGTCAGCAAAAAACACCTTTTTTGACCAAAAAGTACCCCCACTCAGCCAAAACCCCATTTTTTTTCGCCAAAAAGTCGTGTTTTTATCTCAAGAGGTATTTTCATGAGCAAAAAGTGGGGGTTTCAGCACACAGGACACGCCGTCAGCGAAAAACCTGGTTTTGAGAGCCAAAATGGCCATTTCTCAGTTTTTTGGGCTAAAAAGCTTTTTTTTTCAGCAAAACAGTGTTTTGGACATCCAAAATGTGCTTTTCTCGGCCAAAACGTGCGTTTAGCAGTGAAAACGTCGTGTTTTGACCAAAAGAAAATTCTCAGCAAATTTCAGATTTTGTCAGCAAAAAACACCTTTTTTGACCAAAAAGTACCCCCACTCAGCCAAAACCCCATTTTTTTTCGCCAAAAAGTCGTGTTTTTATCTCAAGAGGTATTTTCATGAGCAAAAAGTGGGGGTTTCAGCACACAGGACACGCCGTCAGCGAAAAACCTGGTTTTGAGAGCCAAAATGGCCATTTTTCAGTTTTTTGGGCTAAAAAGCTTTTTTTTTTCGCAAAACAGTGTTTTGGACATCCAAAATGTGCTTTTCTCGGCCAAAACGTGCGTTTAGCAGTGAAAACGTCGTGTTTTGACCAAAAGAAAATTCTCAGCAAATTTCACATTTTCTCAGCAAAAAACACCTTTTTTGACCAAAAAGTACCCCCACTCAGCCAAAACCCCATTTTTTTTCGCCAAAAAGTCGTGTTTTTATCTCAAGAGGTATTTTCATGAGCAAAAAGTGGGGGTTTCAGCACACAGGACACGCCGTCAGCGAAAAACCTGGTTTTGAGAGCCAAAATGGCCATTTTTCAGTTTTTTGCGCTAAAAAGCTTTTTTTTTCAGCAAAATAGTGTTTTGGACATCCAAAATGTGCTTTTCTCGGCCAAAACGTGCGTTTAGCAGTGAAAACGTCGTGTTTTGACCAAAAGAAAATTCTCAGCAAATTTCAGATTTTGTCAGCAAAAAACACCTTTTTTGACCAAAAAGTACCCCCATTCAGCCAAAACCCCATTTTTTTTCGCCAAAAACTCGTGTTTTTATCTCAAGAGGTATTTTCATGAGCAAAAAGTGGGGGTTTCAGCACACAGGACACGCCGTCAGCGAAAAACCTGGTTTTGAGAGCCAAAATGGCCATTTTTCAGTTTTTTGGGCTAAAAAGCTTTTTTTTTCAGCAAAACAGTGTTTTGGACATCCAAAATGTGCTTTTCTCGGCCAAAACGTGCGTTTAGCAGTGAAAACGTCGTGTTTTGACCAAAAGAAAATTCTCAGCAAATTTCAGATTTTCTCAGCAAAAAACACCTTTTTTGACCAAAAAGTACCCCCACTCAGCCAAAACCCCATTTTTTTTCGCCAAAAAGTCGTGTTTTTATCTCAAGAGGTATTTTCATGAGCAAAAAGTGGGGGTTTCAGCACACAGGACACGCCGTCAGCGAAAAACCTGGTTTTGAGAGCCAAAATGGCCATTTTTCAGTTTTTTGGGCTAAAAAGCTTTTTTTTTCAGCAAAACAGTGTTTTGGACATCCAAAATGTGCTTTTCTCGGCCAAAACGTGCGTTTAGCAGTGAAAACGTCGTGTTTTGACCAAAAGAAAATTCTCAGCAAATTTCAGATTTTGTCAGCAAAAAACACCTTTTTTGACCAAAAAGTACCCCCACTCAGCCAAAACCCCATTTTTTTTCGCCAAAAAGTCGTGTTTTTATCTCAAGAGGTATTTTCATGAGCAAAAAGTGGGGGTTTCAGCACACAGGACACGCCGTCAGCGAAAAACCTGGTTTTGAGAGCCAAAATGGCCATTTTTCAGTTTTTTGGGCTAAAAAGCTTTTTTTTCAGCAAAACAGTGTTTTGGATATCCAAAATGTGCTTTTCTCGGCCAAAACGTGCGTTTAGCAGTGAAAACGTCGTGTTTTGACCAAAAGAAAATTCTCAGCAAATTTCAGATTTTGTCAGCAAAAAACACCTTTTTTGACCAAAAAGTACCCCCACTCAGCCAAAACCCCATTTTTTTTCGCCAAAAAGTCGTGTTTTTATCTCAAGAGGTATTTTCATGAGCAAAAAGTGGGGGTTTCAGCACACAGGACACGCCGTCAGCGAAAAACCTGGTTTTGAGAGCCAAAATGGCCATTTTTCAGTTTTTTGGGCTAAAAAGCTTTTTTTTTCAGCAAAACAGTGTTTTGGACATCCAAAATGTGCTTTTCTCGGCCAAAACGTGCGTTTAGCAGTGAAAACGTCGTGTTTTGACCAAAAGAAAATTCTCAGCAAATTTCAGATTTTGTCAGCAAAAAACACCTTTTTTGACCAAAAAGTACCCCCACTCAGCCAAAACCCCATTTTTTTTCGCCAAAAAGTCGTGTTTTTATCTCAAGAGGTATTTTCATGAGCAAAAAGTGGGGGTTTCAGCACACAGGACACGCCGTCAGCGAAAAACCTGGTTTTGAGAGCCAAAATGGCCATTTTTCAGTTTTTTGGGCTAAAAAGCTTTTTTTTTCAGCAAAACAGTGTTTTGGACATCCAAAATGTGCTTTTCTCGGCCAAAACGTGCGTTTAGCAGTGAAAACGTCGTGTTTTGACCAAAAGAAAATTCTCAGCAAATTTCAGATTTTGTCAGCAAAAAACACCTTTTTTGACCAAAAAGTACCCCCACTCAGCCAAAACCCCATTTTTTTTCGCCAAAAAGTCGTGTTTTTATCTCAAGAGGTATTTTCATGAGCAAAAAGTGGGGGTTTCAGCACACAGGACACGCCGTCAGCGAAAAACCTGGTTTTGAGAGCCAAAATGGCCATTTTTCAGTTTTTTGGGCTAAAAAGCTTTTTTTTTCAGCAAAACAGTGTTTTGGACATCCAAAATGTGCTTTTCTCGGCCAAAACGTGCGTTTAGCAGTGAAAACGTCGTGTTTTGACCAAAAGAAAATTCTCAGCAAATTTCAGATTTTGTCAGCAAAAAACACCTTTTTTGACCAAGAAGGACCCCCACTCAGCCAAAACCCCATTTTTTTTTCGCCAAAAAGTCGTGTTTTCATCTCAAGAGGTATTTTCATGAGCAAAAAGTGGGGGTTTCAGCACACAGGACACGCCGTCAGCGAAAAACCTGGTTTTGAGAGCCAAAATGGCCATTTTTCAGTTTTTTGGGCTAAAAAGCTTTTTTTTTCAGCAAAACAGTGTTTTGGACATCCAAAATGTGCTTTTCTCGGCCAAAACGTGCGTTTAGCAGTAAAAACGTCGTGTTTTGACCAAAAGAAAATTCTCAGCAAATTTCAGATTTTGTCAGCAAAAAACACCTTTTTTGACCAAAAAGTACCCCCACTCAGCCAAAACCCCATTTTTTTTCGCCAAAAAGTCGTGTTTTTATCTCAAGAGGTATTTTCATGAGCAAAAAGTGGGGGTTTCAGCACACAGGACACGCCGTCAGCGAAAAACCTGGTTTTGAGAGCCAAAATGGCCATTTTTCAGTTTTTTGGGCTAAAAAGCTTTTTTTTTCTGCAAAACAGTGTTTTGGACATCCAAAATGTGCTTTTCTCGGCCAAAACGTGCGCTTAGCAGTGAAAACGTCGTGTTTTGACCAAAAGAAAATTCTCAGCAAATTTCAGATTTTGTCAGCAAAAAACACCTTTTTTGACCAAAAAGTACCCCCACTCAGCCAAAACCCCATTTTTTTTCGCCAAAAAGTCGTGTTTTTATCTCAAGAGGTATTTTCATGAGCAAAAAGTGGGGGTTTCAGCACACAGGACACGCCGTCAGCGAAAAACCTGGTTTTGAGAGCCAAAATGGCCATTTTTCAGTTTTTTGGGCTAAAAAGCTTTTTTTTTCAGCAAAACAGTGTTTTGGACATCCAAAATGTGCTTTTCTCGGCCAAAACGTGCGTTTAGCAGTGAAAACGTCGTGTTTTGACCAAAAGAAAATTCTCAGCAAATTTCAGATTTTGTCAGCAAAAAACACCTTTTTTGACCAAAAAGTACCCCCACTCAGCCAAAACCCCATTTTTTTTTCGCCAAAAAGTCGTGTTTTCATCTCAAGAGGTATTTTCATGAGCAAAAAGTGGGGGTTTCAGCACACAGGACACGCCGTCAGCGAAAAACCTGGTTTTGAGAGCCAAAATGGCCATTTTTCAGTTTTTTGGGCTAAAAAGCTTTTTTTTTCAGCAAAACAGTGTTTTGGACATCCAAAATGTGCTTTTCTCGGCCAAAACGTGCGTTTAGCAGTGAAAACGTCGTGTTTTGACCAAAAGAAAATTCTCAGCAAATTTCAGATTTTGTCAGCAAAAAACACCTTTTTTGACCAAAAAGTACCCCCACTCAGCCAAAACCCCATTTTTTTTCGCCAAAAAGTCGTGTTTTTATCTCAAGAGGTATTTTCATGAGCAAAAAGTGGGGGTTTCAGCACACAGGACACGCCGTCAGCGAAAAACCTGGTTTTGAGAGCCAAAATGGCCATTTTTCAGTTTTTTGGGCTAAAAAGCTTTTTTTTTCTGCAAAACAGTGTTTTGGACATCCAAAATGTGCTTTTCTCGGCCAAAACGTGCGTTTAGCAGTGAAAACGTCGTGTTTTGACCAAAAGAAAATTCTCAGCAAATTTCAGATTTTGTCAGCAAAAAACACCTTTTTTGACCAAAAAGTACCCCCACTCAGCCAAAACCCCATTTTTTTTTCGCCAAAAAGTCGTGTTTTCATCTCAAGAGGTATTTTCATGAGCAAAAAGTGGGGGTTTCAGCACACAGGACACGCCGTCAGCGAAAAACCTGGTTTTGAGAGCCAAAATGGCCATTTTTCAGTTTTTTGGGCTAAAAAGCTTTTTTTTTCAGCAAAACAGTGTTTTGGACATCCAAAATGTGCTTTTCTCGGCCAAAACGTGCGTTTAGCAGTGAAAACGTCGTGTTTTGACCAAAAGAAAATTCTCAGCAAATTTCAGATTTTGTCAGCAAAAAACACCTTTTTTGACCAAAAAGTACCCCCACTCAGCCAAAACCCCATTTTTTTTCGCCAAAAAGTCGTGTTTTTATCTCAAGAGGTATTTTCATGAGCAAAAAGTGGGGGTTTCAGCACACAGGACACGCCGTCAGCGAAAAACCTGGTTTTGAGAGCCAAAATGGCCATTTTTCAGTTTTTTGGGCTAAAAAGCTTTTTTTTTCTGCAAAACAGTGTTTTGGACATCCAAAATGTGCTTTTCTCGGCCAAAACGTGCGCTTAGCAGTGAAAACGTCGTGTTTTGACCAAAAGAAAATTCTCAGCAAATTTCAGATTTTGTCAGCAAAAAACACCTTTTTTGACCAAAAAGTACCCCCACTCAGCCAAAACCCCATTTTTTTTCGCCAAAAAGTCGTGTTTTTATCTCAAGAGGTATTTTCATGAGCAAAAAGTGGGGGTTTCAGCACACAGGACACGCCGTCAGCGAAAAACCTGGTTTTGAGAGCCAAAATGGCCATTTTTCAGTTTTTTGGGCTAAAAAGCTTTTTTTTTCAGCAAAACAGTGTTTTGGACATCCAAAATGTGCTTTTCTCGGCCAAAACGTGCGTTTAGCAGTGAAAACGTCGTGTTTTGACCAAAAGAAAATTCTCAGCAAATTTCAGATTTTGTCAGCAAAAAACACCTTTTTTGACCAAAAAGTACCCCCACTCAGCCAAAACCCCATTTTTTTTCGCCAAAAAGTCGTGTTTTCATCTCAAGAGGTATTTTCATGAGCAAAAAGTGGGGGTTTCAGCACACAGGACACGCCGTCAGCGAAAAACCTGGTTTTGAGAGCCAAAATGGCCATTTTTCAGTTTTTTGGGCTAAAAAGCTTTTTTTTTCAGCAAAACAGTGTTTTGGACATCCAAAATGTGCTTTTCTCGGCCAAAACGTGCGTTTAGCAGTAAAAACGTCGTGTTTTGACCAAAAGAAAATTCTCAGCAAATTTCAGATTTTGTCAGCAAAAAACACCTTTTTTGACCAAAAAGTACCCCCACTCAGCCAAAACCCCATTTTTTTTCGCCAAAAAGTCGTGTTTTTATCTCAAGAGGTATTTTCATGAGCAAAAAGTGGGGGTTTCAGCACACAGGACACGCCGTCAGCGAAAAACCTGGTTTTGAGAGCCAAAATGGCCATTTTTCAGTTTTTTGGGCTAAAAAGCTTTTTTTTTCTGCAAAACAGTGTTTTGGACATCCAAAATGTGCTTTTCTCGGCCAAAACGTGCGCTTAGCAGTGAAAACGTCGTGTTTTGACCAAAAGAAAATTCTCAGCAAATTTCAGATTTTGTCAGCAAAAAACACCTTTTTTGACCAAAAAGTACCCCCACTCAGCCAAAACCCCATTTTTTTTCGCCAAAAAGTCGTGTTTTTATCTCAAGAGGTATTTTCATGAGCAAAAAGTGGGGGTTTCAGCACACAGGACACGCCGTCAGCGAAAAACCTGGTTTTGAGAGCCAAAATGGCCATTTTTCAGTTTTTTGGGCTAAAAAGCTTTTTTTTTCAGCAAAACAGTGTTTTGGACATCCAAAATGTGCTTTTCTCGGCCAAAACGTGCGTTTAGCAGTGAAAACGTCGTGTTTTGACCAAAAGAAAATTCTCAGCAAATTTCAGATTTTGTCAGCAAAAAACACCTTTTTTGACCAAAAAGTACCCCCACTCAGCCAAAACCCCATTTTTTTTTCGCCAAAAAGTCGTGTTTTCATCTCAAGAGGTATTTTCATGAGCAAAAAGTGGGGGTTTCAGCACACAGGACACGCCGTCAGCGAAAAACCTGGTTTTGAGAGCCAAAATGGCCATTTTTCAGTTTTTTGGGCTAAAAAGCTTTTTTTTTCAGCAAAACAGTGTTTTGGACATCCAAAATGTGCTTTTCTCGGCCAAAACGTGCGTTTAGCAGTAAAAACGTCGTGTTTTGACCAAAAGAAAATTCTCAGCAAATTTCAGATTTTGTCAGCAAAAAACACCTTTTTTGACCAAAGAGTACCCCCACTCAGCCAAAACCCCATTTTTTTTCGCCAAAAAGTCGTGTTTTTATCTCAAGAGGTATTTTCATGAGCAAAAAGTGGGGGTTTCAGCACACAGGACACGCCGTCAGCGAAAAACCTGGTTTTGAGAGCCAAAATGGCCATTTTTCAGTTTTTTGGGCTAAAAAGCTTTTTTTTTCAGCAAAACAGTGTTTTGGACATCCAAAATGTGCTTTTCTCGGCCAAAACGTGCGTTTAGCAGTGAAAACGTCGTGTTTTGACCAAAAGAAAATTCTCAGCAAATTTCAGATTTTGTCAGTAAAAAACACCTTTTTTGACCAAAGAGTACCCCCACTCAGCCAAAACCCCATTTTTTTTCGCCAAAAAGTCGTGTTTTTATCTCAAGAGGTATTTTCATGAGCAAAAAGTGGGGATTTCAGCACACAGGACACGCCGTCAGCGAAAAACCTGGTTTTGAGAGCCAAAATGGCCATTTTTCAGTTTTTTGGGCTAAAAAACTTTTGTTTTCAGCAAAACAGTGTTTTGGACATCCAAAATGTGCTTTTCTCGGCCAAAACGTGCGTTTAGCAGTGAAAACGTCGTGTTTTGACCAAAAGAAAATTCTCAGCAAATTTCAGATTTTGTCAGCAAAAAACACCTTTTTTGACCAAAAAGTACCCCCACTCAGCCAAAACCCCATTTTTTTTCGCCAAAAAGTCGTGTTTTTATCTCAAGAGGTATTTTCATGAGCAAAAAGTGGGGGTTTCAGCACACAGGACACGCCGTCAGCGAAAAACCTGGTTTTGAGAGCCAAAATGGCCATTTTTCAGTTTTTTGGGCTAAAAAGCGTTTTTTTTCAGCAAAACAGTGTTTTGGACATCCAAAATGTGCTTTTCTCGGCCAAAACGTGCGTTTAGCAGTGAAAACGTCGTGTTTTGACCAAAAGAAAATTCTCAGCAAATTTCAGATTTTTTCAGCAAAAAACACCTTTTTTGACCAAAAAGTTCCCCCACTCAGCCAAAACCCCATTTTTTTCGCCAAAAAGTCGTGTTTTTATCTCAAGAGGTATTTTCATGAGCAAAAAGTGGGGGTTTCAGCACACAGGACACGCCGTCAGCGAAAAACCTGGTTTTGAGAGCCAAAATGGCCATTTTTCAGTTTTTTGGGCTAAAAAGCTTTTTTTTTCAGCAAAACAGTGTTTTGGACATCCAAAATGTGCTTTTCTCGGCCAAAACGTGCGTTTAGCAGTGAAAACGTCGTGTTTTGACCAAAAGAAAATTCTCAGCAAATTTCAGATTTTCTCAGCAAAAAACACCTTTTTTGACCAAAAAGTACCCCCACTCAGCCAAAACCCCATTTTTTTTCGCCAAAAAGTCGTGTTTTTATCTCAAGAGGTATTTTCATGAGCAAAAAGTGGGGGTTTCAGCACACAGGACACGCCGTCAGCGAAAAACCTGGTTTTGAGAGCCAAAATGGCTATTTTTCAGTTTTTTGGGCTAAAAAGCTTTTTTTTCCAGCAAAACAGTGTTTTGGACATCTAAAATGTGCTTTTCTCGGCCAAAACGTGCGTTTAGCAGTGAAAACGTCGTGTTTTGACCAAAAGAAAATTCTCAGCAAATTTCAGATTATCTCAGCAAAAAACACCTTTTTTGACCAAAAAGTACCCCCACTCAGCCAAAACCCCATTTTTTTCCGCCAAAAAGTCGTGTTTTTATCTCAAGAGGTATTTTCATGAGCAAAAAGTAGGGGTTTCAGCACACAGGACACGCCGTCAGCGAAAAACCTGGTTTTGAGAGCCAAAATGGCCATTTTTCAGTTTTTTGGGCTAAAAAGCTTTTTTTTTTCAGCAAAACAGTGTTTTGGACATCCAAAATGTGCTTTTCTCGGCCAAAACGTGCGTTTAGCAGTGAAAACGTCGTGTTTTGACCAAAAGAAAATTCTCAGCAAATTTCAGATTTTGTCAGCAAAAAACACCTTTTTTGACCAAAAAGTACCCCCACTCAGCCAAAACCCCATTTTTTTCCGCCAAAAAGTCGTGTTTTTATCTCAAGAGGTATTTTCATGAGCAAAAAGTGGGGGTTTCAGCACACAGGACACGCCGTCAGCGAAAAACCTGGTTTTGAGAGCCAAAATGGCCATTTTTCAGTTTTTTGGGCTAAAAAGCTTTTTTTTTTAAGCAAAACAGTGTTTTGGACATCCAAAATGTGCTTTTCTCGGCCAAAACGTGCGTTTAGCAGTGAAAACGTCGTGTTTTGACCAAAAGAAAATTCTCAGCAAATTTCAGATTTTGTCAGCAAAAAACACCTTTTTTGACCAAAAAGTTCCCCCACTCAGCCAAAACCCCATTTTTTTTCGCCAAAAAGTCGTGTTTTTATCTCAAGAGGTATTTTCATGAGCAAAAAGTGGGGGTTTCAGCACACAGGACACGCCGTCAGCGAAAAACCTGGTTTTGAGAGCCAAAATGGCCATTTTTCAGTTTTTTGGGCTAAAAAGCTTTTTTTTTCAGCAAAACAGTGTTTTGGACATCCAAAATGTGCTTTTCTCGGCCAAAACGTATTTAGCAGTGAAAACGTCGTGTTTTGACCAAAAGAAAATTCTCAGCAAATTTCAGATTTTGTCAGCAAAAAACACCTTTTTTGACCAAAAAGTACCCCCACTCAGCCAAAACCCCATTTTTTTTCGCCAAAAAGTCGTGTTTTTATCTCAAGAGGTATTTTCATGAGCAAAAAGTGGGGGTTTCAGCACACAGGACACGCCGTCAGCGAAAAACCTGGTTTTGAGAGCCAAAATGGCCATTTTTCAGTTTTTTGGGCTAAAAAGCTTTTTTTTTTAAGCAAAACAGTGTTTTGGACATCCAAAATGTGCTTTTCTCGGCCAAAACGTGCGTTTAGCAGTGAAAACGTCGTGTTTTGACCAAAAGAAAATTCTCAGCAAATTTCAGATTTTGTCAGCAAAAAACACCTTTTTTGACCAAAAAGTTCCCCCACTCAGCCAAAACCCCATTTTTTTTCGCCAAAAAGTCGTGTTTTTATCTCAAGAGGTATTTTCATGAGCAAAAAGTGGGGGTTTCAGCACACAGGACACGCCGTCAGCGAAAAACCTGGTTTTGAGAGCCAAAATGGCCATTTTTCAGTTTTTTGGGCTAAAAAGCTTTTTTTTTCAGCAAAACAGTGTTTTGGACATCCAAAATGTGCTTTTCTCGGCCAAAACGTATTTAGCAGTGAAAACGTCGTGTTTTGACCAAAAGAAAATTCTCAGCAAATTTCAGATTTTGTCAGCAAAAAACACCTTTTTTGACCAAAAAGTACCCCCACTCAGCCAAAACCCCATTTTTTTTCGCCAAAAAGTCGTGTTTTTATCTCAAGAGGTATTTTCATGAGCAAAAAGTGGGGGTTTCAGCACACAGGACACGCCGTCAGCGAAAAACCTGGTTTTGAGAGCCAAAATGGCCATTTTTCAGTTTTTTGGGCTAAAAAGCTTTTTTTTTCAGCAAAATAGTGTTTTGGACATCCAAAATGTGCTTTTCTCGGCCAAAACGTGCGTTTAGCAGTGAAAACGTCGTGTTTTGACCAAAAGAAAATTCTCAGCAAATTTCAGATTATCTCAGCAAAAAACACCTTTTTTGACCAAAAAGTACCCCCACTCAGCCAAAACCCCATTTTTTTCCGCCAAAAAGTCGTGTTTTTATCTCAAGAGGTATTTTCATGAGCAAAAAGTGGGGGTTTCAGCACACAGGACACGCCGTCAGCGAAAAACCTGGTTTTGAGAGCCAAAATGGCCATTTTTCAGTTTTTTGGGCTAAAAAGCTTTTTTTTCCCGCAAAACAGTGTTTTGGACATCCAAAATGTGCTTTTCTCGGCCAAAACGTGCGTTTAGCAGTGAAAACGTCGTGTTTTGACCAAAAGAAAATTCTCAGCAAATTTCAGATTTTGTCAGCAAAAAACACCTTTTTTGACCAAAAATTACCCCCACTCAGCCAAAACCCCATTTTTTTTCGCCAAAAAGTCGTGTTTTTATCTCAAGAGGTATTTTCATGAGCAAAAAGTGGGGGTTTCAGCACACAGGACACGCCGTCAGCGAAAAACCTGGTTTTGAGAGCCAAAATGGCCATTTTTCAGTTTTTTGGGCTAAAAAGCTTTTTTTTTCAGCAAAACAGTGTTTTGGACATCCAAAATGTGCTTTTCTCGGCCAAAACCTGCGTTTAGCAGTGAAAACGTCGTGTTTCGACCAAAAGAAAATTCTCAGCAAATTTCAGATTTTGTCAGCAAAAAACACCTTTTTTGACCAAAAAGTACCCCTACTCAGCCAAAACCCCATTTTTTTTCGCCAAAAAGTCGTGTTTTTATCTCAAGAGGTATTTTCATGAGCAAAAAGTGGGGGTTTCAGCACACAGGACACGCCGTCAGCGAAAAACCTGGTTTTGAGAGCCAAAATGGCCATTTTTCAGTTTTTTGGGCTAAAAAGCTTTTTTTTCCCGCAAAACAGTGTTTTGGACATCCAAAATGTGCTTTTCTCGGCCAAAACGTGCGTTTAGCAGTGAAAACGTCGTGTTTTGACCAAAAGAAAATTCTCAGCAAATTTCAGATTTTGTCAGCAAAAAACACCTTTTTTGACCAAAAATTACCCCCACTCAGCCAAAACCCCATTTTTTTTCGCCAAAAAGTCGTGTTTTTATCTCAAGAGGTATTTTCATGAGCAAAAAGTGGGGGTTTCAGCACACAGGACACGCCGTCAGCGAAAAACCTGGTTTTGAGAGCCAAAATGGCCATTTTTCAGTTTTTTGGGCTAAAAAGCTTTTTTTTTCAGCAAAACAGTGTTTTGGACATCCAAAATGTGCTTTTCTCGGCCAAAACGTGCGTTTAGCAGTGAAAACGTCGTGTTTTGACCAAAAGAAAATTCTCAGCAAATTTCAGATTTTGTCAGCAAAAAACACCTTTTTTGACCAAAAAGTACCCCCACTCAGCCAAAACCCCATTTTTTTTCGCCAAAAAGTCGTGTTTTTATCTCAAGAGGTATTTTCATGAGCAAAAAGTGGGGATTTCAGCACACAGGACACGCCGTCAGCGAAAAACCTGGTTTTCAGAAACAAAATGGCCATTTTTCAGTTTTTTGGGCTAAAAAGCTTTTTTTTTCAGCAAAACAGTGTTTTGGACATCCAAAATGTGCTTTTCTCGGCCAAAACGTGTGTTTAGCAGTGAAAACGTCGTGTTTTTTTCCAAAAGAAAATTCTCAGCAAATTTCAGATTTTGTCAGCAAAAAACACCTTTTTTGACCAAAAAGTACCCCCACTCAGCCAAAACCCCATTTTTTTTCGCCAAAAAGTCGTGTTTTTATCTCAAGAGGTATTTTCATGAGCAAAAAGTGGGGATTTCAGCACACAGGACACGCCGTCAGCGAAAAACCTGGTTTTCAGAAACAAAATGGCCATTTTTCAGTTTTTTGGGCTAAAAAGCTTTTTTTTTCAGCAAAACAGTGTTTTGGACATCCAAAATGTGCTTTTCTCGGCCAAAACCTGCGTTTAGCAGTGAAAACGTCGTGTTTCGACCAAAAGAAAATTCTCAGCAAATTTCAGATTTTGTCAGCAAAAAACACCTTTTTTGACCAAAAAGTACCCCTACTCAGCCAAAACCCCATTTTTTTTCGCCAAAAAGTCGTGTTTTTATCTCAAGAGGTATTTTCATGAGCAAAAAGTGGGGGTTTCAGCACACAGGACACGCCGTCAGCGAAAAACCTGGTTTTGAGAGCCAAAATGGCCATTTTTCAGTTTTTTGGGCTAAAAAGCTTTTTTTTCCCGCAAAACAGTGTTTTGGACATCCAAAATGTGCTTTTCTCGGCCAAAACGTGCGTTTAGCAGTGAAAACGTCGTGTTTTGACCAAAAGAAAATTCTCAGCAAATTTCAGATTTTGTCAGCAAAAAACACCTTTTTTGACCAAAAATTACCCCCACTCAGCCAAAACCCCATTTTTTTTCGCCAAAAAGTCGTGTTTTTATCTCAAGAGGTATTTTCATGAGCAAAAAGTGGGGATTTCAGCACACAGGACACGCCGTCAGCGAAAAACCTGGTTTTCAGAAACAAAATGGCCATTTTTCAGTTTTTTGGGCTAAAAAGCTTTTTTTTTCAGCAAAACAGTGTTTTGGACATCCAAAATGTGCTTTTCTCGGCCAAAACGTGTGTTTAGCAGTGAAAACGTCGTGTTTTTTTCCAAAAGAAAATTCTCAGCAAATTTCAGATTTTGTCAGCAAAAAACACCTTTTTTGACCAAAAAGTACCCCCACTCAGCCAAAACCCCATTTTTTTTCGCCAAAAAGTCGTGTTTTTATCTCAAGAGGTATTTTCATGAGCAAAAAGTGGGGATTTCAGCACACAGGACACGCCGTCAGCGAAAAACCTGGTTTTCAGAAACAAAATGGCCATTTTTCAGTTTTTTGGGCTAAAAAGCTTTTTTTTTCAGCAAAACAGTGTTTTGGACATCCAAAATGTGCTTTTCTCGGCCAAAACCTGCGTTTAGCAGTGAAAACGTCGTGTTTCGACCAAAAGAAAATTCTCAGCAAATTTCAGATTTTGTCAGCAAAAAACACCTTTTTTGACCAAAAAGTACCCCCACTCAGCCAAAACCCCATTTTTTTTCGCCAAAAAGTCGTGTTTTTATCTCAAGAGGTATTTTCATGAGCAAAAAGTGGGGGTTTCAGCACACAGGACACGCCGTCAGCGAAAAACCTGGTTTTGAGAGCCAAAATGGCCATTTTTCAGTTTTTTGGGCTAAAAAGCTTTTTTTTTCAGCAAAACAGTGTTTTGGACATCCAAAATGTGCTTTTCTCGGCCAAAACGTGTGTTTAGCAGTGAAAACGTCGTGTTTTTTTCAAAAAAAGAAAATTCTCAGCAAATTTCAGATTTTGTCAGCAAAAAACACCTTTTTTGACCAAAAAGTACCCCCACTCAGCCAAAACCCCATTTTTTTTCGCCAAAAAGTCGTGTTTTTATCTCAAGAGGTATTTTCATGAGCAAAAAGTGGGGGTTTCAGCACACAGGACACGCCGTCAGCGAAAAACCTGGTTTTGAGAGCCAAAATGGCCATTTTTCAGTTTTTTGGGCTAAAAAGCTTTTTTTTTCAGCAAAACAGTGTTTTGGACATCCAAAATGTGCTTTTCTCGGCCAAAACGTGCGTTTAGCAGTGAAAACGTCGTGTTTTGACCAAAAGAAAATTCTCAGCAAATTTCACATTTTCTCAGCAAAAAACACCTTTTTTGACCAAAAAGTACCCCTACTCAGCCAAAACCCCATTTTTTTTTCGCCAAAAAGTCGTGTTTTTATCTCAAGAGGTATTTTCATGAGCAAAAAGTGGGGGTTTCAGCACACAGGACACGCCGTCAGCGAAAAACCTGGTTTTGAGAGCCAAAATGGCCATTTTTCAGTTTTTTGGGCTAAAAAGCTTTTTTTTCCAGCAAAACAGTGTTTTGGACATCCAAAATGTGCTTTTCTCGGCCAAAACGTGCGTTTAGCAGTGAAAACGTCGTGTTTTGACCAAAAAGTACCCCTACTCAGCCAAAACCCCATTTTTTTTCGCCAAAAAGTCGTGTTTTTATCTCAAGAGGTATTTTCATGAGCAAAAAGTGGGGGTTTCAGCACACAGGACACGCCGTCAGCGAAAAACCTGGTTTTGAGAGCCAAAATGGCCATTTTTCAGTTTTTTGGGCTAAAAAGCTTTTTTTTCCCGCAAAACAGTGTTTTGGACATCCTAAATGTGCTTTTCTCGGCCAAAACGTGCGTTTAGCAGTGAAAACGTCGTGTTTTGACCAAAAGAAAATTCTCAGCAAATTTCAGATTTTGTCAGCAAAAAACACCTTTTTTGACCAAAAAGTACCCCTACTCAGCCAAAACCCCATTTTTTTTTCGCCAAAAAGTCGTGTTTTTATCTCAAGAGGCCGGTATTTTCATGAGCAAAAAGTGGGGGTTTCAGCACACAGGACACGCCGTCAGCGAAAAACCTGGTTTTGAGAGCCAAAATGGCCATTTTTAGTTTTTTTGGGCTAAAAAGCTTTTTTTTTCAGCAAAACAGTGTTTTGGACATCCAAAATGTGCTTTTCTCGGCCAAAACGTGCGTTTAGCAGTGAAAACGTCGTGTTTTGACCAAAAGAAAATTCTCAGCAAATTTCAGATTTTGTCAGCAAAAAACACCTTTTTTGACCAAAAAGTACCCCCACTCAGCCAAAACCCCATTTTTTTTCGCCAAAAAGTCGTGTTTTTATCTCAAGAGGTATTTTCATGAGCAAAAAGTGGGGGTTTCAGCACACAGGACACGCCGTCAGCGAAAAACCTGGTTTTGAGAGCCAAAATGGCCATTTTTCAGTTTTTTGGGCTAAAAAGCTTTTTTTTTCAGCAAAACAGTGTTTTGGACATCCAAAATGTGCTTTTCTCGGCCAAAACGTGCGTTTAGCAGTGAAAACGTCGTGTTTTGACCAAAAGAAAATTCTCAGCAAATTTCAGATTTTGTCAGCAAAAAACACCTTTTTTGACCAAAAAGTACCCCCACTCAGCCAAAACCCCATTTTTTTTCGCCAAAAAGTCGTGTTTTTATCTCAAGAGGTATTTTCATGAGCAAAAAGTGGGGGTTTCAGCACACAGGACACGCCGTCAGCGAAAAACCTGGTTTTGAGAGCCAAAATGGCCATTTTTCAGTTTTTTGGGCTAAAAAGCTTTTTTTTCAGCAAAACAGTGTTTTGGACATCCAAAATGTGCTTTTCTCGGCCAAAACGTGCGTTTAGCAGTGAAAACGTCGTGTTTTGACCAAAAGAAAATTCTCAGCAAATTTCAGATTTTCTCAGCAAAAAACACCTTTTTTGACCAAAAAGTACCCCCACTCAGCCAAAACCCCATTTTTTTTTCGCCAAAAAGTCGTGTTTTTATCTCAAGAGGTATTTTCATGAGCAAAAAGTGGGGGTTTCAGCACACAGGACACGCCGTCAGCGAAAAACCTGGTTTTGAGAGCCAAAATGGCCATTTTTCAGTTTTTTGGGCTAAAAAGCTTTTTTTTCAGCAAAACAGTGTTTTGGACATCCAAAATGTGCTTTTCTCGGCCAAAACGTGCGTTTAGCAGTGAAAACGTCGTGTTTTGACCAAAAGAAAATTCTCAGCAAATTTCACATTTTCTCAGCAAAAAACACCTTTTTTGACCAAAAAGTACCCCTACTCAGCCAAAACCCCATTTTTTTTTCGCCAAAAAGTCGTGTTTTTATCTCAAGAGGTATTTTCATGAGCAAAAAGTGGGGGTTTCAGCACACAGGACACGCCGTCAGCGAAAAACCTGGTTTTGAGAGCCAAAATGGCCATTTTTCAGTTTTTTGGGCTAAAAAGCTTTTTTTTCCAGCAAAACAGTGTTTTGGACATCCAAAATGTGCTTTTCTCGGCCAAAACGTGCGTTTAGCAGTGAAAACGTCGTGTTTTGACCAAAAAGTACCCCTACTCAGCCAAAACCCCATTTTTTTTCGCCAAAAAGTCGTGTTTTTATCTCAAGAGGTATTTTCATGAGCAAAAAGTGGGGGTTTCAGCACACAGGACACGCCGTCAGCGAAAAACCTGGTTTTGAGAGCCAAAATGGCCATTTTTCAGTTTTTTGGGCTAAAAAGCTTTTTTTTCCCGCAAAACAGTGTTTTGGACATCCTAAATGTGCTTTTCTCGGCCAAAACGTGCGTTAAGCAGTGAAAACGTCGTGTTTTGACCAAAAGAAAATTCTCAGCAAATTTCAGATTTTGTCAGCAAAAAACACCTTTTTTGACCAAAAAGTACCCCCACTCAGCCAAAACCCCATTTTTTTTCGCCAAAAACTCGTGTTTTTATCTCAAGAGGTATTTTCATGAGCAAAAAGTGGGGGTTTCAGCACACAGGACACGCCGTCAGCGAAAAACCTGGTTTTGAGAGCCAAAATGGCCATTTTTCAGTTTTTTGGGCTAAAAAGCTTTTTTTTTCAGCAAAACAGTGTTTTGGACATCCAAAATGTGCTTTTCTCGGCCAAAACGTGTGTTTAGCAGTGAAAACGTCGTGTTTTTTTCAAAAAAACAAAATTCTCAGCAAATTTCAGATTTTGTCAGCAAAAAACACCTTTTTTGACCAAAAAGTACCCCCACTCAGCCAAAACCCCATTTTTTTTCGCCAAAAAGTCGTGTTTTTATCTCAAGAGGTATTTTCATGAGCAAAAAGTGGGGGTTTCAGCACACAGGACACGCCGTCAGCGAAAAACCTGGTTTTGAGAGCCAAAATGGCCATTTTTCAGTTTTTTGGGCTAAAAAGCTTTTTTTTTCAGCAAAACAGTGTTTTGGACATCCAAAATGTGCTTTTCTCGGCCAAAACGTGCGTTTAGCAGTGAAAACGTCGTGTTTTGACCAAAAGAAAATTCTCAGCAAATTTCACATTTTCTCAGCAAAAAACACCTTTTTTGACCAAAAAGTACCCCTACTCAGCCAAAACCCCATTTTTTTTTCGCCAAAAAGTCGTGTTTTTATCTCAAGAGGTATTTTCATGAGCAAAAAGTGGGGGTTTCAGCACACAGGACACGCCGTCAGCGAAAAACCTGGTTTTGAGAGCCAAAATGGCCATTTTTCAGTTTTTTGGGCTAAAAAGCTTTTTTTTTCAGCAAAACAGTGTTTTGGACATCCAAAATGTGCTTTTCTTTGCCAAAACGTGCGTTTAGCAGTGAAAACGTCGTGTTTTGACCAAAAGAAAATTCTCAGCAAATTTCAGATTTTGTCAGCAAAAAACACCTTTTTTGACCAAAAAGTACCCCCACTCAGCCAAAACCCCATTTTTTTTCGCCAAAAAGTCGTGTTTTTATCTCAAGAGGTATTTTCATGAGCAAAAAGTGGGGGTTTCAGCACACAGGACACGCCGTCAGCGAAAAACCTGGTTTTGAGAGCCAAAATGGCCATTTTTCAGTTTTTTGGGCTAAAAAGCTTTTTTTTTCAGCAAAACAGTGTTTTGGACATCCAAAATGTGCTTTTCTCGGCCAAAACGTGCGTTTAGCAGTGAAAACGTCGTGTTTTGACCAAAAGAAAATTCTCAGCAAATTTCAGATTTTGTCAGCAAAAAACACCTTTTTTGACCAAAAAGTACCCCCACTCAGCCAAAACCCCATTTTTTTTCGCCAAAAAGTCGTGTTTTTATCTCAAGAGGTATTTTCATGAGCAAAAAGTGGGGGTTTCAGCACACAGGACACGCCGTCAGCGAAAAACCTGGTTTTGAGAGCCAAAATGGCCATTTTTCAGTTTTTTGGGCTAAAAAGCTTTTTTTTTCAGCAAAACAGTGTTTTGGACATCCAAAATGTGCTTTTCTCGGCCAAAACGTGCGTTTAGCAGTGAAAACGTCGTGTTTTGACCAAAAGAAAATTCTCAGCAAATTTCAGATTTTGTCAGCAAAAAACACCTTTTTTGACCAAAAAGTACCCCCACTCAGCCAAAACCCCATTTTTTTTCGCCAAAAAGTCGTGTTTTTATCTCAAGAGGTATTTTCATGAGCAAAAAGTGGGGGTTTCAGCACACAGGACACGCCGTCAGCGAAAAACCTGGTTTTGAGAGCCAAAATGGCCATTTTTCAGTTTTTTGGGCTAAAAAGCTTTTTTTTTCAGCAAAACAGTGTTTTGGACATCCAAAATGTGCTTTTCTCGGCCAAAACGTGCGTTTAGCAGTGAAAACGTCGTGTTTTGACCAAAAGAAAATTCTCAGCAAATTTCAGATTTTGTCAGCAAAAAACACCTTTTTTGACCAAAAAGTACCCCCACTCAGCCAAAACCCCATTTTTTTTCGCCAAAAAGTCGTGTTTTTATCTCAAGAGGTATTTTCATGAGCAAAAAGTGGGGGTTTCAGCACACAGGACACGCCGTCAGCGAAAAACCTGGTTTTGAGAGCCAAAATGGCCATTTTTCAGTTTTTTGGGCTAAAAAGCTTTTTTTTTCAGCAAAACAGTGTTTTGGACATCCAAAATGTGCTTTTCTCGGCCAAAACGTGCGTTTAGCAGTGAAAACGTCGTGTTTTGACCAAAAGAAAATTCTCAGCAAATTTCAGATTTTGTCAGCAAAAAACACCTTTTTTGACCAAAAAGTACCCCCACTCAGCCAAAACCCCATTTTTTTTCGCCAAAAAGTCGTGTTTTTATCTCAAGAGGTATTTTCATGAGCAAAAAGTGGGGGTTTCAGCACACAGGACACGCCGTCAGCGAAAAACCTGGTTTTGAGAGCCAAAATGGCCATTTTTCAGTTTTTTGGGCTAAAAAGCTTTTTTTTTCAGCAAAACAGTGTTTTGGACATCCAAAATGTGCTTTTCTCGGCCAAAACGTGCGTTTAGCAGTGAAAACGTCGTGTTTTGACCAAAAGAAAATTCTCAGCAAATTTCAGATTTTGTCAGCAAAAAACACCTTTTTTGACCAAAAAGTACCCCCACTCAGCCAAAACCCCATTTTTTTTCGCCAAAAAGTCGTGTTTTTATCTCAAGAGGTATTTTCATGAGCAAAAAGTGGGGGTTTCAGCACACAGGACACGCCGTCAGCGAAAAACCTGGTTTTGAGAGCCAAAATGGCCATTTTTCAGTTTTTTGGGCTAAAAAGCTTTTTTTTTCAGCAAAACAGTGTTTTGGACATCCAAAATGTGCTTTTCTCGGCCAAAACGTGCGTTTAGCAGTGAAAACGTCGTGTTTTGACCAAAAGAAAATTCTCAGCAAATTTCAGATTTTGTCAGCAAAAAACACCTTTTTTGACCAAAAAGTACCCCCACTCAGCCAAAACCCCATTTTTTTTCGCCAAAAAGTCGTGTTTTTATCTCAAGAGGTATTTTCATGAGCAAAAAGTGGGGGTTTCAGCACACAGGACACGCCGTCAGCGAAAAACCTGGTTTTGAGAGCCAAAATGGCCATTTTTCAGTTTTTCGGGCTAAAAAGCTTTTTTTTTCAGTGAAACAGTGTTTTGGACATCCAAAATGTGCTTTTCTCGGCCAAAACGTACGTTTAGCAGTGAAAACGTCGTGTTTTGACCAAAAGAAAATTCTCAGCAAATTTCAGATTTTGTCAGCAAAAAACACCTTTTTTGACCAAAAAGTACCCCCACTCAGCCAAAACCCCATTTTTTTTCGCCAAAAAGTCGTGTTTTTATCTCAAGAGGTATTTTCATGAGCAAAAAGTGGGGGTTTCAGCACACAGGACACGCCGTCAGCGAAAAACCTGGTTTTGAGAGCCAAAATGGCCATTTTTCAGTTTTTTGGGCTAAAAAGCTTTTTTTTTCAGCAAAACAGTGTTTTGGACATCCAAAATGTGCTTTTCTCGGCCAAAACGTGCGTTTAGCAGTGAAAACGTCGTGTTTTGACCAAAAGAAAATTCTCAGCAAATTTCAGATTTTGTCAGCAAAAAACACCTTTTTTGACCAAAAAGTACCCCCACTCAGCCAAAACCCCATTTTTTTTCGCCAAAAAGTCGTGTTTTTATCTCAAGAGGTATTTTCATGAGCAAAAAGTGGGGGTTTCAGCACACAGGACACGCCGTCAGCGAAAAACCTGGTTTTGAGAGCCAAAATGGCCATTTTTCAGTTTTTTGGGCTAAAAAGCTTTTTTTTTCAGCAAAACAGTGTTTTGGACATCCAAAATGTGCTTTTCTCGGCCAAAACGTGCGTTTAGCAGTGAAAACGTCGTGTTTTGACCAAAAGAAAATTCTCAGCAAATTTCAGATTTTGTCAGCAAAAAACACCTTTTTTGACCAAAAAGTACCCCCACTCAGCCAAAACCCCATTTTTTTTCGCCAAAAAGTCGTGTTTTTATCTCAAGAGGTATTTTCATGAGCAAAAAGTGGGGGTTTCAGCAAACAGGACACGCCGTCAGCGAAAAACCTGGTTTTGAGAGCCAAAATGGCCATTTTTCAGTTTTTCGGGCTAAAAAGCTTTTTTTTTCAGTGAAACAGTGTTTTGGACATCCAAAATGTGCTTTTCTCGGCCAAAACGTGCGTTTAGCAGTGAAAACGTCGTGTTTTGACCAAAAGAAAATTCTCAGCAAATTTCAGATTTTGTCAGCAAAAAACACCTTTTTTGACCAAAAAGTACCCCCACTCAGCCAAAACCCCATTTTTTTTCGCCAAAAAGTCGTGTTTTTATCTCAAGAGGTATTTTCATGAGCAAAAAGTGGGGGTTTCAGCACACAGGACACGCCGTCAGCGAAAAACCTGGTTTTGAGAGCCAAAATGGCCATTTTTCAGTTTTTTGGGCTAAAAAGCTTTTTTTTTCAGCAAAACAGTGTTTTGGACATCCAAAATGTGCTTTTCTCGGCCAAAACGTGCGTTTAGCAGTGAAAACGTCGTGTTTTGACCAAAAGAAAATTCTCAGCAAATTTCAGATTTTGTCAGCAAAAAACACCTTTTTTGACCAAAAAGTACCCCCACTCAGCCAAAACCCCATTTTTTTTCGCCAAAAAGTCGTGTTTTTATCTCAAGAGGTATTTTCATGAGCAAAAAGTGGGGGTTTCAGCACACAGGACACGCCGTCAGCGAAAAACCTGGTTTTGAGAGCCAAAATGGCCATTTTTCAGTTTTTTGGGCTAAAAAGCTTTTTTTTTCAGCAAAACAGTGTTTTGGACATCCAAAATGTGCTTTTCTCGGCCAAAACGTGCGTTTAGCAGTGAAAACGTCGTGTTTTGACCAAAAGAAAATTCTCAGCAAATTTCAGATTTTGTCAGCAAAAAACACCTTTTTTGACCAAAAAGTAACCCCACTCAGCCAAAACCCCATTTTTTTTCGCCAAAAAGTCGTGTTTTTATCTCAAGAGGTATTTTCATGAGCAAAAAATGGGGGTTTCAGCACACAGGACACGCCGTCAGCGAAAAACCTGGTTTTGAGAGCCAAAATGGCCATTTTTCAGTTTTTTGGGCTAAAAAGCTTTTTTTTTCAGCAAAACAGTGTTTTGGACATCCAAAATGTGCTTTTCCCGGCCAAAACGTGCGTTTAGCAGTGAAAACGTCGTGTTTTGACCAAAAGAAAATTCTCAGCAAATTTCAGATTTTGTCAGCAAAAAACACCTTTTTTGACCAAAAAGTACCCCCACTCAGCCAAAACCCCATTTTTTTTCGCCAAAAAGTCGTGTTTTTATCTCAAGAGGTATTTTCATGAGCAAAAAGTGGGGGTTTCAGCACACAGGACACGCCGTCAGCGAAAAACCTGGTTTTGAGAGCCAAAATGGCCATTTTTCAGTTTTTTGGGCTAAAAAGCTTTTTTTTTCAGCAAAACAGTGTTTTGGACATCCAAAATGTGCTTTTCTCGGCCAAAACGTGCGTTTAGCAGTGAAAACGTCGTGTTTTGACCAAAAGAAAATTCTCAGCAAATTTCAGATTTTCTCAGCAAAAAACACCTTTTTTGACCAAAAAGTACCCCCACTCAGCCAAAACCCCATTTTTTTTCGCCAAAAAGTCGTGTTTTTATCTCAAGAGGTATTTCATGAGCAAAAAGTGGGGGTTTCAGCACACAGGACACGCCGTCAGCGAAAAACCTGGTTTTGAGAGCCAAAATGGCCATTTTCAGTTTTTTGGGCTAAAAAGCTTTTTTTTTCAGCAAAACAGTGTTTTGGACATCCAAAATGTGCTTTTCTCGGCCAAAACGTGCGTTTAGCAGTGAAAACGTCGTGTTTTGACCAAAAGAAAATTCTCAGCAAATTTCAGATTTTGTCAGCAAAAAACACCTTTTTTGACCAAAAAGTAACCCCACTCAGCCAAAACCCCATTTTTTTTCGCCAAAAAGTCGTGTTTTTATCTCAAGAGGTATTTTCATGAGCAAAAAGTGGGGGTTTCAGCACACAGGACACGCCGTCAGCGAAAAACCTGGTTTTGAGAGCCAAAATGGCCATTTTTCAGTTTTTTGGGCTAAAAAGCTTTTTTTTTCAGCAAAACAGTGTTTTGGACATCCAAAATGTGCTTTTCTCGGCCAAAACGTGCGTTTAGCAGTGAAAACGTCGTGTTTTGACCAAAAGAAAATTCTCAGCAAATTTCAGATTTTGTCAGCAAAAAACACCTTTTTTGACCAAAAAGTACCCCCACTCAGCCAAAACCCCATTTTTTTTCGCCAAAAAGTCGTGTTTTTATCTCAAGAGGCATTTTCATGAGCAAAAAATGGGGGTTTCAGCACACAGGACACGCCGTCAGCGAAAAACCTGGTTTTGAGAGCCAAAATGGCCATTTTTCAGTTTTTTGGGCTAAAAAGCTTTTTTTTTCAGCAAAACAGTGTTTCGGACTTCCAAAATGTGCTTTTCCCGGCCAAAACGTGCGTTTAGCAGTGAAAACGTCGTGTTTTGACCAAAAGAAAATTCTCAGCAAATTTCAGATTTTGTCAGCAAAAAACACCTTTTTTGACCAAAAAGTACCCCCACTCAGCCAAAACCCCATTTTTTTTCGCCAAAAAGTCGTGTTTTTATCTCAAGAGGCATTTTCATGAGCAAAAAATGGGGGTTTCAGCACACAGGACACGCCGTCAGCGAAAAACCTGGTTTTGAGAGCCAAAATGGCCATTTTTCAGTTTTTTGGGCTAAAAAGCTTTTTTTTTCAGCAAAACAGTGTTTCGGACTTCCAAAATGTGCTTTTCCCGGCCAAAACGTGCGTTTAGCAGTGAAAACGTCGTGTTTTGACCAAAAGAAAATTCTCAGCAAATTTCAGATTTTGTCAGCAAAAAACACCTTTTTTGACCAAAAAGTACCCCCACTCAGCCAAAACCCCATTTTTTTTCGCCAAAAAGTCGTGTTTTTATCTCAAGAGGTATTTTCATGAGCAAAAAGTGGGGGTTTCAGCACACAGGACACGCCGTCAGCGAAAAACCTGGTTTTGAGAGCCAAAATGGCCATTTTTCAGTTTTTTGGGCTAAAAAGCTTTTTTTTTCAGCAAAACAGTGTTTTGGACATCCAAAATGTGCTTTTCTCGGCCAAAACGTGCGTTTAGCAGTGAAAACGTCGTGTTTTGACCAAAAGAAAATTCTCAGCAAATTTCAGATTTTCTCAGCAAAAAACACCTTTTTTGACCAAAAAGTACCCCCACTCAGCCAAAACCCCATTTTTTTTCGCCAAAAAGTCGTGTTTTGATCTCAAGAGGTATTTTCATGAGCAAAACAAATTTAAAGATGTTATGTTTCTTGCAGGTGGAAGTTCTTGACAAGACAAAATCATTGAAGCATTGTGAACACTGGACGACAGTTGGTGTGGATTTCAAAATTCCAAGCTGTGCATTACTTCAGGATTTGGAGGCACCTTTCCCTTTAGCTGGTTTATGACCACGACTACATAAGCTACTATAATGTTTGTTACAAACCTTCAGTTCCTTTAAAAAGTCTATGTTTCTGCTGGATGATAATAAAGAAAGACTACATTTCAATTCATAGACTAGCTCCTATCATACTGTCACATTTTCTTGTACCTGCATGATTGTTGCAGCAGTTTTTTATGCAACACAGCATACCCCTAGGAAGCCTGCCATTAATAATTACAATTCCAGAAATAGCATCAAGGCCGGTATAGTCATAAAGAGCTCACTACTACAAGAAAACCAGTAGTTATTTTGTATTGTCTTGCATTTTTTATTTATTTGCAATCTTAAACCAAAAACTGTAGCATAGAGAGCAAATTGGAACATCTGAATTCTACCTGATGTATCTATCACATTGATTTGGGTTGATGCTAAAAAGTTCCCCTTAGAAACATCTGGGTGGTGCAGCTCAATATTCTGCATGCTAGAGTATGCCATTAAATAATCCCTGTAAAAAGTAGAGACGAGTCCAAAATATATTCCCCTCAGAAGTGTTTAAATGAAAAAAATGCACACTGAAAAAACCACTTGTCACAATTTTTTAACTGAGGTAAGAGTTTAAATGTGGTTAAATGCAATTTAGGCAAAGTTAAAATCGAGCTAAGGGATAAACGACAATAACTCGGTTCCATCGCAACCGCTATCTTACGCTAGCTACACGCCCCCGCAACCACACGCTACATGTCCAATCATCGCAAACGTCACTTCGCAACTTGCGGTACGCGATTACGATCTACGCCATCGATTCCCAACGCGATCACACGCTATCCACGTGATCTCGCAACGAAGGTTGGCCCTTATCTATGTGAAAGCCATTCGCTATTAACGCTAGCCATCGCAAGCAACTCTGGTCCAGACGCTCACTAGCAATTTCACTATGCCGCCAAAAAATGCCCACAAAGCAGAAGACCCTGAGGTGATCATTCCTGTGACAGAAGCAGAGCCAAAGGATCCACCAGCCTTCGCAAGTGGAGAGACAGGCGATTGTCCAAGAGGTGGTCTGCGCACTAGCGACCACGGCTAACACGGTGACTACGAAGGCAAGCACAGCACAGGATGGACAAGGTACGTTGCCTTTAGCCGTACCATCCTTTGTCAACACATTCGCTACGCCGATTAGCACTATCTTGACTAACGCTACTGCTAGCTTGGCTTCGTTGCCCGCATTGCCACTGGGGTCGCTAAGTAACTTGCACACAATTCCCGCTAGCGTACCAACAACCGTATTCACCAGTTCGATTGTATCGCCTAGCACGCCGCAAACAACGCATCAGCCATTTGTAGTGGGGCCCGGTTCCTCACCTGTGCCAGCGAAACTTGTTGCGCAGATAGTGAGTGGTAAATACGTAGAGTTAAGTGAATTGATTCCCGCAAACTTGGTCGAGACTGAAAACGAGCCGCAAGTTTTCCTTGACGGACGCATTGTCCTCACCGCTACGTCCAAACGCACCCGACGCAAAGTTGAGGACATAATAAGTTGGGTGGAGACTTTCACGATTTATACGCTAGTAATGACCAATTACTACCCACACCGCTGGAGGGACTTATCTCATTATAAGATGTTGATACTACGCACCTATCGTCAATTTGGTGGGAAAGCGTGGTTAGCTTATGATAAAGCGTTTCGTGAACACGCGGCCACAGCTAGTCTCGCCGACTGGTCAATCATCGAAACCCAACTCTACAGTTTCTACACGGCTGGTTCGGTGCCCCGCGTTAGCTTAGCCTCCGGGTTCGACGATGGTCAACCTAAGGGCTCGAGCAACAGCGACGTGCTTTGCCGCTCTTGGAATCGGGGTCAATGTTCATCGCGTTTCTCCTCATGCCGTTTTGCCCACAAATGTTCTGCGTGCGCTGGCCGTCATCGGATAGTAGAATGTCCCGACTTCTTCAAGGACAAGAATGGCTCCACGGATCGCAAACGACGTTCCCCGTCTCCCGTTCATTCAGCCGAACGAAGCAAAGCTAAACGACACTAGTTACCTCAACCTTGGCCTGTATTAACTTTTATAATAACTAAAATGAACCGGATCAACTTCAACTTGTAATTACGCTAGTCATCTGGCAAGTTCGCTATTTTTATGTGTACACATGTATTGTCTGGAGGTTTCGCAGGTATATAAGGACAGGTCACTAATGATAGAATAAAAAAGACGATTATTCTCTGCCATGTTTTTAATTGAGCAATAAAACACGCTAACTTTGGTAACAATAGCAGTCATTATTCTACTGGGTTTTTTTTACTTCCGCTAGAAGACACGCTAGCTTGCAGTTTTGGTCACCCCGGGTCAAGCAATTAGTAGACGAGAGCGCCTAATCGGTCGACACGTTAGCTTGCTCTTTTGGTCGCCACGGGTCAACGCGATTATGAGACGAGAGCGCTTTATCAACTATTGTGGTTGACACGCTAGCTTGCATTCTTAGTCACCACGAACGCAATTATTAGATGAGAGCGCTTAATCGACTATTGTGGTTGACACGCTAGCTTGCATTCTTGGTCACCACGGGTCAACGCAATTATTAGACGAGAGCGCTTTATCGACTATTGTGGTTGACACGCTAGCTTGCATTCTTGGTCACCACGGGTGAACGCAATTATTAGACGAGCGCGCTTATCGGTTGACACGCTAGTTTGCTTATCGTTGAGTCAGCTCTTATCACCTGAGTGGATAGCTAACCGACGACAAATTAAGTACACAGCGCCATTCGCTATCAAACATTTGATTGCTTCGAAACCATGACAACAAATTAATAATTACGTATTCCTTGCAGCTTTGTTTGGCCTTCCCTCTGTCTCCGACGTCACCCCTCTGCGGGTAGATTGCTTTGCGTGGGAATTGAAAACACATCCTAATCAAGCCCAGGTCGCGTACGTGTTGAATGGTTTGCGTGATGGCTTTCGCATCGGTTTTCAGCGTCAATGCCGATTAAAATCGGCACAAAAGAACAAGCAATCCGCGCTCCAGAAATCGCAAGTAATTGATAAATATCTCGAAAATGAAATCCTTAAGAGCGGATGCCCGTAACAGTCGAGAATCTCAAGTCAGATGAATAAATTCGAATTTTTTTTTATTTCACCAAATGATCCCATTTAGTGTTCCTATCATGGGAAAAATACTAAAAAGTTGATGCGAATTTTTTTTCTGGCGATCTTTACGAAATTTTGGTTTGGCGGTAAATTAGCCGATTTTCACACCCGAACTGACTGATTTATAAGCTTACTTTGTGGTACTGCTGACGGCTAAATATAAAACCGATTAATCTAATATTTCTCTCACATATTAAGACACTCTTAAAGTTTGATTTTGCATTAGAAGTTTGTTTTTAAGTTGGCTATTTATTTCTTTAAAGTTTTTTTTGTGAACCCCATTTTCGTGGTCTTGAAAAACATGCGAAAATTGGCGAAAGTTTAACGGCCAAAAACCTTTCCTGGTACCTAAAACTTCGAGACAAAAATTACAGTCAGCCAAAGCCTGGTTATTGTTTGTCATCTCACAGAAGTTTCATGCTTGGACTCGAAGTGGTTTGGTGTTGACAAACCAAAGTTTGAAGTGAAGTGTATCCGGCTAAAGGGTCACGCCAACCGAAGCGTTACGCTTAACGCGTCTATAGTACATCGAAGAAATTACATTCAAAAGGTTCCCTCGACTTGAATTTTATTGGTTCATGATCTAAAATACAAAGAATGTATTTTGAAATGCATATACGGCATTTCCGCTTTTTAAAGTGAGTCGGAAACTGGAGTAATATTAAAAGCCGATTAGACGAATTTCATGTCAAACTAGTACAGATGTAAACAAATAAGCCGACATGTACAATAGTTGAATGGTAACTATTTTTTTGTGGATTTAACATTAGCACTCTTCTAAAATTGATCGTATCTGTCTTTTATAGAGGTTTTAATTCTGTATGCACTCGGCAAATAATTAGAACTGAAGCAATTATTAGTATACCATATGATAATATTGTGTGACATCCATTGTCGTCTATATATAGTACATGTGTACAAGGTAATGGTCTGTATTGGTCTGTAATGCTACTTGTTAATAATGTCACTTTAACTATGAATCTTGTATGATTCATTCAATGCATTCATTCAAGATTGCATATGATATCCGTGTTAATATCTGATAATCTGCTGACCAAGTAGCTGTTGGTTTCATTGTGTGTTCAAGGTTCAACACTAGCACTCAGCATGACAAATCACAAATGTGCCATATCACGTGAACATTGTAATAAAATGTTAAACTTGAAAAATCTCAATTTACTTTTATAACTGTTTTGTTATTATTTTTAAATAAATTTTTTTTTTGCGATGACATATACGGTGGTTTATAAAGGACATGAGATAATTTTCTAAAAAGTGAGATAATTTTTCTTAAAGAGTGAGATAATTTTCTAAAAAGTGAGATAATTTTTCTTAAAGAGTGAGATAATTTTTCTTAAAAAGTGAGATAATTTTTCTAAAAAGTGAGATAATTTTTGTAAAACTACGAGATAATTTTTCTTAAAGAGTAAGATATTTTTTCTAAAAAGTGAGATAATTTTTATCTTAAACTGTGATCAGTTCGAGACAAAACGTCTCGCCTCTAGACGTGGACTTAGTGGGCCGTCAATCAAAGACATTTCAATGGATTTCCATGAACTTCGCTTCTCAGAAAATTCACTTTTTAGAAAATTATCTCACTCTTTAAGAAGTCCAATGCAATTTCGTCTCGTTGTCAATAGCCTCGCGGTCTGCACCGATCTTGCAGAAGTTCAAGTGGTCAGTGATATCTCTTCTGCACTCTTTCAACGTTACATAGATAACATGTTTGGGATAATCTGGACTTATTCCACAATTGCCAGGATTTTTTAAAAGCAAGGAGTAACCGCACGAACCGCACGATGCCATCTTACTAGTGATCACCTACCTCACTAGACAACTCGGTTATAGTGAAGGTGCACTTGCGTAAGTACAAACATTGCACAAACTGGACTAAAAAAAACTAATTGATCCAATTATAAACAGGAGACAATACCCTGGACATTTTGTTGCAGTTGTTACAAATAATCCCGCTTCTGACACCTATACTACGGTGGCTTATCCACGTTTTTGCAGTTTAAATTGAAGTATGAGATTCAAGGAAAATTCATTTTTGGACTCGGGAATTCCACGTCCCTCGTCCTCCAATGAATTTACCTTGAATACCCTGAATTTATTGGGATTTTAAGTTTCTGAATTCACGATTTTACAAAAAAGTAGAATTGCCACAACCTGTCACTGATTCTATAGACCCAAAAAGGCCTGAAGTGTTTTCCGCACTTAACGTCACAGTTCCATTTCTTTCAAACTCAAGATAAATATGACGTCAAGTGCGAAAAACACAACACTTTGCCAAGGGTCTAGATCTGTACAGTGTTTTGTTACTATCAGTGCACTTTGCAGTGCATAAAAGCAAGTGGCCCTTAAAAACTCTAGTTATGAGAAAACTCACAGCTCTAACTATTCACTGATAGTCACTTCGCCTTCAGCGAATAATGGTTTCGGTAAATATATAACAGTGTCTCAATTCTTGCCACTTTTGATTGCAATTTTGATAAGAGAGCAATTACTCAAGGTTTAATAGAATGGTTTTCATCACACTTTAGGTTCTTTTGTATTGTACCACGTGTACTCTAATATGTACTATATCAAAAGCAACTATAAAACAATATTGTATTGTACAGGATGCATATCAAAGTTTATGGAAATGGAGGTACAAATCCGATTTCACTTGTCTACAGTACTGAACACTCATAATTCTAATTATTTAGCTTTATCATGCCATCAGTAGAGCTGTACATATGTACTATATATAGACGACAATGGATGTCACACAATATTATCATATGGTATACTAATAATTGCTTCAGTTCTAATTATTTGCCGAGTGCATACAGAATTAAAACCTCTATAAAAGACAGATACGATCAATTTTAGAAGAGTGCTAATGTTAAATCCACAAAAAAATAGTTACCATTCAACTATTGTACATGTCGGCTTATTTGTTTACATCTGTACTAGTTTGACATGAAATTCGTCTAATCGGCTTTTAATATTACTCCGGTTTCCGACTCACTTTAAAAAGCGGAAATGCCGTATATGCATTTCAAAATACATTCTTTGTATTTTAGATCATGAACCAATAAAATTCAAGTCGAGGGAACCTTTTGAATGTAATTTCTTCGATGTACTATAGACGCGTTAAGCGTAACGCTTCGGTTGGCGTGACCCTTTAGCCGGATACACTTCACTTCAAACTTTGGTTTGTCAACACCAAACCACTTCGAGTCCAAGCATGAAACTTCTGTGAGATGACAAACAATAACCAGGCTTTGGCTGACTGTAATTTTTGTCTCGAAGTTTTAGGTACCAGGAAAGGTTTTTGGCCGTTAAACTTTCGCCAATTTTCGCATGTTTTTCAAGACCACGAAAATGGGGTTCACAAAAAAAACTTTAAAGAAATAAATAGCCAACTTAAAAACAAACTTCTAATGCAAAATCAAACTTTAAGAGTGTCTTAATATGTGAGAGAAATATTAGATTAATCGGTTTTATATTTAGCCGTCAGCAGTACCACAAAGTAAGCTTATAAATCAGTCAGTTCGGGTGTGAAAATCGGCTAATTTACCGCCAAACCAAAATTTCGTAAAGATCGCCAGAAAAAAAATTCGCATCAACTTTTTAGTATTTTTCCCATGATAGGAACACTAAATGGGATCATTTGGTGAAATAAAAAAAAATTCGAATTTATTCATCTGACTTGAGATTCTCGACTGTTACGGGCATCCGCTCTTAAGGGCCGGTTGGCAGGACCCTTTAACCAATCCCCGTTACCTCAGCTACAACTTAGCAGTTTTGGAGTAATCCCTAAGCGCGGGCAGCCGGGAAAATGGAGGCTGATAGTCAATTTATCGTCCCCCAGGGGCTGTAGCGTTAACGATGGAATAAATCGGGAGGACTTTACCTTGCAGTACGTGAAAGTCGATGATATAGTTAAAATGGTATCTAAATTAGGTCCGGGCGCGAGGATGGCTAAATTCGACGTTGAAGCAGCATATCGTAACATTCCAGTCCATCCAGCTGACAGACATTTACTCGGCATGAAATGGAAGGGAAAGTATTTCGTTGACCTGGTATTGCCCTGCGGGCTTCGTTCAGCCCCATTCATTTTCAACTCAGTGGCCGCCATGGTCGAATGGATTTTAAAAAACAATTATGCTGTCTCGAATCTGGATCACTACTTGGACGACTTTATCATGGCCGGCCCGCCACACTCGGACGCATGCGCACTCGATTTGAGCAATGCTTGCAGAATCTGTGATCAGCTAGGCCTGCCGTTACACCCAGATAAATGCGTCGGACCAGCTTCGACACTTGTAGTTTTAGGTATTGAACTAGACTCTATCAACCAAATTGCACGCCTTCCCGCAGAAAAGCTCTTAAACCTTCAGCAACTTCTCCATCGGTGGAGTTCTCGAAGATAGTGCAACAAGCAAGAGTTAGAATCGCTGATAGGCCACCTTCACCATGCAGCCAAGGTAGTATGGCCGGGACGCACATTCATCAGACGAATGATAGATTTGCTTTGCTGCTTCCGCAAGCCCCAGCACCCTATCAGGATCAACACAGAGTTCCGACGCGACCTCGAGTGGTGGCACCGATTCCTCAGCACGTTGAATGGGATCAGGTTCTGGCTCTGTCCAGGTACTCCGGTCATACATAATCTGGAGGTCGTCTCAGACGCATCTGGAGCAATCGGATATGGTGCGTTCTATAACCAGGAGTGGTTTAACGGCAGATGGCATGACATTCAGTCAACGCAGTCCATTGCCTACAAAGAGCTGTTTCCGGTCATCTTAGCTGCTCACCTATGGGGTCAATACTGGTCGCAGCAACATGTGCTATTCCGTTCAGACAACGAAGCTGTCGTGGCCATACTGAATAAGAGAACGTCTAAAGTCCCAGACCTTATGCGGCTTCTACGCAGTCTACTGCACGCTGCGGCGCATTTTAGCTTCTTATTCTCATCTGAACACATCCCTGGAATCCACAATTCCATTGCTGACGCACTGTCTCGTTTTAATTGGCAGGAGTTCAGGCATGTGGCACCATCGGCTCGACAGCATCCGACTCCATTACCCCTACAACTCATCGACGAATTGACGCGCCCTTACTAGAGCGTCAGTGCCACGAATTTCTTCTCAATGGTCTGGCTCTTACTACTCGTCGCACATACGCTTCAGCTCAACGACAGTTCATAGAATTCTGCCGCAAGATGGGATTGTCAGCGCCCTGTCCTGCAGACGAGAGAACATTGTGCCTTTTTACCACCCATTTGTCCAACTCCATCCGGCATCAATCAATTAAAGTATACCTGTCGAACAGGGTTTTTCCGATCCACTCGTTAATTGCCAAAGGCTTCAACAAGTGATCCGCGGTATCAAACGCTCACAAGGATCAACAACATCGCAACGCCTCCCAGTAACCGACTCGTTGATGTTGAACATTTTTAATGCGCTGGACCTCTCGCTCTTTGACCACACAATGTTCTGGGCTGCTTGCACCTTGGCATATTTTGGCCTTCTGAGATCCGCCGAATTTACCGTGCCTAGTATCGCAAAGTTTGACCCCACTTTGCACCTGCAGGTGTCGGATCTGGCTTTCGACAACCTAGATTGTCCGTCATGCCTCCGTGTGTGGATCAAAGCATCAAAAACCGACCCATTCCGGAAAGGCTGTCATATTTACATCGGTACGGGATCCGCACCTCTTTGCGCACTGATGGCGATGTCGGCCTATCTGCATAAAAGGGGTAATACCCTGGGACCATTATTCCTATTGCAAAATGGACAACCCCTATCACGCGAACTGTTGTCATCCTGGCTAAAGCGCATTCTTACTGCATCAGGTGTGCCTGGCAATTTTTCCAGTCATAGTTTCAGGATTGGGGCGGCAACCGTGGCTGCACGAAATGGCGTTCCAGACCATTTCATTCAAGCATTAGGCCGGTGGACTAGCAACGCCTATGTAACTTATATCAGAACACCAGCCGAGGCTTTAGCAAAGATTACGCATCGTCTAGCTTAAAGTCTGAGATCAGTGGTCCGTTACTCAATAAAACCTTTACACAACGGGCAGTCTCCAGGTTATTTTGCAGACTTATTAGCATTCCAAAGGATGAGCTTGGTGCAGTTCGGTGGGAGGTACTAGTTCCTATCCCTCTCCTCCAAGCACCTTGGAGAGTTTCGTTGGATGTGACAGGGTTACCATGGTTACCGCTAATCTCGTGCCAGACTCCCTCATTCCCACCGACCACGCACCTAACGCCAAGCTCATCATTAGCGACGAGTTTAAATGTGGTTAAATGCAATTTAGGCAAAGTTAAAATCGAGCTAAGGGATAAACGACAATAACTCGGTTCCATCGCAACCGCTATCTTACGCTAGCTACACGCCCCCGCAACCACACGCTACGTGTTCAATCATCGCAAACGTCACTTCGCAACTTGCGGTACGCGATTACGATCTACGCCATCGATTCCCAACGCGATCACACGCTATCCACGTGATCTCGCAAAGAAGGTTGGCCCTTAGCTATGTGAAAGCCATTCGCTATTAACGCTAGCCATCGCAAGCAACTCTGGTCCAGACGCTCACTAGCAATTTCACTGCCCACCCACCCTCTCCTGTAAGACATGGATAGGTAAGTATGCAGGTAAGTATTCCACTGACTGTTTGCAGTCAGTGTGACAGCTGCTCGGTGGGATGTGACAGGGTTACCATGGTTACCGCTAATCTCGTGCCAGACTCCCTCATTCCCACCGACCACGCACCTAATGCCAAGCTCATCATTAGCGACGAGTTTAACAAATGTTATTGTAACATGCGACAATATTTTAATTCATGCAACAGAGCAGTAGAACAATTCAATATTATAGCAATATACTGTAAGTTTATATCAACTATCAGACAAAAGGAGTGAATAAACACTGAACTAAGCAATAAGTTTGTAAAAGAGCGCAACAATATTAACTTTTATAGGGACAACACAGATGACAATCATATACCTCGCACGTTCAAAGTCTCAAATCACAAAAAAAAAGCAGATAAAATCAGTTCAACACTGGAATAGTAGTTGCAAATCACACTGTGTAAGTTGAGTGAAGCCCAACAGAACACAAAAAAGGATTGATGAGAAGAATTAGCATTTGAACTCCAACAAATATAGGTTAGATTTCAAGTTCTATTATCGCTGAATACAACCTCCTATTTTCGAAGTAATTGTTGTATTTTTCGGGACAAAATAACGATTTCTACAAGAAGAGTTTTACTAATCCCGAACAAAAAATGGCGGATCCCGTAACCGTCCCGTGAAAGTTAAACGAATATATATCGAGATAAAAAAACTTAATCCAAGTTTAGTTGCACTTAACTGATAAAAGAATAAAACAAAAGCCCACACTCACGATAAGTAGACCACAATTGATCGCTAAACCACTCTTTAACCTTCCTTTTTACTTGGCACAATGGCGTCCCCGAGCTATGCTGAGCAAGCGACTCGAAGCCCTCTCTTGTGTTGCTACGTGATGTCACACTGGTAGCAATGTCTCTCTAGGAATGTTATTTGAATACAATAGAGACGCCCCCTCCCTCCTGGTACATACGTAAAAACCATTTACAATTTACTTTTCTCTGTCTTTATCTTTAGACTATGTAACTTTAAATGTATCATCCATGATAACCAATTCTGTGTTTAATAATTGTACTTTCAATTTCAAGTAATGTCGTACTATGCATTGTGTAACACTACAACATATATTTGAATAAGTAGAATGTTTAATTGAAGTATTGCAAGCCATGATTATATGTTGCTTGTGTAAGTCACTTTTAAAATATGTCATTGAATTCATTATCTAGGTACTTTATAACGTGTGTACATTTTGTAAGCTTTGGGTCTTTATCAGTGAATTTCTAATGAGAGAAATCTTCATATAAAGATTTCTCTCATTAGAAATTCACTGATAAAGACCCACAGCTTACAAAATGTACACACGTTATAAAGTACCTAGATAATGAATCCATTATCTTAATTATCATAACAATGATCTTACTCATTCAGCCCCACTTTCCCCTGGGACCGAAATCAAATCCCCCCCCCCCCCCGGGCTTTAAGAATGATGATATAATACTATGGTATAAAGGTCCATTCACGTGACTGATTTCTTTGACGTCATTGGATTGTTTCCTCATTAATTATTCATAATTTTTTGAAGGGTAGCTGGGGATACCATCGTCTCTGTTTCAGTACTGATATATTTTACTTCCAAAAACAATATTTTGAAATTTTTTCCCATAATTTTTCATTCCTCCTTCTACATACTTAGTGGAAAATCTGTAAATCCACAAACTTTGACAATGACAAGCAAACAGAAATAACTGTATTTGGTACAATATTATGGCCCTATGTCAGACCACGTGCACGAGTCGTTTCCTTTTCCTTCTCCTTCTCCTTCTCCTTCTCCTTCTCCTTCTCCTTCTCCTTCTCCTTCTCCTTCTCCTTCTCCTTCTCCTTCTCCTTCTCCTTCTCCTTCTCCTTCTCCTTCTCCTTCTCCTTCTCCTTCTCCTTCTCCTTCTCCTTCTCCTTCTCCTTCTCCTTCTCCTTCTCCTTCTCTTTCACTTTAACTTCTTCCTTCTCTTTTTTGTTTGTATCCTCGTTCTTATTTTATTTTCTTCATCGTCATCATTCCTATGTTATTCACTTTCAGACACATATATGCAAATGTATGCTTTTGACTGCCATTGTTTACGAGAAAAGTCGATTCTTTTCTGCTCGAGGGGAAAAGAGCAGCTCCGGCAAGGACTGATTTGCTATTAAAAGTTAAAGTGCACGTAACCCCTATCTGACTTCCAATTTTTTATGAAACCTATAGTGTTGTGGAGCGCTTCTTCAAGTTCTGCGAGGAGCTATGTTTTTGTTTGTTTGTCTAAACGTTTGTAGTAGATTCAAAAATATGTGAGATGGGTGAAAATTGCACCAACATGAATTAGCTATATTTTCATGTTAGATGGGAAATTTTCTACCGCCCATGTCTGTTTTTCTGGACAATTTGTCGCATGCGAGTCTCTTTGTGTTTTCTGAACAGATGATCGAAATTCTTTGACTTTCAAGAAAAGCTAAGGAAAAAAAAATGACTTACGGAAAATGCACGTGGTGATATCTACAGACCAATATTTGGTGACGTCAATGTTTACATTTTGCTTCATTAGAATATGAATTTCACTTTTAAGCAAACTTTACACCAAATCCTTTCTGAATTTTGAAAGAGCTTGATAAAATTATCTTATTTTTAAAATTTTTACTTGACGCATGAAATAGATTTTGCGTGAAGCGGGTTTAAAAATCTCTAAATTTTACAGGAATTGTATGGGCTCATTTAGTGTTTTCGGAAGCTGATATCTCGGAAAGTATTGCATGTAAAGAGCTATGAATTTCGAAGATTACTCATATCAATATGATATTTTAAGTTTTAATTTCAGTTTGTATTTTTCTTGAATTTAAACCTTATGCCAATGAGCAAAATATTGTAAACAAAAATTGGCCTATAGCTATGATATGAGACGACCTAATATACCAATTGCAAACATGGCGGTCGAACATTTTAATGAGTTAAAATTAAAAACCAATACCAGCACTAGAAAGAGCACCTTTACTTTAGTAAATCTACAAAAATTCATTATTCCAGGTGTTATAATGGTCGATTATTATAATTGAACAATTGACAAATTTACAGACATTTGTATCTCTGGGAGTGTAGCGTATACCCCAGACATACAAACGTCTGTAAATATGTCAATTTTCAAGAAACGTTTTTCGGCCACAATATAACACCTGAAATAATGAATCTTTGTAGATTTACTAAAATAAAAGTACTATTTCTAGTGCTGGTATTGGTTTTTCACTTAGTTTAATTTTAAGTCATTCGAATTTACGCCGCCATTTTGGCAAAGTGTCTATTGGAATCCATACTCATTTGGCACGTACTAAGATCCTTCTTTAATGTTTTTTTATTGCACACGCGATCATGGTCTGATGGTGCTTTTAATCTCGAGCAATTTCCAAACCTTTATTCATTCTATTTTTCTCTTTATAGCCATTTTTTCCAGTTATTCTTTAATTTTGATAACCCTCAATTTTATCCATGGTTTAAAACAGCCTCTGGACTAATTTAAATCGGACCATGGCTAACTCACATATCGAACCCTGACACAACCTCTGGGCTGTAAGTCAGGGCACTACTAACTCACAGATCAAACCCTGAAACAACCTCTGTGCTGATATAAGTCAGGGCACTGCAAACTCACAGATCGAACCCTGAAACAATCTCTGGACTGTAAGTCAGGGTACGGCTAACTCACGGATTGAACTCTGAAGCAGCCTCTGGGCTGATCTAAGTCATGGAGGCATGACTAACTCAAAGAACGAATTCTCGAATAGCGTGTAGGGTATTGTAGATGAAGGAATACTGACAGGAAAGATCACTTTGAGATCTTTGATATTTTAGTACTTATTTTATTCAAAATGGCTGACTACATTGGAGAGGACATGTTGGGTAGCTAGGGATACCATCGTCATTGTTTCAATACTGATATATTTTACTTCCAAAAAAAGATTTTGAAATTTTTTCCCATAATTTTTCATTCCTCCTTCTACATACTTAGTAGAAAATCTGTAAATGCACAAACTTTGGCAATGACAAGCAAACAGAAATAACTGTTTTTGGTACAATATAATGGCCCTATGTCAGACCACGTGCACGAGTCGTTTCCTTCTCCTTCTCCTTCTCCTTCTCCTTCTCCTTCTCCTTCTCCTTCTCCTTCTCCTTCTCCTTCTCCTTCTCCTTCTCCTTCTCCTTCTCCTTCTCCTTCTCCTTCTCCTTCTCCTTCTCCTTCTCCTTCTCCTTCTCCTTCTCCTTCTCCTTCTCCTTATTTTTCACTTTCACTTCTTCCTTCTCTTTTTTGTTTGTATCCTCGTTCTAATTCTATTTTCTTTATCGTTATCATTCCTATGTTATTCAGTTTCAGACACATACATGCATATGTATGCTTTTGATTGCCGTTGTTTACGAGAAAAGTCGATTCTTTTCTGCTCGAGGGGAAAAGAGCAGCTCGGGCAAGAACTGATTTGCTATTCAGTCAAGAATCGGAAAAAACGTTAAAGTGCACCTAACCCCTTATCTGACTTCCAATTTTATATGAAACCTATAGTGTTTTGGAGCGCTTCTGCAAGTTCTGTGAGAGGCTATGTTTTTGTTTGTTTGTCTAAACGTTTGTAGTAGACACAAAAATATAAACCTTTTCTAGTGCTTTCTTGGGTGACGCGCCGTAAAGCAGCAGAATTAATTGCGGGTTTCGCCTGAAGTTCTGTGAGAGGCTATGTTTTTGTTTGTTTGTCTATATGAGTGAAGTAAATTCAAAAATATAAACTTTTGCTAGTGCTTGCTTGGTTGATGCGCCTTAAAGCAGCAGAATTTGTTGTTTTGTTTTACTGTGTCTCTCTTTCTCCTTACTGTTCTAACTCAGTTTTACTTTAGGTTCAGGTTTTGAAATTTCCACTAGCTTTTTATAGCACTAATCTTATTAACTCCTCGTTACTAGCAATCTACATCAGCTTATCGATCATTTAAAGATCCTGCTGGGACAAAAATATGGGGTAAAATATAAAGTACTTAAACGACGCAGGGCGGCCGTCAAGAGTGAAAAAATTTTCTAATGTTACTTGTTTAGATTGTTCTTTAAATTGGGGAAGTAAAATACCCCCTAAAAACTTTTTAGGGGAATTACTCGATATCGCTGCATTTAGAACGTACCAGCATTTATCAGTTTGGTAGAAAAGATATCCCATAAAGGAGAGGACATACGAACTGAAAGGGTTGGTTAAACCGACATGTTATTACTTCCCAATAAGAAATCATTTTCTCACAAGGGTTAACATTTCAAGCTTTCATCTCAGCACAGTTTTAAAACCAATAATATTTGGCTTAAAGAGATTAAGTCAACAACTGAGCAAAGTTAATTATAATGCCGCGCATAGCAACCAGGTACTTACGCCCAAGTCTGTCTCCTGCTCCTCATGTGAGGTGGGTGAAAATTGCACCAAGATGAATTAATTAGCTATATTTTCATGTTAGATGGGAAATTTTCTAGCTCCCATGTTTGTTTTTCTGGACGTTTTGTCGTATGCGAGTCTCTTCGTGTTTTCTGAACAGATGATCGAAATTCTGTGACTTTCAAGAAGAGCTAAGGACAGAAAATGACTTACGGAAAATGCACGTGGTGATGTCTATATACCGATGTTTGGTGACGTCAATGTTTACATTTTGCCTCATTAGAATATGAATTTCACTTTTAAGCAAACTTTACACCAAATCCTTTCTGAATATCGAAAGAGCATGATAAAATTAGCTTATTTTAAAAACTTTAGCTTGACACATGAAATAGATTTTGCGTAAAGCGGGTTTAAAAATCTCTAATTTTACACAGAGAATATATGGGCTCATTAGTATTTTTGTCACCCAGTAACTTTGGAAGCTGATATCTCGGAAAGTATTGCATGTAAAGAGCTAATAATTTCGTAGATTACTTATATCAATTTCATCTTTTACGTTGTCTGTTCAGTTTGTATTTTTCTTGAATTTAAACCTTATACCAATGAGCAAAATATTGTAAACAAAAATTGGCCTATAGCTATGATATGAGATGGCCTAATAGACCCTTTGCAAACATGGCGGCCGAAAATTTGAATGAGTTAAAATTAAAAACCAATACCAGCACTAGAAAGAGCACCTTTACTTTAGTAAACCTACAAAGATTCATTATTCCAGGTGTTATAATAGCCGAAAAAACTTTTTTGAAAATGGAACTGTCACGAAGTTATGTTATGTTGAGTGTGAGTGTGAGAGTGTATTAGTGTGTGAGTCCGTGAGTTCGTGAGTCCCTTGAGGACAACACGTGTATTTGCATATTAGAAGAACGTGTGTTGTAATTAAACGAGGCAGAGAACTCAAGTTTGAGCTAGTCGAGGTCGTCTTGGTTTTCTTTGGGGATATCAGGTTTTAAGAACCCGTGACATTGGGGGCTCAGACGGGAAAAGCTACGAAAACCACGGAAGAAGACGACGATAGAAGTAGACAGGAAACGGCGAAAGACTTCAAGAGAAAAGAAACTACGAGTAAACTTGAGAAAGAAAGTGGCGATAATAGCGAGTAAGTATGGAAGAAATAGTCAAGCTGGGAGGTGTACTTGGTCTCGAAGGAAAGGACTTAAAGGACTTTGTAGAACAGAAATTATCGGAGCAGAAAGATGAAAAAACCAGAAGAGAGAAAGAAGAGCGAGACGAGAGAGCTAAAGATAGAGAACTACGAAAGCTGGAACTTGAGCACGAGTTGGAAATGAAGAAGATAGAACTACAGGCTATAGCTAAGGTGCAAGCAGTTACAGAAGAGTCGAAAGGGTCAGCGAAAATTCCAAAATTGCCTACGTTCATCGATGGAAAGGACGATATTGACAGCTATCTGAGACGGTTCGAAAGGTTTGCCAGTACGAATAAATGGAACAAAACATCCTGGGCTTCTAACCTGAGCGCATTACTTACTGGTAAGGCATTAGATGTTTATTCAAGATTATCTGATACTGATGCAGTTGATTATGACCAGTTGAAAGAGGCGTTACTCAAGCGTTATAATTTTACTGAGGAAGGGTTTAGAGCTAATTTCAGAGAAGGAAAGCCTGAGGTGGGAGAAAGCCCTGAACAATTTATTGTTCGTTTAAAGAATAACTTAGATCGTTGGGTCGAGTTATCAGGAGTTTCACGCACGTATATCTGCCTTAGTGATTTATTTGTAAAGGAACAGTTTATTAATGCTTGTCCACGTGATTTGAGAGTTCATATACAGGAAAGAGCGCCGAAAGATCTTACAGAGCTCTCTGAAATTGCTAATAAGTTCCTTTTGGCCCACAACCGAGAATTGGTGGCACCTTCGAATCGCCTTGCTAAAAGAGATGATCTTACTAACTCATCCCAGATAACAGAAAAGAATGTACAGTGCTACAAGTGTCAAGAGTATGGCCATAAGGCATCATCGTGTGCAAAAGGTCCAGTGAAGCCTTTACCCAGTCAAGTTCGTCAGTGCTATAAATGCAGTGGTTTTGGACATGAAGCTAGAGTTTGTCCGTCACGAAGGCCGCAAGCAGGTGGCGTAAGTACTAGTAGGAATACGTTTCCAAGAGGTAATGAAGTTAGAAAGTCAGAGACGAGTGGTGGATGTTTAGTTAATAAGAGTCCAAGTGTTAAAGAAGAAGAATTTACCAGTGAAGATGAAGTAAAACCTGGTGTCACAGGAAGTAAAGTCATGTTAAGTTCTGGAAAGAACATTCCTTTTTTGAACAGTGTGTGTGTTAAGTCTTCGCAAGAGACAGTAAAGAATATGCCAGTTGTGAAAGGAAAAATTGGCGAAGTAATTGTTGATACATTACGTGACACTGGATGCAGCGGTGTAGTAGTCAAGAGAGAATTAGTTGAAGACGACCAGTTAACCGGAAAGTTTGGGTATATGATGTTAATAGATAACACAGTAAGAGAAGTACCGGTAGCATTAATTACTGTGGACACTCCTTATTTCAGAGGAGAGGTCGAGGCTCAATGTCTCCCTGATGCAATTTATGATTTAATTATTGGAAATATTCCAGGTGCAAGAAATCCAGAGGATCCTGACCCTAAATGGTGTGAAACCGTAGCTGTTACTACACGAGCACAAGCTAAGAAGAGTGATGTCCTAAAGCCTCTTCGTGTCCCGCAGAACAAGACGAACAACACAGATCCAATAAACAAGGAACAACTTGAAACTCTACAGCAACAGGACAAGTCCTTGGATAAGTTCAGAGAGATGAACGACATTAAGATTAAAAGTTTACAAGAAGTCTCGTTTGAAGAGAAGGAAGGTATTCTGTATAGAGTTTATAAGCACCCAAGGTTTAACAAGGGGTCCAAAATTCGTCAAGTTGTTGTTCCCCAAGCATTACGTCAGAATGTTATGCAAGTTGCACATGACTCATTACTTGGAGGTCATTTGGGCATAAAGAAGACAAGGGAGAGAATTCTCACTAACTTTTATTGGCCCGGACTAAATCGTGATGTGAATAACTTCTGTAAGACCTGTGACATTTGTCAAAAGACTGTGCACAAAGGAACTGTACACAAAGTACCCTTAGAAAAGATGCCTATCATTGATGTACCCTTTAAAAGAGTGGCAGTTGACATAATTGGCCCCATTGACCCAGTATCTGAGGGAGGTCACCGCTATATACTTACCTTGGTAGATTACGCTACTAGATACCCGGAAGCAGTACCTTTGAAATGGATAACCACAGAGAGTGTTGCAGAGGCCTTGGTCAACATGTATAGTCGTTTCGGTTTGCCTGAAGAAGTCCTGAGTGATAGAGGAACCCAGTTTATGTCAGAGTGCATGAAGGAAGTGTCCAGACTTCTAGGCATCCGTCAACTGACGACGACTCCTTATCACCCGATGTGTAACGGTCTAGTAGAGAAATTCAATGGCACACTAAAGACCATGTTAAGAAGATTGACCAGCGAACAACCTAAACAGTGGCACAGGTACGTTGATGCTTTGTTGTTTGCTTACCGTGAAGTTCCCCAAGAATCCACTGGATTTTCCCCCTTTGAGCTTCTGTATGGGAGAACAGTTAGAGGGCCTATGCATATCCTGAGAGAACTGTGGACCAAAGATGTTAGTGAATCTGATACTAAGAATTGTTATGAGTATGTTTTTGAGCTCAGGAACAAGTTGGATCAGACCTTAAAGATTGCACAAGAGGAACTTCAGAAATCCCAGAAGAGATACAAACACTACTATGATCGTCAAGCCAAACACAGAACCTTTCAAGTGGGTGACGACGTTTTGGTGTTATTACCATCGAACAACAACAAGCTGTTGATGCAATGGAAAGGTCCCTACGCAGTTGAGAGTGTCATTGGTCTGAACGACTACAAAGTTCGTATGAAGGGAAAGTCAAAGACCATGCATGCCAATCTCCTGAACCTCTATATGAAACGACAGTCCTCATCACCTGACACAAATCTACAAGCAGGTGCGTTTGAAATAGTAGGAGCAAGTGTTATCCAGAATGATGAAGTGGCTGAAACAGATGAGCATGACGACGAGCTGTTGGAGCTTCGTGCGTATAGACCTAAGGAAACACCTAAGGATGTACAGTTTGGTAAAGATTTACCCATAGCTGTGGAACAGCAGCTCAGAGACCTCGTTTACAAATACTGAGTAGTGTTCACTGACAAACCAGGAACTTGTGACCTTGTAGAGCACCACATTAACTTGACGAGTGATGTTCCGGTGAGATCCAAACCGTATCCAATTCCTTATCACGTGCGAGAGTCACTAAAGAAAGACATAGAAGAGATGTTGGAACTGGGCGTTATAAGAGAATCAGACTCAGCCTATGCTTCCCCCGTTGTCATCGTACAAAAGAAAGATGGAACCAATCGTATATGCATTGATTACAGAAAGCTTAACAAGATAACCATATTTGATCCAGTACCTATGGTTACAGTGGAAGACCTGTTAAGTAAACTCAGTCAAGACAAGTGTTTCTCAAAGATTGATCTCAGTAAGGGATATTGGCCAATCCCTGTGGCCATACAAGATATTCCCAAGAACAGCGTTCGTTACACCTGATGGAACTTATGAATTCCTGAAGATGCCATTTGGTATGGTTAATGCTGCGGCAACACTGATGAGAGCTATGCGTAAGTTGCTGGCAGGTATGAACAATGTTGACAATTATATTGATGATATTCTTGTACATACTACTTCTTGGAGTGAGCACACTAATGTTCTTGAAGAGCTTTTTCAGAGGATGGCAAGTGTAACCAGTACAGCAAGACCTACAAAGACCCTGCTCGGAAGTTCTACTATTGAGTTCTTGGGTCAAAATATCTCAGTTGGAGAAGTCAGCGTTCATGCAGAGAAGATAAATAAAGTCAAACAAGCTTCACGACCAAAGACAAAGAAACAGCTCAGATCATTCCTAGGGCTGACTGGTTATTATCGCAACTACATTCCTAACTATGCAGCCATTGCCGTTCCTCTAACAGATTTAACAAAGAAGGGACAGCCAAACCACATTAGCTGGGGAGAACCACAAGAGAAAGCCTACAACACGTTAAAGCAAATGCTTGTCAGGAAACCAATCCTGAAGTTACCAGATCTGCGAAAGCCATTCATCTTACGTACAGACGCTTCAGATTATGGAGTTGGAGCAGTTCTAATGCAAGAGCAAGATGGTCAGTTATTTCCAGTCAGTTACGCAAGCAAGAAATTGTCTGAAAGAGAGCGATCATATGCTACCGTTGAGAAAGAATGTCTGGCTGTGATCTGGGCAGTTAAGAAGTTCATGGTTTACCTGTATGGGAAAGAATTTATTCTTCAGACAGATCATCAACCATTGATGTACTTAAACAAGTCCAAGTTCACCAACAACAGAATAATGTGTTGGGCGATGTTTCTCCAAAGCTACAAGTTCAAGATTCAAGTCATTAAAGGAGCAGATAACGTTGGAGCTGATTACTTGAGCAGAATTTAAGAATGATGAACATTAATTGATTCATTGATTGAACACATGAACACTTAAGATTGAACTGTTTATTTACTTTCCTTGAAAGTCTTAAAAAAGGGGGGTAATGTCACGAAGTTATGTTATGTTGAGTGTGAGTGTGAGAGTGTATTAGTGTGTGAGTCCGTGAGTTCGTGAGTCCCTTGAGGACAACACGTGTATTTGCATATTAGAAGAACGTGTGTTGTAATTAAACGAGGCAGAGAACTCAAGTTTGAGCTAGTCGAGGTCGTCTTGGTTTTCTTTGGGGATATCAGGTTTTAAGAACCCGTGACAGGAACAATTGACAAATTTACAGACATTTGTATCTCTGGGAGTGTAGCGTATACCCCAGACATACAGACGTCTGTAAATTTGTCAATTTTCAAAAAACGTTTTTTCGGCCACAAAATAACACCCGGAATAATGAATCTTTGTAGATTTACTAAAATAAAGGTACTATTTCTAGTGCTGGTTTAGATTTTCACTCAGTTTAATTTTAAGTCATTCGAATTTGCGGCCGCCATTTCGGCAAAGTGTCTATTGCAATCCATACTCATTTGGCACGTACTAACACCCTTCTTTGATATTGTTTTTATTGCACACGCGATCATGGTCTGATGGTGATTTTAATCTCATGCAATTTTTCTCTTTATAGCTACTTTTCCAGTTACAGTTTGATAACCCTCAATTTTATCCATGGTTTAAAACAGCCTCTGGACTAATTAAAATCTGACCACGGCTAACTCAAATATCGAACCCTGAAACAACCTTTGGGCTGATCTAAGTCAGGGCACTGCAAACTCACAGATCGAACCCTGAATTAATCTCTGGGCTGTAAGTCAGGGTACGGCTAACTCACGGATTGAACTCTGAAGCAGCCTCTGGGCTGATCTAAGTCATGGAAGCATGGCTAACTCAAAGAACGAATTCTCGAATAGCGTGTAGGGTCTTGTAGATGAAGGAATACTGACAGAAGATCACTTTGAGATCTTTGATATTTTAGTACCTATTTTATTCAAAATGGCTGACTACATTGGAGAGGACATGTTGGGTAGCTAGGGATACCATCGTCTTTGTTTCAATACTGATATATTTTACTTCCAAAAAAAGATTTTGAAATTTTTCCCAATAATTTTTCATTCCTCCTTCTACATACTTAGTGGAAAATCTGTAAATGCACAAACTTTGACAATAACAAGCAAACAGAAATAACTGTATTTGGTACAATATTATGACCGTATGTCAGACCACGTGCACGAGTCGTTTCCTTCTCCTTCTCCTTCTCCTTCTCCTTCTCCTTCTCCTTCTCCTTCTCCTTCTTCTTCTCCTTCTCCTTCTCCTTCTCCTTCTCCTTCTCCTTCTCCTTCTCCTTCTCCTTCTCCTTCTCCTTCTCCTTCTCCTTCTCCTTCTCCTTCTCCTTTTCCTTTTCCTTTTCCTTCTCCTTTTCCTTCTCCTTCTCTTTTTCTTTCTCTTTCACTTCTGCTTTCTCTTTTTAGTTTTTATCCTCGTTCTCATTTTATTTTCTTCATCGTTATCATTCCTATATTATTAATTTTCAGACACAAATATGCAAATGTACGCTTTTGACTTGCGTTGTTTACGAGAAACGTCGATTCTTTTCTGCTCGAGGGGAAAAGAGCAGCTCAGACAAGAACTGATTTGCTATTCAGTCAAGTATTGAAAAAAATGTTAAGAACCAATCGTCGAATGACAAGTCAACATAGATTCAGACATCTTACTATACATTAGCTTAATAACAGAGCACAGCTACAGTTTATTCTGCACACTCACTTGGACAGTTTGGCCGAACATTCAAAGGTTAGTAAACTTGTACCTTTTTAAAGAAAATCCCTCGTTAGTAACTAAATATCTTTGAAATTCAAGAAAAAAAGTAAAATTAAAGAATATTGGGAGAGTTGTTACCATATGGACCTAAAGACGAAGTTTCAAGGGTGGTTCTCCGGGTTCTACGGTTTTCCTCTCTCCACAAAAATCAACTTCCAAATTCCAATTCCTCCTAGGCTTTACAGTAATTGGAGCTTAGCTCTGTCGTAAGTCGGTCCCACGCTGTGATACAACAGCCAATGAGAGCTTAATAGATGCTTGTAAGACAAACAAAAATAATTCCCCTTCAGTACCGAAAGAAACTTATTTTAAAATTTTCGTGTGAATCCAGTCTAAGCTCTTGGAGCGTCTTGTCTTAAGACAAGTCTTAACGAAAACTATCCAAATTAACCATAAATTTGGACAGGGTTGAAAAATGAAACAAAATCGTCATGTCTTACCATATAAATCAAGCGTTTCTAATAAATTGCATTCCTCGGCTTTATCGACATGAAACACAAAAATCTCGCCTCGGTCAACAAATCGAGATTTGCTTCCAAAAACAATCAGTGATGTACAGACCAAAGTAAAGACAAGGTAAATAACATTTCTAAAGGAATTTGTAGTAACTTATTTCAGCGAGTACATTAACGAATATCGAGTGAAACACTCACTTCCATGCACTTTTTTGGCCACGTACACAAGTTAAAAGGCACGTTTGGGTGATTGGATCTTGTCGCGACGTGACAAGGTCAACTGAGTTGAAGAGTAGCGTGACATACATAACGAAATACGGTTTTTAGCAATAAAATTTCCTCTTTCTATTTCTAGGAAAGCCGGTCCTGAGTCTGCAAGGCTTTTTAGAATTAATTTTCATTAGTTTTTAGTGTTATTGTTTTAACTGATTATTATCATCATCATCATTATTTTTATAAATTTAAATTACATAAATTGTTTTTTGAATTCTATAAATAGTATAAATATTTCGATATTCATTTTATGATGCAAAACATTTTTATAACATATTGGATGATGGTTAAGAACATAGACATATATTTTATTGTTCTCGTAAAGATATATTATATCAGTTCTATTCGATTGACAAGTCCTACCCTATTGAATCTATTGATAAATCCTGACAGCAATCCAAAACGATATTAATTTGGATTATTTCATAGCGTAGAGTCTCTTGAGACTTGCTCTCAGATCCGCGTATTTCTCCGTTTTCATTCTGTCTCTTAGTATCTTACTATATACTATATACTATATACTATATACTATATACTATATACTATATACTATATACTATATACTATATACTATATACTATATACTATATACTATATACTATATACTATATACTATATACTATATACTATATACTATATACTATATACTATATACTATATACTATATACTATATACTATATACTATATACTATATACTATATACTATATACTATATACTATATACTATATACTATATACTATATACTATATACTATATACTATATACTATATACTATATACTATATACTATATACTATATACTATATACTCCATCTCTCCCTCCCTCCCTCCCTCCATCCATCCGTCCATCCATCGCTCTTTCTCTCCCTCTTTCCCTCCCTCCCTCCCTTCCTCCCTTCATCCCTCCACTCATCCATCCATCTACTTGTTTTTTTCTTTTCTTCCTTCCTTCTTTACTATCTATCTAATCATTAAAGCTCTAACTTATTGTTTCAAAGGATCTTTGAAGATGAACACCAAAATAATGATTTGCTGCATCCTACTGCTGGTGCTCGTTCAGCAGCTAACCGTTGATGGTATGGAGACGGATGGCCTTGCCAAGGTATTCTAATGTACAATGATAGAAACAACAGTCTCTCTTCTATATATGAATACATTTACATGGATATCTACAAATGATGAACAATAAAGCTTGCAGTGATATTTAGTAAATTAACCCCTCCTGGCGGCTGGGATATCGGCTGATAATGTCCGAGGATGAGAAATGGTCCGAAAAAAGAACATTTGGCCGAGAAGCGAAGCTTCGAGGGCAAATGTGATATTTTGAGGACCATTTCTCATCCAAGGACATTATCAGCCGATATTCCAGTGAGCCAGAGGGGGTTTATTTATTTTATAACCCAACAACTTCACTGAAATGAATTCAGCAAACTGCATCGACTCGTAATCTCCAGAGTTTTCAAAAAATAATTCTCTCTCGTCTCCAAGCTGGATATAAAAACAATTATTTTGGTAAATGAAAGCTGTTTGACATTGAATTATTCTATTGTTTGACATTTGTTGTCGAATTCTTTGTTGGTTTATAAAAACAATTTCGAAAACAAACCAAAAACTTCATTCATGAAACATAGATGCTTACCATTGAAGACATTTACAGTATATTTTGTTGATTTTTTCGTGTTTCCTGGCGTAGTTTTCTCAACCAGTCTGTATTTTACTCTCACTTGTTTGTAAAAACCGAGTGTCTTTGTTTTCCGTGTTTTTTCTTTTCTTTTTTGACGTTTTTACCTTCTGCTGGACGAATATCACTTCGGACGGGGGATATCGCCTGATACCCGTCCTGCACTTGACCCATTTGAACCAATGACAGCGCGCGAAAATTCATCGTTGGGTTATAAGTATAAATATTTGTCATGTTTGATAAACGGGCGGGAGTGTTTTATCTAGTGGTTTATCCAATTTAAGGTCTCAAAAGACAATAAAGGACTCTTTCAAAAAGATACTCGTGCAAATTATTTCGAAAGGGCACTAGAAACTGTATTATTATTATTATCTCTACAAATCATGAAATATAAGGAATAGCTGATTATTACGTAGAAAACAAGACGCTTATCACAAAACCAACATGATAGAGCTAGAGAGAGCCAGGATTTGCAATCGTTGACAGCTGTTTTGTCCTATTTGGGACTCGTTAGCACGATGTAGCATGAAAAGTAAAAGAACGCCAACTCGGAAGCAAACGTCTTATAAATTGCACAGCAAATAACCTGAAACACAATCCAGCTCACATTAGAAACCCGTCGATTGGTCCACGTCATTGCTGTCTGCCAAATGACAGAAAGCTAAATATCACGTTGGTTTTGAGATAAGCAAGATATTTTATACAAATGTGCACCTAATCTTTTAGAGGTTAATAAAAGTCCCTCCGCCAGCGATGTCTCGGGGGTCAAAGAAAATCTCCCTTGGCTTTTGGGGACATTTAATCCCTAATCACCCTCATGTCATGCTATTACTAATAAATATCATGCTTAACCATCATCCAATTATTTTGCAGCGTATTATATGTAGAGAAACACACAGATGCTGTAAAACTTCCGGTAAGTACTGTAGAAAACCATTCCAGCTGAGCAGCATGTAATTTTCTAACAAATAACAGTCTGATGCGAGTTTTTATTGCGTTTAAGCATTTGTTTCTCCTGAAAACTATTCACAATGGAATCCAATACATTATAAGTCTCAGAAAAGTACAAAATTCTTAATAAGCGCGCAGGTGGTGTTCGCTGTCCGGTCGCAAACCATCACGGGAGATTTTTTCAAAATAGCTCATTTGCATCTGACCGTCGAGGTGTACGGATCTCCGGTTCAGTGAACTTTATACAATGTAATGATCGAGTGGCGGTCAAGGAGTTCTTCTTATCATCGGGAAAATTTGTCCTTACATTTGGAACATTTGCTCTTTTCGGTCCTCATCATGTTGTGCGAAGCAAAAGGCTGTGCTGAAAAAGTTATAAGCACGAGTAACACAACATCCTAATGGCTCGGTAAATATACTGTTCTTTAGCTAGCTACTACCTTGTATTTTCGAGGCTATGAGTCTTAAGATATCTTAAGAGGCGAATGTATAGGCCAACGGATAGAAAGAGCTCATAAAAACCGCGAAAATGCGGTTCTAAATTTTAACGGATTCCTATGAATTACATATCAAAATGTTCAGAAAAGCGAGGGGTTTTCGGAACCACTTCTGTGTTTTTTTAACAGGTTTGGTTTTATTTCAAAGAGAGACGATTTTCTAGCTTGACCCCGGTTATGTCACGCATTTTTTCTTGTAAATACCAAAAAACTGCGTGCATTCAAATCGAAAATATGTCACGCATTTTCTCTTGTAAATAACAAACAACTGCGTGCATTCAAATCGAAAATACAGTGCTTTTTTTACAATAGAATTTGATCCGAACCATATAATACAGTCCGTGAACTAAGACAGCTAATTTGAGATATTTTAAAGGAAGAACAGCGGCATGTTTTGGATTAAAAAAAGTCGATTTGAACGACAGAGTAAGGTACTTTGAACTCTCAAGCAATATGGCACAGGACGTTTCCGGTCGTGATACTACGTATATAGGTCAACTTTGGATACATATTTTCATATCAAACACAGGGGCGCTACCGGGCGCTACCAAATTTTCTGGTTGAGCAACATATAAATACTATTCTGATAAAAAATTAGATTATTGTTCACATATCTGGGGCGTAAATAGTTCCAACTTTTAAAACAGTAATTAAGCCACTTATAAGCCACATTACACTTTAATTTGCCATCCATTTATGAAAAATAATCTTTAAATTGCAAATCAAAGCGTGATCCGGTCTGAATTCGATTTCATGATGCAGAAAAAGTGTTTCAACTTCCCAGTAGAATCTGACGAATACCTTGTCGGACGTCCGCCATCTTGAAAATACTCGAATGCTTTGCGGCCTGAGAGCAAACACCACCTGATGAGCGCGATATTTCATCTATGATTTTTCAAGAAGGCACTCAAGAAACTGTTTTTAAAACAGAGAGTGAAGGGTCACAGAATATGGTCAACAATGGTATTTTTGCGCCATCACTTTTTCGCTCACCCCTTTTTTTTATCAATTAATGCATAGAAATGTTGCGGCATGTTGTTGTTGCAACATCTAGAAGAACCAAAGCAACAATGTTCAACGAAAACACAGGCATAACAAAAATCCATTTAATATTAGCAAATAAATGATTTTGATGTCTTCTAAACAGCTTATCCCGTTTTCTGCGGCTCCTACTGGGCGAATTATTGCTGTCCACAAGGAACTGAAATGGACTGTGGATTTTTGGGTAAGAAAAGTGATCGCCTTCAAAATTTTAATTTGTGGAATTACTTTTTGTTTGTTTGTTTGTTTGTTTGTTGCTCTTGTTGTTGTTGTTGTTTATTTTTGTTTTTGTTTTTAGTTCTTGTTGTTGTTCTTTTTTACAGTCAACTGTAAATCATGGCTTACAATGTTTTAAGAAAATTCCGTCATGAAAAAAATAATTTGGACAATTTACAAGGAATTTTAAGAAAGGTTTTGTTTTGTTGTTGTTTTTATTTGTTTTGTTTTTTTGTATGTGTTTGGGTTTTTTTAAGGAAAGGATTCGAATATAGAATAAAGCGATTTTATGCAAATGCGACATTAAAACGTTTTGCAAAAATGAACTTTCAGGACTCCAAAGACTCAAAAGTTACCAGCCTTAATTCCATTTTACAAAGGCAAATAGCTTTTATTCACGATAGACGCCATGATGGTTTCAATGGCATTGTAATGTAGATTAATCACGTGGTTGCTGAGGAGGCAAACAACTTCAAATCAGCTTATTGACATATTTTTAATGTTTTCCAATAAATAAATGTTAACAGCTTTTCTGATAAATGAAATGCTTGAATTTGGACTGCTTTCGACACTAGTTCAGAAAATAAACGGCTTTTAAAATGTCCTTACTCGATTTTGCAAGTCAGGGACAAATGTAAAAGTTGCAAAACTACAAGCAGATTTTTTGGATTTGGATTTTTTGCATTTAAGGCTATATTCATTATGTATACTGGATTTTCAAGGGGGGGATCACAAAATTTACTGGCATGAAAAAGGGGAGATTTTTTAATATTAGTTAACGGGGGATGCTAATTTTTTTTGTAATATCTATTTTTGTTCAATAATGTTTTCTTTGTATGCAAATCATTATTTCACCTACAGTACTTGTGGGGAGAGGAAAATAAACAGTTAAAACAATTCCCTCTGCCCCCCTCCCCCTGTAGTATACATAAAGAATGGCTGCGATTGCATCACTGAACAGTGGACAACAGTCAATAGTTGTAAACTGGACACGTCCAGATCAATACTAAATATATGTTTTTGCTTTTCCAATCTAGCTATGGGGACATGTTGGTGTAAAAATAGTCACAAGGAAGTGTACGCCACGAACGTTAAATGTTAATACTCCTGAAGGTCTCCAGTAACCTTAATTAAAATTGTTGGCTGTTATCAATCGAGCTTTATTGATCAACGTTAATGTCATTGCTCGAGATTAACTTAATAAATATCTGAAAGTTGTTAACTAAGCAAAATGAAATGGGTTAGTAAAGTCAAAATGAAGCACTGAAGCAGAAGTGGTTGAAATTATATTTAATTTAAAGTCTGTAAATTAAATACCACCTGAAGGGTAAGATAAAGAGAAAACCCCTCCCGAAATATAGTGAGCCATCAGATCTGTCAATCGACTTAGTTGTGTCTCTGTAAGGTCTGTGACCTCCTCATCTTGTCATCCCTAATATCTTTATTTTAACTATATCTAGTCAATAGTACTTCTTAAGAATAGATTAGTTGTGCGTTTTTCATTATCCTATTTTTTTGTTACACTTTTTCATTCGCATGATATTTTGCATCTGCATGAATTCAACTCAACGTCTCCTTAAGTGTTTAATTTTGTGTGTTCAACTCTACTTTTCTTCGGTTTTTCAGTTTTTTTTACTATGTTCATTGTATAAATTCCTCTTTTGGTTAACAAACTCTACTTTTTATTCAATTTTTGGTTCCCTTTATATCCGTGTTATTTTTATTTCGTTTTGTTTTGTTTTGTTTTGTTAACTTTTTTCCATAATTCGGATAATTTCTTTTCATATACACCTTGATAAAGTTTATCGTTAATTCTAGTAGAGAGTAGAGAACATGGTGTCTTGTTTACATGCTGTTCACACAGGTTTATACCATATATTCAAACTAAAATAACATGAAATTCGAAGTCGAGTGCGTTGTTGGAGGCTGCTCCAATCAAGGAAAAGATAGAGTTAAACTCCTAACTATTCCATATTACAAAGATGAACGTCCAATCACCAAAGCAAGACGTAGGAAGTGGGTAAACTTTGTACTCCAGAGGAGAGCATAATGGACGCGAACAGCGTCGTCGATGATATACTCACGGCAGTTTGCTTCTGAAGATTATAGTTTATTCGGTTTACATTCAGAGATTAAAACTTTGGCTCACCTAACACGAGATGAATTTGTAATGTTCCAGTCCCAATATTTTACCAGAGATTTTTTATTTGCAGATACACGGCAGAGCAATGGCTTTTGCTTTTTCTGTCATTTATGGCGATATTTGAAGTTAAACTTCTAAAAAAAATAAAAAGTCTGATAAAAGTCTTTGAATCTCATTATCTGCTCCAAATGGTGGCCAAAACCTGACCACCATGTGCTGACAACCAGAAAGAATGCTATTGAAAACTTGTGATTCAGCTGAGGAACATTCCGCACGAGACAGAAAATGACGTCAAGTGAAACCCAGCTATAGGCATATTAATGACATATTTGCGTGTGAACTTTAATAGAGAACAAAGTCTCTAAATTTTTATACTTTCTATAATATGATAATTTGCAAAAGTCTGCTTTTGATATCAAATTCTTAAATGTTCATCAGCTATTGAAATATTTTCTCAGTATCAAAATCTAATAGTAATTTAGGTCTCGGTTCTGTAAGACAATAGGCGAATCTTTGTTTACAATATTTTGCTCATTAGCATACAGTTTTAAGTCAATAAAATTACAAACCGAACCCAAAACTTAAAAGATCTTATTGATATAAGTAATCTACGAAATTTTAAGCTCTTTGCATGCAATAGTTTCCGAGATATCAGCTTTCAAATTATTGGGTGGCATGCAAAAACATTGAGCCCACACGCTGAGCCCGTAAAATTTTTAAACCGCTTCACGCAAAATCTATTTCATGTGTCAAGCTCAAATTTTAAAAATAAGCCTATTTTATCATGCTCTTACGATATTCAGAAAGGATTTGGTGTAAATGTGGCTAAAAAGTGAAAATCCAATGCTAATAAAGCAAAATTAAGAGCTAAATTTCTAAACAAAAAGCAACAACACAAGACACACCATCTTCTTTGGGTATGGAAGTTTATTGCGAGGAACCAGAAAACCACGCGGAGCATAAAACACAGGGGATCCTGCATCTTGCAAGTAAACTTCGGCCACTTTCCCCTAACTTAAGGGTGGGAGTGGTGGGAAACAAAACTACACGGAAAATAACATAAAAACGCTGCCAAAGGAAATTATAATAAATCAACTGAGCTGTCTCTTAAGTAAATGTAACCTAACTCCTGGATATAGTTCAGAGCACGTGCTGATCACGTATGATACCTCTGTTATCAAATACCATAATGTACAAGCACCTTGCAAACAGTAACAATATGAGGACATATGTCAATATATAAGGCTCTTAATTAAAGGTTTTAAGTGACGTCAAAACACAACAATGTAAACATTGATGTCGTCAGCAAAGACCTGTCTATAGTTCTTGTTACCCCAAACCAATGTAAGGTTACAGTACGCCGAGGGCCGGATTTCTGGACTGCCGGGCTCGTCAGTTTATTGATCCTTTTTCTTGGGAGTTAATTTCAGGTCACACCAGCTAAGGCAGAGCCAGGTTGACCCGAAACACTTTCCTTAGTCGGTGTGGCTAACACTGTCATTGTAAACATTTTGTACGGGAATGCTCCGCCCAGACTCTCGACTCCTTACCCTTAGCAAATTTTGGCAAAAAGGTGCCCCTTTCATGTACCTTTGTGCTTGAAGAGGAACCCTTTTCGTACACATTTGCTAGCATGCTAGATATGAATATCGATGGTCGTGTAAAACGGCTTCAGGTTTGGCTCCATGAATAATAATTTTAGCTTCCCCTTCCTTTTCTATACCTAAACTTGCGAATTCCCGACCCTTTTTTATACAAATTTGCAACCCTTTTCTATACCTCCGGCCTAAAACTGAGGTACCCCTTTCGGACGGAACATCCCGTATAGTACTAGTTCGGTATTGGGAGCACCTCCTCCCCCCCACCCCCCGCCCTCCCCCCCCCCGATCATACTCAGGCAATTTGTTTACACCATATTCATAATTACACGACTAACGGCAGCCCAAGACGTCTGGGATTAAAAAAAACCGAGACGACTCGAATTATAGTTGTCTGGGTCGAGTAATTACGACAATCGATATAATCCCCTCTAATCACAAAAGCGTTGATTATTTCTTTAGCTTAGCTTTCCAGCACCCACGAAGCCAATTATAAGGCAATGTCTGACCATCAAACAGGATTTTGGGGCATTTTTTTCCAAGACTCGATGTTTACTCCAAAACTTGATTTTCTGGAACGTTTTCGATAGGTCATTGATTTTTCCTTTGTACAGCTCTACACGAAAATATAATAAATTATATATATATATATTAAAATATAATAAAAAATAAAGTATAATAAAATATGGCCGACAAGGGTCGCGGGGAAAACCAAAGCAAGCCTCAAGCCTTCTTTGTCGTCTATGATATCACCAAACTATCTATCTGGATGGATGCCAGAAGTATTACGTTGATGAAACTTTTCACCCTAGGATTGTAGCTCATGTACAGCCAGAGATATTCAATATTTTCTTCAGCTTAGCATTCTTACACCAACGAAGCCAATTATAAGGCAATGTATTTACTTTATCTTTTAAAATCTTGTTACTTACTTAAAATATTTACTTTATCTTTACCTTAAGAGTATACATTTTCTGAAAGCTAAATAAATTTAAGTTTCGAATATGTATTTAAAATTGTCCATTTGGGAACACACACAAAATGTTATTAGGCTCAAAGTGACATTCTATTGCACTTTGTTTAACAATTTCCCGCAGGATCAGAATTTCCGCTATGTCTATCAAAAGTACATTAGCATGCTCTGTTGATAATGAGCTTCAAAATGGTGTCTCAGATTTTTGATATTTTTTTTAGATCGCCCGCAATGACGCGTTAAACAATAAAAATAATAATAATAATAATATATAATAAGTTGCATTTTATATAGCGTCAATATCAATACTTTCAACAACGCTTTACAATATAAAAATTTAAGATATAAGAAAAAAGTTTTGATTTAAAAGCAGAAATTGAAGGAGCCGATTTGATATCACCAGGTAGACTATTTCATAATTCATTTGCCACAGTTGAAAATACCCTCTTTCCATAGTGTTTAAGCCGATAGGATCAGTAGATTTGATGAAGCAGATCCCAAAGAACGGGCTGGCTTGTATGGTTTTAGTAATTCAGAGATGTAGGAGGGAGTAGCGTTGTTAAAAGCCTTGAAAATAAATAAAAGGATCTTAAAATCAATGCGTTGTTCAATAGGCAACCAATGCAAGCGATAGAGCATCGGACTGATATGATCAATCCGGATGTTTGAATTTTAGGTGGTTATAATCGCGAAATACACAATATCTTCCCCCTGGGAAACTGAATTCTTTCTCATGTAAATCAGATTAGGCCAGATTCAATTGTTCCTGCCTCCTGTCATTGCTGCCATCACGTGATGGCGCAAAGCCTCTATAGTGACGTGAGTCGTGATCAAAGTACACATGTAGCAAGATTTATGATATTCGCTTGGCTTGCCTGTAATCGTACATTATCTTTAAAGTAACCAAAAATATCAAAAATGGAAAGTAACAAATCTTTCCAATATTTGCAGGTTTTTTTTATCATATAAGTTGGAAACTACAAAAGGACCTGTACTCCTCTTCTCATTGTCTTGCTTTGTGTTCTATTTCTGTCCATTGTCGTAAATTACTTAAACTTTTAAAATCTTGCCTGCCATCAATAAGAAATTTTTCAAACTAAATTTTTAAACAACATAGAGTTAAAATTCCAGTTTTAATTCGTAGTTTTAACATATTTATCGAACGCTCAATGTACATGCAATGTTGTCCCCCTGAATTTTAGCCAAACAATTATAGTACTGCAAATAGTTTGTAAAAAGAGTGCTCAAGTTTATACTATAAAACACTATTAAACACATTTATTGTAAATTAAAATAGACAAAACTTTTCTAAGAATAAACCGAACAAGAAATTTAGAAATTTGGAATCTACATAAACAATTCGGTGGTGACAAGCAGGTATGACACTTCTTCAGAACTGGTTTCAATTTTTTCTCCTTGATTTCTATTCATTACTTCATTCTTCATTTAGGTGATGTTGGAATTTCATAAAGAAATGACAGAAACTATACTTTTAACGTTACAAATAAGGAGACAAAGTTGTTTTATGTAACGAACCTAATGAGCCTGCAAATCCGGAAAGGGATTCATATAGATAAAACGGTATTCCATTGATAAACAATGAAAAAGGCACATAAAATATGCATATCAATATGACAGTGCATTCCTTACAATTGTGCACTAAATGAAACCACCATAACTCGTGTGACATGTGCAAACAGGTGAGACATTTTTCTACCCTCAGAGAGTGTCAAGCAAACCAACAAACCATTACTACTACTATAAAGCACATATTTGACAATATCGTAATCATTCGATAACAAGGCACTAAGGATTCCTTAGGTTTGCTACAGACTATGAACGTGATGGGAAACGATAGCCAAACGAATGGTGGAAGAGAAGTAAAGAAGAGGTGGTCGCTGAAATGGGGTCCTCGCGTCTGGATTGTACTACTGGCGATTACTGTTACACAAGTAGAAGCAAGTGGAGGCAAGACAATTTCAAGTGAGATGAGAATGACTCGACGCTCAAATATCACTCTCGGTGAAAGGGTATGCAATGCTCCAGAATGCTATCAGGTAGCAAAGTTTGTGAATGATTCAATAAACCACACAGTAGACCCTTGTGACGATTTCTATCATTATGCATGTGGTGGATGGATTGAAAACCATCCTATACCAATTGGTGATTCACTTTATCACGTTCGTAGTGAAATGGAGGACAAGATAGAGTTTACTAAACGAAGGATATTGGATGCGGGAATAAGTGATATCAACGGAGTGAGTCGAGATGTTATAAAAATTCCATATGATGTTTACCACTCCTGCATGAACACGACAGCCGTTGAAAACCTCGGTGACGCGTCTCTAAAAAAACTAATTCAAGAGTTTGGAAATTGGACTATGGTCGAGGAAAATGGAGACTGGAATGAAAGCAACTGGGACTTTGCTCAGGTCCTTGCTTCTATACACCGTGACTACTTCTCCAAATATGGACCATTGTTCTCTCTGCGGGTTATCCGTAATCCCCATAACAAGAGAAGATTTGCTATCGAGGTAAGAAGGTTTAGGCTTACATAGTATAAGAGCCATACTTCCGAGATGGGATTATTAATCCTTGTGGAAGTTCTTACAAGGAATTCGAATTTCAAAAATAATGCAAGGTTATTCTTGTGAAGATTTCCATAATAATACGAGCATATTCGTGCTTATTCTTAAGAAGACGTAATACTAACAAATATGGATTACATAAGATGACATAATTAGGCGTACATTCCCTTGTGTTAAAGTGCACCTAAATCTTAAGTACAGGCCTATTTGAAATTAAAGATATAGGCATTAAAAGTACAAAAAAGTAAAAAAATCGAAAATTGGTTAAATTTAAAATGTTAAATAATTTTTTGAAAGTGCGCTGTATTCCTTATAATACCGCGCTCATCCGGGAGACTGGGGCGAATACGTCATCGGGGTGGAAGGTCGAAGACATCTTACTGTGATTGTCTTATATTTATCACTTGTACTCGGTGCTTTTGCATTTTTAAAGTTTGTTTTACCGCAAAACAATGTCAAACACTGACACGAGCTCCTTAGATAGTAAGTCTCTTTCAAATGTTACCGATGTGGACAGTTTAGCGGTCGAATTTGAAGAGAATATTGCCATAGCCAAAACAAACTATGACGAAGGTGACTCGGACGATGACATTCCGTATTCTGACGAGCCTATTGCTGATCCTGAGTGGGTAGCTGAGTACGAAAGAGAAAGAAAAGCCACAGAAGAGCAAGAATTAGAGCTAAAAAAACGTCTGGAAGGAACTGCCGTTGTTAGTTCGTGGTTAGTTCGTACACAATTCAAAGTAACTCTGACAGCATGAGATGTCACGTCAAAGAAATGTGCGTCCTTTCACGTCAAAGAAGCTTATGATTGTCTTTATTGTCGGCTAGGTGTTCCTGTAGTAACTGCAATATTGAATATTTGCAAAATATAAGCGAGTGCTACTGCTGTATGGAACTGAGTGGCTGTGAGGAAGCTCTATCGAGTGATGTGGTAATGTCTGATGTAAACACACAGCCAAAGTGCATCACCGAACAACAACAACGTTATCACTTGATTTCGAAGTTGTCTCTCCTTTGACTGTGGCGGCGGTGTTTGTTTAGTTTGGACCGGTGTTTTGTTTATATCTTCCTGTTGAGAAGTACTGGCGACTGGACTGTTGTGCTCTCTTTCCTTTAATAATCGGACAAAAAGAGAATACAGAATTAACATGTTTAAGACAATAAATTAAAAAATCCGGTTAATAAAAAGTTGGGAATCGCTTACTTCGATTTCAATAACTCGGTCTATTGATCGGTCGATTTGCTCATCGTCTTGGTCAACTTCAGCTTCCCGATCGACTTCGGCAGGTCTTGCAGTTATTTCTTTCATAATCTTAGAGATTATAAAAAGGGAAAGTAAAATTTAAAAGACTTTTTTCAATCTTGGATGCACTGGTGTTTTCAAGCCCTCAATTTTTGAGAACATATTCTCATAAGCATCAGACTTGAAATGTTTAGAGCACACTGCGGACCATTTTGAAGGACGCCAGTGTTTACGATGTAGGCTGACAAAGTCAACCCATCGCTTACGTCGCCTCTTTGCTTCAGGTCGATTGTCATCGTAAAACGGAATGGTATGAAGGCTTATACCTTCCTGCAAGTTGGACTCGCTATTACAGTGTGTTACAACACAATATTTGGGCATAACTTCTCAAAGCAAATATAATAAAAACACCAAAATACATGCAGGTTTGTGTAGTAAGGAAAACAGATCTCACCCCGATGACGTATATTTTCGGTCCCAGTACTCCTCGGTGAAAGCGGTACTGAACTTGTGAAAGTGACTGGACACTAATATTTTCGCAACTTTAAAGCATCGTAAATGAATGGCGATTTCATGGAAACGCGAAAAAAGTACAAAAAGTATTTTTTAATGCCTATATCTTTAATTTCAAATAGGCCTGTATTTAAGATTTAGGTGCACTTTAAGCGGACATTTTAGACCGAATGCCAATATGACCGCCATTGACTTTTAGAAATAAAAACCTAATCTTAAAAAATAAGCACCACCATCAGAAAACGCACACAAAAATATGTATTTTTGGAAAGTTTCATTGCTATAAATACAATTCAAGTGAAACTATTAAAAATCAAAATTACAAAGATTTTTATGTGTTCAGTGATCTGTTTCCTTGCTAGATTCGTTGTGGTGTTTTTCACATTTTTAAAATTAGATAAAATTTTCATAACTTCTTAAGAGAATAAAGAATCGTGCGTATACTAGAAACAATCGAAACAATTGTATAACTTTCATTTCAAATGGTTCTAAACCTTCATAAAACTCTTTTAACGCACTAAGTCAAACGTTTTAAACTTTTTAAGGAACTAGTTTCTTTTAAAACGTAGGAAGGCTGAGCCCCTCCAAATTCTTGAAGGGGGTGGGGGGCTATAGCCCCCTTCTCCGCCGCCTCTGAGTTTGTGATATAAACTGATGATCTTGACAGAAGCGAGCTGGGTATCTGTTTTTAACATGGAACCGAAAACAAAACAAAATTGTTTGTAAATTCTGGCACTACTGCCTTGCGTTTTCTTGGTCTCCTACAGGAAAAAAATAAATACGACATCCAAACTAAAAGGTCCCATTCGCCCCACCCTAAATCCTCCAGTTTCGATCCTTTAAAATGAAAAATGATGTTTATGAAGCATAAAGATATTTTCATAAAAACATGAAGAGTGTGGACATTGGTTACGTTCTGCGACTATGACACACAGTTGCATGTTTTCCGCAATGGTCTCTATCAGTATGTAGGGTGTTTTTTGTAGTGATGATATTGCAGAAGTGCCCTGAAAACATTTTATCCATGCATGTTACTGTACTGCATTTGCTTCTTCGTGCAGTCTTGCACTTTTCCAGTGCCCATCCTTGTTTCTGGATAGTTGCGTTGGAAGGCGTGGCATCACTTGACTGAGGGTCTCAATTGGGCGGTAGTTTTTGCGGCTAACGATTAAAATTTTGGCTTTTTTTTAACGGCTAACGGTTAGGTTTGTTTTCACTTACGGTTAACAAAAAACTTAAATACATTATTTTTCATGTTAAAAAAGTTAATGATTGAAAGTTGTAAAACACTAAGACCATTCTGAGATCAACAAATAAAAGCATGACTATAAAACGATTACAGCTAACTTTTTTTAGACTTTTATTGCCTAAGATCATCTGAAACCAAAAACAAGTAATGCCACGGCAAGGCCGTCCATGTACGAGTTAAATCTGATGTAGTGATGACGGGCTACCTGTGGTAATATTTGTCACGTAATCCTGCAAAGTCAGTTGGACTATTGAGTTATTCGCATGGCGCCTGGCTTCAACGAGTTTATTTTCTACAACTCCAAGTGTAATAAGGTACAAATTGTTCATACTGTATTAGTAAGGTTGTTATATTGTGATTGAGGTTTTTTAAAGACAATCTATACCAAATATTATCGAAAATCGAAGGGGCAAATCGTTAGTATCGAGTGACACAACAAAAAGACTCAACTTGGTTGTCCTAAAACAATAACAATTTCACTTCGAATCTTTTAATATTTTCTGAGAATGTCAATAAACGTTTTATCTTCTACACCATTGAGTTTTTTGTCTATTAGAAGCAGTTTATTGGACCAAATAATTTATCTTTCGCATAAAGCGTGACCGCTTACAACTCAAGTTGTCATTATTTTGGGGGTCAATAGGGGTTGTATTTCGTCTTGCCAAAATTCGAATTTTCGAGTGCCCCAAAATTTTATTTGATAAAAGTAAAGATAAAACATTGCTCTTTCTCCCTGTAGTAGTTAATTTATGTGAATCGATGTACCATTGGAGATATTAGCCTTGCAACATAGGGTATAAAATATTGCTCAAAATAATTGAAATAATGTAAAAATCGATAAAATATTCCCATTTTAAGCAAAATGCTTGATAAATCCATCCAAATGAGGGTTAGGATCTCTTAATCATGAAATTAAATTGTTTGCCGAGGAATGCGAAAGGAATTTTGTGATTTTTAGGGTTTTTGGGGATGTGGTGAAATCGAGTGAAAAAACCGGAAGTGATCAGAAAAAATGGTTTTCGGTGCCGTTCTCCTAAACTATTTATCCGATCGCAGTGAAACTTACACAACAGTTATAATTCACTAAGGCCTACATTCTGACAAAATTTGAGCGATTTCGATTTTTTTCATTCTGCACCCCTCAGGTGGCATTTATGGACTACCCCTCTTAAGAATCAAATATTTTTGTCTCAAACTTTCAAACTTTGTTGATGTCATTCTAATCTATAATTTTAATATAGCGGTCAACTAAAGTATGAATTTAAAAAATCATGATAATGAGTGGCGGCCATGTTGACCAATTCACGGTTTTCGGCGGCCATTTTGAATTGGGGCAAACTCAACAAAATACATAGAAATCTGGATCACTTTGACTTCTCGTAATTCCGCTCATATTTCAAAAGATATTTTCGTTGTTATTTATGACCTATGATATGATGGATATTGGAAAGCTACGAATAGAGAAAGTAAGATTTTTGTTTTCATAATAAAACGATCGGCACGATCGGCTCGTGAGTTATGGAAATCATAGAAAAACGAATGACTCGTAAATGGTAGTTAAAATACTTAGATTGATTTTATTTTCAGTCCGGCAGCTGCTGTTTATGCCTGCTGGTTGTTGAAGTATGAATTTTGATAATCCGACAAAATTGAGCGGAGCTAGTGGAAGTCAAAGTGATCCAGATTTCTATATATTTGCCCCAATTCAAAATTGCGTCTGTTGGCATTCGGTCGATCAATATCATTCGATAAATGAAACCACTTTGCGATCAAGAACGTCCAATTGCAACTTTATGTAAACGCCATATGAATTTATTATTCCATCTTTATTCACTGCATATTATTGGCTAGAATTGATCACGTGGTTTTGCTGTATCTTTTGACATCAACCTGAGGCAGTGCATTTATGACAAATAAAAAAATACTTAGAATATTGTCAGATGTGTCATAAGCACTTTAATGTATATAGTCTTCTAGCACCAACAACTGGACCACTATAAATGGGGACACAGTATTGCATTTGTATTGTACGGCTTTTGTGATTAGATAAACGTACATTTTTCATATATTTAGCCCCCAAGTCCATCAAGGTAAAGTGTTTAAACAAAGCTACCCTTATCCTTATGTTTTATGCAGACTCCTTCCCTGTATTAAGCTGACATTAAACGTGTTTTACCAATGTCCTCAATTCAATTCTAGTATAACTGTATTAAATTGCTTCACATTTTATAGATTAAACAAAAAGGAACGACGCTCCCTAAACGGCTTTATCTCAACAGTGAGGTATGTTTTTTACCAAATAGCTTCGTAAATTTCAAATTCTTAATTGCCTCATTATAGTTTCTATTGATGCATTGCTAATCTATCCCCTTTATTTGTAGTCAATGGATTGGCTCAGGGGACATTACATCAAATTCGCCACCTTGTTGGGCGGCAGAATTAATATTTCTGAGAAAGCACAAGATATTATGGACTTCGAAACAAAACTTGCAAATGTGAGCGCCGACAGTATGTTTACGATACCACGCATTATAAAATAAGAGAATCCAGAATAATGCTTATTAGAAAAAAACCTACTAATGGTCTATCACCAATCGAGCCCTGTGATTGGCTGAGCTACTAGGGGTCTATTAGTGATAGACCTCTAGTAGCGAAAAGCGCCGGTTTTGAAAACCAAAAAAAATATATTTAAAGCAAAATCCAAAACTTTTTGCATCCTTTTATTGGACCGATTACTAGGTTTTTACTAAAACAATTAGACCTCCTGCCTCATGGCCTACGAGTCAATAGCCCATTCGGCCTTCGGCCTCATGGGCTATTGACTCGTAGACCATTCGGACTCAAGGACTAATTGTTAAATAGACCTTTTTGCTTTACCACTATTTTCGACTTCGTGCACTTTAAAAACAATGGGTGAGAGGTGAGATCAAAGAATTTGAACATCTTTAGAATTTCAACAAAAGATTCTTGTATTTTATTTTTGTTCAACAATAGTTGTATTCAGGTCATAATTTCAACATACGTAAGTGTTGTGCATTGGTATGGCCCGACTCGTTGTTAATTATAACAATGAATACTCAGTTTCATTAAATGCCAAAACTTATCAAATCTATCTGTTTAGATAAGTCAACCACGTGAAGCTGGTACATCTCGAGAGATGACCATCAAGGAACTACAAGATGAAGCGCCAAATGTAAGTGATTTTAAAAACATTTTCCAACCTAGTAATAGACATTTTCGAGTCCAAAGGCAGGAAATATTGCTAAAATTTCCAAGCGAAACAATTAGAAGAACAACAAATCATTTAAAAATCAATTAAAAGTCGCACTTAGAATAACTATTTATGGATTTCAGTCATTCTTTATGGAATAAAATGACAAACACAAAAGGCGACCATGTTAGTGTACCTAACTAATGACAAATCGTTTTGTTAGAGGTGCACCAACTCGGCGGCCATGACGTCATGTGAAAACAAAGATTAGAGTTGCCATATTTCCGAGTCCGCTTAAAAGAAAACAACCAAAAATTACACTTAAGACCAGCTAAACTCGAATCAGTAATTCTTCCTTCTATTTTAATTAAAAGCAGGTTTAGCTTGGTACTTTTGCAAGGCTTGGAGTGCTATGAAAAAACAGTCATTCAAAGCTTTTTTTTTTCTTTTTAGTTCCCATGGCTTAATCATCTAAATAGCGTATTTGCACCGGAAAGGCTGAATGAAAACGAAACGATATATGTGCGACAGGGTTCACTGTCTTACTTGAAGAAGTTCATGGCTATTGTCTTGCAAACACCAAAGAGGTAAAGTTTTATTCTAGACGTAAAGAAGACTGGAAACTAGAACATTTTGAAAAAATAGGATCACGAACAGTTCATTATATTTAAAAGATTATAGGAAACAGATCAAAATTTTTGGTAAGTTAAAAATCTTGAAATAACTCAAGTAGAAGGTGCTGGGTAGATGTTGCTCTAAAATCTGAAGATGGTTAGACCCTAACCTCCCACGAGAAACGTTGCGTGACGACGTGACGATCCTAACAATGTCTGCGAAGGAGGCTAGTTAAGACCTTTAAGACGTTACACGAAACGCGAAACAATGAACGTGATGTCTTCCTTTTCATAACTGCGTTACCGTGTCTTTATGGAATACTTCTATTTGATAAATATTTTTCTCTCGTTCGTTTCACCACTCCGAAAAGGCTAACGAAACCCCCATTACATATTATTAGATTATAAAGTTTGTATGATCCGATCATTTATTCATTATTATTCATTAACACATTTGCTTTATCATGTAGCGTATTGGCGAATTATATGGTGACAACGCTGCTTTGGGATGAGAGAGACGTTTTACCCAAGCGATATGGTCCGGAGGATTTTAGAAACCGAACAACACGCCTGAAAAGTTGTCTTAAGTACGCCACTGTGAAATTAGCTGGAGACATATTTGGCGCCTTATATATTTATGATGATTTGCCCAAGTATGTAAAGATGAAAGAAAAGGTAAACGGCGGTAACTAAAAAGATGGTGACTTGTACATTAACCTATAACCTGTTGAGGTATGAATTCACTAAAAGATTTGCAAACAAGATAGTATGAATTAAATAAGAGAGGGTAACTTCTTAAAATCGCTTGGATATTCCCGCAGTGGGCTATTTTTAGTAATTGGATGCAGCTTAACTTTCTCCTTACCATTTGTTAAAAATTGTGTACTTCATCCAAAGTTGCGAAAGCCGGAAAAAGATTTATGCAAAAAACCCCATGCATTTTGCCTACGGCTCTGGATTTCTATAGCTTTTAGTAAGATGATTGGTTATCGACGTAAGACAACTGGTTATCGATCTGCTAAAATATGACCTAGAGAGTGACACGTTTGTATATTGAGACCCCTCACAATAACTCGTTTCTACCAACGAGTTAAAAAGGAGCTGGTAGGCGTCCGCCGCCTTGACGTTAACGTTCTAAAAACACATTATTTTCGCTTTGCTCATGAAGTGTAAAAAAACGTCGTTTTTAAGAATTCCACTTTTGTAGCAGGGTCTTCGAAAAGTTCTAATGTGCAGCGTGGCAAGAGCGGTTTTAATAGCGGTTGTATAGTTAACATCATACTGTAATCTATAAGCAAATTTAGGTACTTAAAAAGAAATTATATTCAACGGATTACCGGTAAACGTAACTGAGCATTCTTGCGTGTGGTTATAGGTTAAAGTAATGGCAGCTGAAGTTCATGAAAGTTTCAAAGAAAACGTAAAGTCTCTTTCATGGATGGATGACATCACAAAAAACAGAATCATTGAAAAGGTATGTTTTAGTATCACGTGACTGATAGATATTTATTGACTTAATAAGTCAACGTTGATGATGGCAATGGTGGTCAAATGTTACTGTTTCTATGGTGATTCGACGATCATACGATGAAAATACGATGAGTGAAATTACAAAGAAGATACGATAACGATACCATGAAAAAAGACACAACGATGCAGGCACGAAGAACATATGATAAAGATAACATGCAGATACGACCTTTCTCATAACCAGACATATTCTAAATAATGCGCATCAGGAGATGTACAAAACAGGTTTATAGCGAAATAAAATAGTTGTCGTAATAGACCAGTATTAGACTAGTTTCACACATTTGTAGGGTAACCTGGCTTTTACAATAAAACGAGGCTAGAGGTTAACTTCATAAAATCGGCAGTAGTATACAAATGAGGCTTCTGCATCATAGGTGCACCGGTGCACCGGTGCTCCGGAGCAGGCCGGAGCAGGCCGGAGCAGGCCGGTTCTCTCCCCGGGCCCCTCTCCCGGCCCGTAGGGGGAGGGGGTGGTTAACGTTGGAGTCATATCTATTTTTAGATTCGAGGATTGCACCACGCGATGCAACTAAGGCTGAAGTTTATATTCATTCTATCGCTCTACCAACTGAGCTATCATGAGATGTATACTTTTACTCTTCATTAAAACCCTATATTCGAGTTTATTGAAATAATATAGACTGATTGATTATACATCATGAGAAAGGATGCTGTTTTGTTTCATCTTTATTTATCTTGTGAGATTAGCCTTGGATTCATACCCCTACTCATTCCCTAGAATAAGCTAAAGCTACCTTTTTAATAAAATATGAAGACCTTAATGGGATTCGAACCAATAACTTCTGATCTGGAGTCAGAGATGCTAACCATTACACCATAAGGTCCTTTTTGGTTCCAAACAGCTAAGATTCATAATTATGTAATAGCTGGTCGGTGAAGAGAATACACTCTCTGCCCTCTTAACCATTCTCGAACTTCTTTCTTAGTGATTTTCTTGTTCTTTCTTTTCGCAGCATGGAATAAGGCATCCACGCTTCCGAGGCTGCTTCCTTGATTGAGGTCGTAATACAGTTTTTCCAGGAGTTCGTCCTTCTCCATCGATCTGGGAGTTTTGTATTACTACCTTACCCCCACAACAAGCGAGAACACAGCGAACCTTACGAAAAATGTCTCGAAGACTAAGATTGGGAACGGAGCTCAAACACCCACAACCCATGTCTTTATCCCATGAAGTCAGACACGAAACTGATTCTCAATCTACAAAACATTTATTTTATTTAATTCATTATCATAGCATTAAGAAACTCATTAAACATATCTGAAGACCACGCGTTGCTATCTTTTATAGTGTCACACATGTTGATTACAAAATCAACAATAGCTCGTTCATGTACACCTGGGAAAGACATGTCACTTGCTATCATTTCTGCCACACAAGAGCTCATGCTTGTGAGGTTGAACACAAAAGCTACCCATTCGTCTGTCATGGGTGTCTCTAGCAATATCGTAAACTGTGCACATAGGTCTTGTATCATAGTCAAGTCAATGAAGTACTTAACATCATCAAAGAAAAATGTCCACAAATCGTTATCACTGGTAATGCAGCAAGCGTGATCCCACTGACTCGGGCGATCATTTTCACAGCCCTCGCATTCTTCAGTTAACTTCTTCGTCATTTCTCTCCGGCAAAGTTCAACGTACAAAAATTCAAGAACCTGTCGAAGTTTGGCGTGCGCCACCATCTCTACTTCATCAGTGACCGTCATAACTATCGCATTGTCGACATATGAGATACCCTGAGCTATCGTACTTGACATCTCGATGTTGATACTGCCCGTCAACTCCTTCGTGTATGTACCACAGAGGGCAGTAAAATGTGTCTCTTACAATACAATAAATCAGAGGTACGATGGTGAGTAGCATCCGCACCCTCAAATAAAGCACAACTGTTTTCATTCTGCTAAACTATGAATTTATAATCCTTAAGATTTAAAATAAACATGACGTCAGCCTTAATTGCATCACGTGGTGCAATCCTCGAATCTAAAAATAGATATGACCGACTACCCCTCCCCTCCCCCAGCACCTCAGTATGCGGGCACCTCGAAATGGAACATGCACCTCACTGGCACCTCACTTATAAATTTTAGCTCTTCGAAGCCAGAGTTTTCTTTCTTCACTACTCAATAAATGTACATCTGCTAAATGATTCGAAAGTTTTACTAAATTCGTTTTAAAACATCCTGGAACAGGGCAATCTTTAGGGTATCGTATTGACATTATGACTACTTGGTGTTAAGTGTTCCTTAATCGTGTTGACATGAGATTTTGTATACTTTATAAAAGTCCTTTTGTTCGTGTGTTTCAGTACCAAGACCAGAGCTTTTTGATACTCGGGACATTTTTAAATAAAAATTGTCCTTGTTATCACGATTTTAAAACAAAACCGGGACATTTTTAGTACTATCACAAGGACATCGGGACATTTTTGAATCAAAATTGTCCTTGTTATCACGATTTTAAAACAAAACCGGGGCATTTTTAGTACTATCACAAGGACATCGGGACATTTTTGAATCAAAATTGTCCTTGTTATCACGATTTAGGATAAAACCCGGGACTATTCGATATTACCGGGACATTTTTATGTTTATAAAAATTGTCCTTTCGCTCATGATTCTGTTAGCTAAAAGTCATAATTCCGTTCCCTTCTATTCATATTACTCGATCTATTTCATGATAAGGTGAAAGCTCTTAGATTTGGATAAAGTTGAATCATTTGGATGAGTGGTTTTCTTAATTATACAGAAACCATTTCTTTTGTTCAAAACCACAAATGCTGACATTGAAAGAACAACATCATTGAATTTGTACATCGAGTTTGTTTAGTTATGGTAATAAAAAGATCTTGAAAGAAATCTTTATATGGCGTGTCTTAAATCAAAGTATGGAGGCATAAACTAATAGCAACAAAGTCATGTACTGGATCATAACTGTTCTACCCTACTCTAGCTGAGTATTACTCGGCCCGCCAAAAACCGGTCAGGTGAACCGATGATCTTGAAAACAAAACAAAAAGAATCAAAACCTCAGCAAGATTGAAGTGTCAACCTTGATCCTCATTTTTAATTCTTGTAAGAAGAATAAGGAGTTCCATGGAGATGAATACTTTAGTATGTGTTATGAAACAAGTTAAAAATGTGATTAACAAGAAATTGATTTATTTAAAAAAACAAGAGCTCAAAACCATCGCTGTGTTACTAACTATGCTTTTAAAACAAATAAGCAAACACGAAAATCCATAAACTATGGACAAAAAACTTTAGACACTTGTTCAAAACGTGATCCATTTTGAAAATGAATTATTTTGGCGCTTGAATTCCTAATCATTATTCCAATATATTGTTTTTCTAGTTAGTAAAAAAAACGTCTCTCCGTCACTTGCTTAAACAATGTACAATGTGGAATTCATACAATGAACAATAAATCAGTATCTCAAAGATTAATGTGTACAATCGAATTACAAATACCACCTGCAGAATAGTGTCTTTCCATCCAGACTAGTAACATAATTATGAATTTTAGCTGTTTAGAACCAAAAAGGACCTTATAGTGTAATGGTTAGCATCTCTGACTCCAGATCAGAAGTTATGGGTTCGAATCCCATTAAGGTCATCATATTTTATTCAAAATATGGGGAGTGAATAGGGGTATGATTCCAAGGCTAATCCCACAAGATAAAGAAAAATATGATACAAAACAGTATCCTTACTCATGATGCATAATCAGTCAGTCTATATTATTTCAATAAACTCTAATATAGGGTTTTAATGAAGAGTAAAAGTATACATCTCATGATAGCTCAGTTGGTAGAGCGACAGACTGTAGTGTAAAAAACAGCCATCTGTTGGTCGTTGGTTCGATCCCGACTCGTGAGACTAATATATTTTATGATAGAGAAAAAACATCAAAATCCTTGATAGTACAGTGGTTAGTATACTTGCCTGTCGAGCAAGTGACCGGGGTTCGATTCCCCGTCAAGGAGTTTATATTTTTGAAAAATATTAAATGAATAAAAACGTCAGCCTTCATTGCATCGCGTGGTGCAATCCTCGAATCTAAAAATAGACATGACCGACTATTATTTACGTCGTTTTGATTGGCCGAGAGAACCGCAAATAACTCCCTACAAATAATGGTCTGCTCATGTGAGGTAATGTTGCATTTGTGAACATGGCTCGCTTCCCTGCATGAGTTGTCAGAAAATTACTTGGCATGTTTGATAGAAATCAAAAAAGGCCAAAACACAAAAAATAATTTGAATGATAAATCAATTATTGAACTCGGTTATCACAAAATATCGTGATTTGTTAGTGTCTTGCAAGCAATTATTTGCCTCTGCCTTCGGCATCGACAAATAATTGTTTGCTCGTCACTAACAAATCACGATATTTTCCTCAACCTCATCCAATAATTGCTTATTATCATTCAAATCATTTTTTCCGTCATTTTGATTGGCCGAGAGAACCGCAAATAACTGCCTACAAATAACGGTCTGCTCATGCGTATTACGGTGCAGAGCCATCTTACTGCAAATAACGGTCTGCTCATGCGCAGTAACGCTGCATTTGACAATGGCTCGCTTCCCTGAAAAAATGAGCTGACTTCTTTGTTATTGTTTGACTCGCACTGCCCCTCAAAGTTTAGAAAAAATAATTTGAATGATAAAACCGTTATTGAACTCGGTTATCGCAAAATATCGAGATTTGTTAGTGTCTGGCAAGCAATTATTTGTCTCTGTCTTCGGCATCGGCAAATAATTGCTTGCTCGCCACTAACAAATCACGATATTTAGCTCAACCTCGTCCAATAGTTGCTTATTATTATTTATATATATATTACAGAATGACTTTATGGGTGATACGCTTATCTTCCCTGATTACCACCTAAATGTCACACAACTCGCCAAGAAATTAGATAAGTATGACGGTGTAAGTACAATGAATTAGTATATGTTGTGTTTGAACAGTACAGGAAAAGTTGGGAAAACATAAAAAGATTTATTCTTAATTAGTAGCATTCCCCTTAACAGATATCTGAAGTTATCTAAATCAGAAAATATATTTCCCTTTTCATCGAATTTGTCTATTTATTTTCTGACGACGGAAATCGGTAAATCCATGCCTGCGTTGACCAGGGGTTGTTGATGTCGTCGTATTGTAACTGTAGCTTGTGATTTGTGAAATGATGATTTTTTTTTCTGTTAATGATATTCACAGATCGTTACCAGAAGTGATACATACCACAGTAACGCGATAGCTTTAAAAAAGGTTAAACACCGCAGTTACCTCAAAAATCTTAGAAGAACACGTGATCGTGTGTAAGTACTAAAAATATCTTTATGACGTTTGTATATCATAGCTATCAAAGTATACCATATTTTATGAAATATTCAAGTTTGAAAAGTAAATGATTTTTATAAAACAAGAGAAAATAATTCCCCCCCCCCCCTGTTTAAATAGTTTACATTCATTCATCATTGTATTTATTTATATTGTATTTCATATATAGAGATTACTTCATGGAAAGTGCGCGCGTACGGTTTTTATTCACGAGTTGTGAAGTATCATAAAACGAACAAGCGAGTCTTCGAGCGCGTGAGTTTTATGATACGAAACAACGAGTGAATAAAAACTGTACAAAGCACTTTCCATGGTGTTTTCTTTTTATTTTATTTATACCGAGATTTTCAATTTGGTTTGAATTAGAGACTATTTTAGTTTACAAAGTTTGTAAACAAAGCTCATAATTCTTTATTTTACAACTTTGTTTTTCAAGCATAATAAAAACTTATTCTTATAAAAAATTCTAATTCGGTTTCTAAGTTTAATCTTTTCAACTTCTAGACTTTTAGTTTACACTAAAAATGATTGCGAAAGCTTACCGAAGTTTCTGTCGCCTTCTTACACGACAAAGCTGCCTTTCAATTCCTCGTTGTTGTTTAATACATTTTTAAGAGCTTTTCCACGAGATTTACATCTCGGTCAGCTTTTCCTCCGTTCTACTATTGGTATTTCATCGATTTTCTCTTTGGTTTCGTCGTCTAAATTATATTTTCATCCATGTTTTGAACTCAAACTTTCTAGTTTAGGTCTCACCGAATTGAAGTCGTCTTCTTACAAAAGCAACTGAAGCTGACTTTCCTTGTTGTTGTTCAAGTTTTCAGTACTTTTAAAGAACTTTTCCAATAGATTTACATCTCAGGCAGCTTTTCCTCCGCTTTACTATAGGTAATTCATCGATTTTCCCTTTGGTTTTGTCGTCTAAAATATAGTTTCATTCATGTTTTGAAATAAAAACTTTCTAGTTTAGTCGAAAGTCTCACACGAAAGAGCAGTGGAGCTCGTTGCTGCCGGCTTCTGATTGGACGTATCGTTTTTCTCACACGTGAAGAAAAGCCGTACGTGGCTTCTGATTGGACGTATCGTTTTTCTCACACGCGAAAAAGCGATACGCGCATTGTGATTGGTTGGGAAAAGTGAACGAACGAAAATTTATTACACAGGATTTTACTGAGTAAATCTCGGTATGTATATAATAAAGCCTATTTATCTTAGGTCCCATATTTATATCTGTTTGTTTTGTACATACGTATTCCTAGGTTCTTTGGCTCGCGCTTTATTTTCTACAGCGTGAGCTCTGTCTTTTCGTTTAGATTCGTTTAAATTTGTATAAGCATGTACATCGTTTTGTTTCTCTGTAATGGCGCGCGCATATAGTCTTTGAATCATTTGAATTACCTAATTTTTGTCCTGAAGACCTATGCAGTAGAAGTGCAAAAGCTCGGCATTTCAATTAAATAATCGTATATATTATGGTTATCCCACAGGTAGCCCAAGCTATGGTTCTGAATATATAGAGAGAGAATGTATGGCAGATCAAAAAATTTCTTTAAAATAAAATAAATTTCATATTTTATTGTTTCTTTACCGGTATATCAGTGTTTTATTGCATGTTTTGTGGTTTCCTGACGGTTTGGTTGCATTTTAAGGCGATTTTAGGAAATTTTATCTTCTCTCTAAAGACGAAGTCAAGGTAGGAATCCTCGGACTCGGGTGCTTTGGTTCAACAGGCCGTAAATTGCCAGAAATTTGTTCCACAGCAAATTTTTCACTGGCTACCCTTCGCCCAATAAATATCCAACACATCCAATCCGAAAATGGCCATATCGCTTCACTTCTTCCCGTCGAAATTCGCAAATATATACGCTCTACTCTGACAACTTCATCGGCGGACGGATCAGCCTCGCCACGGATTCAACGGTTGGTGACAAATCATTAACTATGTGGGGGAAGGTACATGACAAACGTTGACCTTTGTCTAGACTAAAAACCGCTCGAAATAAAAGATTCCTTATCCCATATAACCAAAAATAATTCAAGATTTCTAGATGTTTACGAAATAGAGCTCTAAACGTTCTGGTTTTCCTCTGCATAAATTTTACATTCCTTTCAGCTAAACATTGGTCTTGTTTCTCGCTGTCATCGAGCGGTTTTTAGTCTAGGCAAAGGTCAACGTTTGTCATGTACCCTCCCCCACATAGTTAATGATTTGTCACCAACCGTTGAATCCGTGGCGAGGCTGATCCGTCCGCCGATGAAGTTGTCAGAGTAGAGCGTATATATTTGCGAATTTCGACGGGAAGAAGTGAAGCGATATGGCCATTTTCGGATTGGATGTGTTGGATATTTATTGGGCGAAGGGTAGCCAGTGAAAAATTTGCTGTGGAACAGATTTCTGGTGATTTACGGCCTGTTGAACCAAAGCACCCGAGTCCGAGGATTCCTACCTTGACTTCGTCTTTAGAGAGGAGATAAAATTTCCTAAAATCGCCTTAAAATGCAACCAAATCGTCAGGAAACCACAAAACATGCAATAAAACATTGATATACCGGTAAAGAAACAATAAAATATGAAATTTATTTTATTTTAAAGAAAGTTTTTGATCTGCCATACATTCTCTCTATATATATTCAGAACCATAGCTTGGGCTACCTGTGGTTATCCCCACGTACAATGGCGTGTTAGACATATTTCAGAATTCTTGAATCTTGACTCCGTATAACAGGTAGACGTTTACTGATTCATTAACCTATGTTTTTTTCTCGCATTCAGAGGAGATGATATAACTCCTGCATCTTTTGAACCTTATTACCATCCTTCTTATAACAAAATATGTAAGTACCTAATCGAAGGAAGATCGATCGATTATATTGATTAGGTGATAGTAACCGAAAGTACTCGTTATCTTGTATAGTAAAATCGTGGGTTCGATCCCTGCAGCCAGACCAACACTCAGCATCTGAGTAGAAAGTGCTGCCCTTTTTTAATATTTGCAAATAGTTTTACCTTCATCCTGGTTTGGATGACCTCGTTCGCGGGTATGGTCGCAGGCAGTCTCTCTAGCCTGAACGCGCTCGTTATGATGACGCCATTCGACTGATTTGATTGGCGAAAACAAATTGTTCACTTCTTCAAACTCTTATAGCTCTAAGAATTAAGTCGGTAACCTCTTTTGTCTTTGTCTTAAAACCTATAACCTATGTGAACTTTAAAAAAAATTATCAATGCAGGGGAACGAATAGCACTGACGTAATTTACGAAAACATTCACCTCTACATTGATTCGATTTCCATACAATTTCGTTGCACTGCGGGATAAAACGCCTTATAATGACTTCGTACTTGCTTCTTGAACATGAATTCGTATGAGAATTGTAAACGATAATACTTTTCATGTTCCGGTAGGTTTTTGTTACAATTAGCGGTTTATTTTCAACATTTTTCTCGATGAGTTTATCCTGATGTGGTATATGTGTTATATACGTTCTTCCTTCTCTTTGTTTATAGTCATCCCAGCTGGATTAGTGCAACCACCGGTATATCGCGAAAGTGATAATGATTACCTAAGGTACGTCAATATTTTTTAGGGCAATAACATTAAATTGACGAGTGAGGAATAGACCGACAGCCGTAATCAGTATGCACATGTAAAATATTTTCACCACTCGAATTTAAACTTAATAATTCGCACCACCATAATATTCTATATGTATCCCCCTATAGTAATGGCTTTCCATGTTGTCACTCGACGTACCATTTTCGTTCTTATTATTTTTCTCATTATTTTCAAAAGATCGATAACTATGGGTTCCCTTGGTTTTTATCTCGCACACGAGATAACGCACGGCTTTGGCAGACGGGGTAAATATTGGTCATGTTTTAAGTTTTGAAAAGTTGATGAATTTGATAAATTTAAAAAGAAAGAGAGAAAAGAAAAGAGAGAAAAAATGAAAAATAGTACGAATGAGTTTTCGAAGTAATTTATAAAGTTCGAGTACGTATCTCTCTCATTTTATAAATAATACATAATTACACGGCAGCCCCTCTTTGTTTTTGCTGATATAGATTATACGACATACATATTGATAGCAAAATATTATTGTTTTTTTTATCAAGGCAGTGTATATGACAAGTACGGTAGAAAAACCTCTAATTGGTGGACACAAACTTCTATGACTGCATTGAAGGGCAAAATAGGTTGTATCATGAATCAGTACTCAAAGTACAAAATATTCGGGACGATTCCAGTAAGAAATTGGTTTTATTGTTGTGTTGTAGTCTAATCATTAGCATTACAAGTTTTTCCCCCTAAAATTTTAAGGGACCCGTCAATATGTACAAAAAGGGGGCTTGGGCTTTTTGACTTTCCCTTGCACACATTTTCGTGACCCCTCCCCTAAAGTGCCCTTTGTCTCTCTTAGCCCCGTCCTTTGTGGATCATAAAAAATGTGTCCCCCTCTTTTTCCATGCACCTGCCCCATGTAAATAATGCGGGTTTTAGTGTTGAAGGAAATATCGTATAAGACCTTTTTGCTTTACCACTATTTTCGTCTTCGTGCACTGTAAAAACAATTGTAATTATCAACGAGTCGGGCCATACCAATGCACAACACTTACGTATATTGAAATTATGACCTGACTACAACTATTATTGTTCAACAACAATAAAATAAGAAAGAATCTTTTGTTGAAATTCGAAAGATGTTCAAATTCCGTACAATCTTTGATCGCACATCTCACCCATTGCTTTTAAAGTGCACGAAGTCGAAAATAGTGGTAAAGCAATAAGGTCTATTGAGAGTTACAGTTCTTTGTATTGCAGGGTATTGTTTCGTTCTAAGTTCTTTGTTCTTGGCTATTGTATTTTTGTGTTCATGCTCAGTGTGCCCTGCAACATCAAAAAAGCCCTAAATGCCTCCCATTTTAAAATGTGATTTTTTCCCCGATAGAGCTATTTCAAAAATTGTTGAATACTGAAAACTGTTTACTGAATAGTGTATTCCAAGTCCGAAATGCATTTTGGGTCTTATGTAATATTGGGTAAATTAAGATAGATAATAACTTTGTGTAATTTATTTTATTTTTCTATTTTCTTTCTACGAGGCTTTCTAGTTCTAACATACATCTCTTTCTAACTTAGATCGGCACTTGGATAAAACTTTCATATCTAATGATGATTTTTGTTTAGATCAACTTTAAAAATACTATTGATGAAGACATTGCCGATAACGGTGGTCTAAAAGCGGCTTTGAAGGTAGGTTGACCTCAACCTTAATCATTGAAATGCCGGTCAAGGGTTTTTCAAAACAAAAAAGCGGGAAATCTCCAAGAAAGTTTATAGGCCAGCGGTCATGTGATCTAAACTTACGGAACTACGATGAAACTTACGGAAAAGTATGGTAATGTCAAAATGTCTGACTATCGTAACCAATTAATGCCAGCAAGATGACTATAGCTAAATATATTTCTCATCTATTTTCATACATTTAGGCGTATTATAATTGGTCGAGGAAAAACGTTAACGAAACTTGGAGACTGCCAGGACTAAATTTCACTAATGAACAGCTATTCTTCTTAGGATTTGGCCAGGTAAAGTCGTGATAGTTGCAATCTTATTCAATATAAATCTATATTTTAAATATCTATATATAATCTTTATTATATCCAAAAGTTATAATACTCGAGAAACTGTCGCGCCTCTGATTGGGCAATAACGGATGCACAAAAAGGATGTACAGTCAAATGCTGTGAACCAAAAGTTTCTCGTGCATATTCAATAAGAACGTTAACTCGAAAAAAGACAGTTTTTTTAGACCTTTTTTTTAGAACGAAATTTTCTCGTGCATATTCAAAAAGAACGTTAACTCGAAAAAAGACAGTTGTTTTAGACCTTTTTTTAGAACAAAATTTTCTCGTGCATATTCAAAAAGAACGTTAACTCGAAAAAAAGACAGTCTTTTTTAGAACTTTCAGAACTTTTTCAGAATATCACTGATGCCCATAAATCATGAATAGTAATAGCGTTCACACGAATTTCCATTTAACGCGATTTTCCATATAACTAGCCCCATAATTGCCGCCAAAATGTTCCAAAATTTTGAAACTAATAAATATTCTTGATAATTGCTGTTGGCTCCTGAATAAGTAATTTAAAATTTGACAGAAACAAACTTTCATCATCAAAAAGAAAAAGAGAAGAAACGAAAAAAGAACATTTTAGGATGCAGGAAGAACTCTCATCTCATTTCTGTTAATAATATATTACCTGGATTTTGTTGACAGAATATGTGTGCGAATATCAAACGTGAAAAAAGATTGGAAATATTACGTGAGGAAGTTCATTCAGATCTACAATACAGGTTCGTTAGTTCGTTTGCTTTCTGTTTATGATACTTTAACTAATGGGTTTATAAAATAACAAATATTGCACATGTTAGTGTGAAAGGAAAAAAAATATTTAAGGAAGTTAAAAATAGTTGAAATTTTTGCTGAGGGAGGGGAATTGAAGAACCTTGATATAAAGTCTAGAAGCACATATGACGTGGAGTCTAGGAATCGAACCGATTTTTTAGAGGACACATTCGGTATATATACGTAGAAAAGACAGTTAACGAGAAGCAATAGACCTTTCCCAAATTCGCTTTGATAGTGTCAAGTGGAGACTAAACTTAATTGTTTTATTTATCAAGGCCAACCTTGACTTGAAATAATTGTTTCGTGATTCATCCATCTTATTCGTAACATGTTATAGTTTCTTGATCCATATTGAAATGTAACAAAGTATTTGCATCAAAGCGGGGATAAAGTTCATATTTATATGTCGAGAATCAGTTAGCGAGAATCAATAATAATAATAATAATAATAATAGTAATAATACAGTTAGTCATGAGGAGCAATAATATTATCGTCATCGTCATTATTATTATTATTATTATTATTATCATTATTGTAAACTTTATTTATGAAGCGGACATTTCCTGTTCTAATGGCGCTTTACAAATATACAAATAAATTACAAAATTAGAATTAGAAATTAGAATTACATAATGTTATATTTCCTCGCACACGGTGATTTGTTTAATACTGTTCTTTTGTATTTATTTCACAGGATAAACGGAGCGTTGTCAAATTCTCTTGAGTTTGCCAATGCATTCAGGTGTCGACGGAACAGTCCAATGAATCCCGCACAAAAATGTGCGCTTTGGAGTAAAGAAGGAAGTTTGGCTTAGTACTAATTGGTTATGAATTACATTAATGGACCCGATAGCAATCAAAAAAACTATAAATAATGAGGGAAAACAAGACAACAGATGTTGCAATTGTTGAATAACGTTATATAGTATCTACTCTCATAAATAATTATAAAATAAGTAAAATTTAATGGATAAATAAAGGAAACCTTCTCATCATATCATATCGTAGAATTCTTAGATTCTTAAATCCAGTCAATTTCCACGTAGGAAAATGGAGGAAAATGGATGGGAGGATTTTTTGGAATATGTTTTATGACGACAAATTCTTAATGCTGACTTTCAACTGTTTCGATTTAAAACACAATTTTAACATCAATTTGGTTAAATCCCTCTCGATTTCCTTAATGTCGTGATAACAACAGATGGAGTTACTTGACCATATACCGCGCACAGATAAAGCCTTCCTGGTCATAATGGTGTTTAAATATCAACATCGCCAATTCATGCTTTTATTTTGGGATTTCGAATTAAGGACGTTCGCGGGCATTATTTGTGCGCATCTGTTTTGCGCATATAGCGTGGCAGCGCGCGCGCGACCTATGTTTGTCGAGACTAAACTCCGAAACACTCGTATTTTATGAAGAATTACATAAGCTATCAATGTTCAAAATATGAAGAAACTTCAATCTACGTTACGGCCAAAGCGTCACCGAATGGTGCATGGTGGTTGCAAATTCAAGTAAAAAACTACAAGTTCTTTGTATATATTCAAAAATATATTTACACAAAATATTTATCTACAGATTAGCAATCCATTTAGCTTTTCAACAACAAAAATGACATTACTGCTCGACTTGTATGTATTGCGCGCCAGCAATTTTCGACAAGAAAAAGGCTACACTTTGATATCATCTCACTCCTAAACGAGAACGGTGACCCCCATTTATTTTCTTTATGGAACGTTTATTATGGTCTTATTTCACCATGCGAAGTTTGAAGGAAAAAACATGGGAAACGTTTTCCCCCTTAAGTGTCATAACATTGTATCTAGTTATTTTTTTTGTAACCAGATCTGCAAGGCTAACCTCAAAATGTGTTGGCATTGAGCCCGTGCATATCTGCAATGCGGTGTCACGCAAAAATATAGAGAAAACCGCAAGCTCCATTTGGCGATATAACTTTGCCGTAAAAAGGAGTATTCAGATTTGTGTAATTAATAAACTTATTTACTGATAAAACATTTACTTTGCTCTATTTCCAAAAAGTGAAACCTTCACATGCAATGGTATATTCACGCGGCAAATAGTAAAACGCTCATAGACCTTGTAATATTCACGAGAACGAAAATTTTTCATATCATCTTCATTTGGTGTCATTTGTGTCGTTCAAGAAAACAACAACAACGACATGGGTTGAAGGCAACCAAACAAGCTTGAAATCGAAGTCTCAAGTCATTCAAGTCTCTATTATATTCCAAATCAGAGTCTGTCCCTTTTGAATCAGTTTTCAAACAAGACCAAGCTTTACAACTCGAATTAAGAACTAGCTACTCTTCATGTCGAATCAAAACCGAAGCAAATCCTGAAAAATGGTTCTCAATTGAACCCAAACTAGTCAGATCAGCTCAACTTACTTCAATTGCTCTTATAGAGGAAGCAAAAGTCAGGGCTTGAAGTGGATAATATCGCTATATTATGGGCTAGAGTTCCCTTCAACGACCTCCTTTGAAGGAACGACTCACAGAAAAAGCACGCAAAGTAGAACCCGCTTTGATCAAAAAAATTATAACAGGGTGGGTTACCTTGTACTTTTAAATGATCTGTTTTTGAGCCTCAAGGTTTAAAGAAGACTATCTTTTAGCCATTATAACTTTTAAGGCAATCCCGGACCCTTGCTACTGCGCATCTATTTCGCGCATCTTGTTTTTTAACCTCTATTTCCGTTGCTTTGAAAATTTCTTTGGATAATATCTTAATTTGAATCCTTTTCTATAACTTAACAAAGTATTTCGATATTTTCATGCAACGTTTGAGGTAAAATGGGACATTTTTCGAAATGTGTTATGGCTTTCATTACCTGACTTTAGGACTGTTTTGTCTCAAAATAATAAAATTACAACTTCGTAAAAAGAATCAATAAAAAACTATTTTGACCTCATTAGTTCCAAAATCAATTCGAAATAGTTCTTGGAGTCTCTGGAGATTACAAACACAATTTGATAAGTTTCAAGCGTATGTCAAAAGTACTAGAACCTAGGCCCGCGCGGACAGGAATATATTTTTCGGACTAAAAAAATTGGAAAGAGTAGTGGGAAGTGACTGGTAAGAAGATAAATGGGCACCGAGACATTTGTCTGCGCATGCGTACCACATATCGTTTTTGGAAATAGAAATAGAAATAGACAATATCTTTCCCCCTGGGAAACTGAATTATTTCTCATGTAAATCAGATTAGACCAGATTCAATTGTTCCTGCCTCCTGTCATGGCTGCCATCACGTGATGCCGAGCCTCTATAGTGACGTGAGTCGTGATCAAAGTACACATGTAGCAAGATTTATGATATTGGCTTGCCTTTAATTGTACATTATCTTTAAAGTAACCAAAAATATCAAAGATGGATATTATAAATATTTGCAGGTTTTTCTATCATAAAAGTTGGAAATTACAAAAGGACTTGTACCCCTCTTCTCATTGTCTTGCTTTGTGTTCTATTTCTGTCCATTGTTCTATATTACTTAAACTTTTAAAATCTTGTCTGCCATCCATAAGAAATTTCTCAAACTAAATTTTTAAACAACATAGAGTTAAAATTCCAGTTTTAATTCGTAGTTTTATCATATTTATTGAACGATCAATGTACCTGCAATGTTGTCCCCCTGAATTTTAGCCAAACAATTATAGTACTGCAAATAGTTTGTAAAAAGAGTGTTCAAGTTTATACTATAAAACACTATTAAACACATTTATTGTAAATTAAAATAGACAAAACTTTTCTAAGAATAAACCGAACAAGAAATTTAAAAATTTGGAATTTACATAAACAATTCGGTGGTGACAAGCAGGTATGACACTTCTTCAGAACTGGTTTCAATTTTTTCTCCTTGATTTCTATTCATTACTTCATTCTTCAAGCATCAGTTACTTGAGTTAGGTAGATATTTAGGTGATGTTAGAATTTGATAAAGAAATGACAGAAACTATACTTTTAACTTCACAATTAAGGACACAAAATTGTTTTATGTAACGAACCTAATGAGCCTGCAAATCCGGAAAGGGATTCATATAGATAAAACGGTATTCCATTGATAAACAATGAAAAAGGCACATAAAATATGCATGCCAATATGACAGTGCATTCCTTACAATTGTGCACTAAATGAAACCACCATAACTCGTGTGACATGTGCAAACAGGTGAGACATTTTCTACCCTCAGAGAGTGTCACGTAACCAACAAACCATTACTACTACTATAAAGCGCATATTTGACAGTATCGTAATCATTCGATAACAAGGCACTAAGGATTCCTTAGGTTTGCTACAGATTATGACCGTGATGGGAAACGATAGCCAAACGAATGGTGGAAGAGAAGTAAAGAAGAGGTGGTCGCTGAAATGGGGTCCTCGCGTCTGGGTGGTACTACTGGCGATTGCTGTTATACACGTAGGAGCAAGTAAAGGCAAGACAATTTCAAGTGAGATGAGAATGACTCGACGCTCAAATATCACTCTCGGTGAAAGGGTATGCAATGCTCCAGAATGCTATCAGGTAGCAAAGTTTGTGAATGATTCAATAAACCACACAGTAGACCCTTGTGACGATTTCTATCATTATGCATGTGGTGGATGGATTGAAAACCATCCTATACCAATTGGTGATTCACTTTTTCACGTTCGTAGTGAAATGGAGGACAAGATAGAGTTTACTAAACGAAGGATATTGGAAGCGGGAATAAGTGATATCAACGGAGTGAGTCGAGACGTTATAAAAATTCCATATGATGTTTACCACTCCTGCATGAACACGACAGCCGTTGAAAACCTCGGTGACGCGTCTCTAAAAAAACTAATTCAAGAGTTTGGAAATTGGACTATGGTCGAGGAAAATGGAGACTGGAATGAAAGCAACTGGGACTTTGCTCAGGTCCTTGCTTCTATACACCGTGGCTTTTATTCCATATATGGACCATTGTTCGCTGTGCGGGTTATCCCCAATCCCCATAACAAGAGCAGATTTGCTATCGAGGTAAGAAGGGTTACGCTAATATAGTATAATGGCCATACTTCCGAGATGAGACTATTAATCCTTGTGGAAGTTTTTACAAGGAATTCGAATTTCAAAAATAATGCAAGGTTATTCTTGTGAAGATTTCCATAATAATACGAGCATATTCGTTCCTATTCTTAAGAAGACGTAATACTAACAAATATGGATTACATAAGATGACATAATTAGGCGTATATTCACTTGTATTAAGCGGACATCATAGACGAAGAAGCTATTAAAAATCAAAATTACAGAGATTGGTATTTGTTAGAGGAAGAAAATATCTTAAACATGATAACAAATCAACGCCATCAAGGACGGAAAGACAACGTAATCGAAGTGAGTGAATTTTTTCGAACATAAAAACAATGCAATGTTATTGCTTTTGCAAAGTTTTGAAGTCCAAAATCACAGCATTAGCTTAGAACATTAGTTTACAATGCTGTGAAGCTTTGCCAGTAAAAGTTGATTTTCTTTATAATATATAGATCTAGGCACTGCCTAAAAGCGGAGCTCCCATAAATAGTATATATAGTGCTAAAGCTTCAAATATAGCCTTTTTGGTTCACAAGTATTGAAGAAAAAGATGATAAAAATGTAAAATGCAATAAAAACGACAAACTATCCAAGTTTTTCTGACAATGTTTGCCGAAGCTACGTCCTTGGCTTGTCTGAGAGTTTCTCCAGCTAGTTAACTTATTTTTGGTCGATTTTTTACGAAATATTAGTTAACATTAATGAATTTACCTTCTATGAAGTGTTTTCTACGGAACTAAAATATTATTCTTGCAGTATAATCAGATTTTTCTGGTCAACAGGCCACTTTTTCTCTCACTGAAGTTTCAGTCACGAAACTTCATCGTAAGATTAAGAATCTTCCCTCGCTAAATCTTGTTTAGCAAGTCGCTAAAGTCGAAAATTTGTTTTTTTTCACTTTAAGACAGACATAACTTCGATTAAACTTATTATTCGTATTGCAAAAATAAGAAAAAATACTTCTTGATCCATCTTTGACTGCATTATTGCGATTTTTTCTGTGCATTTGTGAGTAAGCAAAGCGCGCGGGAACCCTACCCTGTGCATAGTGGTACACGCCGTATATACGTATGGACAATAAAATGACGTAATCAAGCCTTGAAAAATCAACTCGACGGGTTACCATTTTTTCTTAAGTATGGTGCTCCGCTATTAAGAATACTTATGAAGAGGACTTTATCAGGTCTACAGGGCCTAAAAATCCATGCAAGTGAAGTGTATGGTCGCTCCAATTGGGCCAGAGGCTTTTGAATTATTCATGAGTTTTTGAAAAAGCCTATATCTTCCCTAATAATATACATGAAAAACATTACTCGAATTTGATTGCCATAGAGCAGTGCAGTTCAAGTATAACACAGTACAATTTACTTATTCCGAGTCTGCTGTTAATAATATGATTAAGCATTCAGACTATGCATTTTCTGATCGCGAAGAAACAAGTTTAAACGGCGTTAGAATATAGTCATACTCACTCGACCAATCAGCAATCAGTATTTCCATGCTCTATATCCCATAGAGAAACTAGGGTGTCAAGTGGTGTGGGCCTTGAAGCACAGGGAAAATACGGGGTTATTAATTAGTATTCTCTAAGTAAGACATTAGTATTCCCTATATAGAGAATACTAATAAGGCCTTTTGTTTTCTTTTTGTTTCAAGGTCTTATTAGTATTCACTATATAGGGAATACTAATGTCTAACTTAGAAAATACTAATTGAATAAACCTGTATTTTCCCTGAGCTTCAAGGCTCTTTTCATTTTGACACCTCAGCATAATTACCCTATTGGATATACAGAAAATTATTCAATGTCCCCCTTACCAAAAGATTTAAGTCTTAGAGTTTTAAATCATCTCTGAATTGTCGTAATATATAGCTCATGATAGCAAATTCAATTAACGTTGTCGTCAGTAAAAAATTAAGGAGTATATGTCCAAGTCGTAGAATTTGCAAGCATACAGTTTCTGATTGTTATAATGCCACGGTGAAACTAGTTTCATGAATCATGATTTCATTATAAGGTAGTAGCTTAATATATATTTCTTTGGCACTTGTACTAACTTTGCAAATCGAAATATCAAAATTTGGAAGCATTTCTGTGATTTCTTTGAATCGATTCTAGACCACGTCTTGCCAATATTCAGCTTTCAAACGGCAACTTATTTGCGTTCTTTGACGTAGTACTAATTTAGATAAGTTTTGGTTCCTTACCGGCGTATGCACATGGTATTGGAGTAGTACTTTGACTGTTATGGACATACTATGGCCTTTTACATTCGCTCTGACATCTAGTCAAACTGTAATTCGACATAAATATAATATTAACATTTTGTAAGACATGTCTTATGAGGCAATTTTTAACATTTTTAACATTTTATGAGATAAAATTCAAAAAGCGTGTTTTTTTTCTTCAAAACTTGTACTTACAATTTTGTCTTAAAATTATATTGAAACTTGTCGACAGAAACCTTGGCCGTTCACGTTACAGTTACAACTGACTATGTAAATTCTCGATTAAGTCTCGGGGGACAGGTCATCACATATACATGTTCTTAATGAACCGAGCATTTCATTGTATTTCTGTTATTTCAAAGTTACAAAATATGTCGTATATTACTTTTATTCAAAGATTAATTTTCTCTTGGGAGGGGAACAAAAAAACGTAGCAAACAAATGCATACAAACAACGATCTCGTGAGTATGACTTTATATTCTAAATCGGTTAGAGAATAAACACTCGTGCTTTATGGGATTTAAAGCTCCTCGCAATGATAGAAAGCCACTCGGGCGTCGCCCTCGTGGCTTTCTATCAATGCTCGGAGCTCTAAATCCCATAAAGCACTCGCGTTTATTCTCTAACCCTTACATAACCATGTTAAGAATTTTAGCACTATTATTTATTTTATTCATGAACACAATAAGTTGCCACTCATGTCAGACCCTTTATTACTTGTAAATGATATTACTTATTTGACTAGTTTAATAATCATTAGCTTATGATTAAAGCTAATTAATATCAGTAATTAATTCATTTTGTTTAAGTTTTGGCATTATTCCTATTTAGCGTACCTATATAATATTTTGTTTTTCATCTTCGGATGATGAAATGGGGTGGGAAGTGTAGTATCGTTTTAGAATGTATCGTAGGTAATCATCTCATATTTATGGAGATATATTTGCACATCTTACAATATTCTCAGTATAGATTCTACATGAGATGAGCTGTTGACTTGCCAGAAAAAAAATGTAGTTTGAGTGATGCGTCTTGAAGTTATACCATGCCATATGCTAATGACTGTGACGTCAGAGGAGTCATCATTTAATATACAAAACTTAACTGCTACAGATAAATTGAGTATGGAATGCATCATTGTTTTACCTATAACTCTAATAAACATAAATGACTCCCTGATGTCACAGTCATTAGCATATGGCATGGAAAAAACTTGATAATTTCAAGACGCATCACTCAAACTATATAATGTTTTTGGCCACACAACAGCTCACCTAGGCCTCATGTACAATCTATACTGAGAATATTGTCATATGCGTCATAGGCACTTTAATGTATATAGTCTTCTAGCAGCCAACAAATGGACCACTATAAATGGGGACACAGTATTGCATTTGTATTGTATGGCTTTTGTGATTAGATAAACGTACATTTTTCATATATTTAGCCCCCAAGTCCATCAATGTGAAGTGTTTAAATAAAGCTACCCTAGGCCTTATCCTTATGTATAATCTAGACTTCTTTCCTGTATTAAGCTGACATTTAAGAGGGGATGTCAGCAAAAATCGAACATACGCCGGCAACAGTCAAAAATTCGATTTCGCTCATATTTTGGTATTAGGTAGGCCTATATGCGAGATATATCATGGTATGTTTCATTTGTCGAAATATGGCTTCATTTCCGAGAAAAACGAGAAAAACGAATTTGTCAATAATTGACCCTTTGAGAGAGCCAAAATATTTTATTTCCAAATTTTTATTTCTCGTCGCAGAATAAAAAAACCCAAAAAAGCTTTTAGTCACGGTTAGAATATTATTTCGACTTTTCATTTTCTTAATATCGGTCTTTTATTTTATTTAGCACACGGTGAAAACATTTTTTGAAAATTCGTTACTTTTCACAAGGCGTCAAAGTACCCTGGTAAATAAATTTTTTTCACCGTTATAAATTTATTGGAAGACAATGAAATTTCAGCTTTTTAAAGTTAAAACAACATATAAAACAGTTGTTTAAGAATTAAACATGTAGATATTTTTGCAAAGGCACGCGAGCCCCCCGAAGTTGGAGTATATTTTGGCTCTCTCAAAGGGTCAATTATTGACAAATTCGTTTTTCTCGTTTTTCTCGGAAATGAAGCCATATTTCGACAAATGAAACATACCATGATATATCTCGCATATAGGCCTACCTAATACCAAAATATGAGCGAAATCGAATTTTTGACTGTTGCCGGCAAATTTTGATTTTGTTCGATTTTTGCTGATCATGATATATTCTCTTAACTTGATTTACCAATGTCCTCAATCCAATTATCATGAATTACAGTTTAACTGCATTAAATTGCTTCACATTTTATAGATTCAACAACAAGGAACGACGTTCCCTAAGCAGCTTTATCTCGACAGTGAGGTATGTTTTTTACCAAATAGCTTCGTAAATTTCAAATTCTTAATTGCCTCATTATAGTTTCTATTGATGCATTGCTAATCTATCCCCTTTATTTGTAGGCAATGGATTGGCTCAGGGGATATTTCATTGAATTTGCTACCTTGTTGGGCGGCAGAATTAATATTTCTGAGAAAGCACAAGATATTATCGACTTCGAAACAAAACTTGCAAATGTGAGCGCCGACAGTATGTTTACAATACCACGCATTATAAAATAAGAGAATCCAGAATAATGCTTATTAGACCTTTTTGCTTTACCATTATTTTCGACTTCGTGCACTTTAAAAACAATAGGTGAGATCAAAGATTGTACGGAATTTGAACATTTTTAGAATTTGAACAAAAGATGCTTGTATTTCATTGTTGTTCTACAATAGTTGTATTCAGGTTATGCTTTCAACATACGTAAGTGTTGTGCATTGGTATGGCCCGACTCGTTGTTAATTATAACAATGAATACTCAGTTTCATTTTAAAATGCCAAAACTTATCAAATCTATCTGTTTAGATAAGTGAACCACGTGAAGCTGGTACATCTCGAGAGATGACCATCAAGGAACTACAAGATGAAGCGCCAAATGTAAGTGATTTTAAAAACATTTTCCAACCTAGTAATAGAGATTTTAGCATTTTCGAGTCCAAAGGCAGGAAATATTGCTAAAATTTCCAAGCGAAACAATTAGAAGAACAACAAATCATTTAAAAATCAATTAAAAGTCGCACTTAGAATAACTATTTATGGATTTCAGTCATTCTTTATGGAATAAAATGACAAACACAAAAGGCGACCATGTTAGTGTACTTAACTAATGACAAATCGTTTTGTTAGAGGTGCACCAACTCGGCGGCCATGACGTCATGTGAAAACAAAGAATAGAGTTGCCATATTTCCGAGTCCGCTTAAAAGAAGACAACCAAAAATTACACTTAAGACCAGCTAAACTCGAATCAGTAATTCTTTCTTCTATTTTAATTAAAAGCAGGTTTAGCTTGGTACTTTTGCAAGGCTTGGAGTGCTATGAAAAAACAGTCATTCAAAGCTTTTTTTTATTTTTAGTTCCCATGGCTCAATCATCTAAATAGCGTATTTGCACCGGAAAGGCTGAATGTAAACGAAACGATATATGTGCAACAGGGTTCACTGTCTTACTTGAAGAAGTTCATGGCTATTGTCTTGCAAACACCAAAGAGGTAAAGTTTTATTCTAGACGTAAAGAAGACTGGAAACTAGAACATTTTGGAAAAAATAGGATCACGAGCAGTTCATTATATTTAAAAGATTATAGGAAACAGATCAAAATTTTTGGTAAGTTAAAAATCTTGAAATAACTCAAGTAGAAGGTGCTGGGTAGATGTTGCTCTAATATCTGAAGATGGTTAGACCCTAGCCTCTCACGAGAAACGTTGCGTGACGACGTGACGATCCTAACAATGTCTGCGAAGGAGGCTAGTTAAGACCTTTAAGACGTTACACGAAACGCGAAACAATGAACGTGATGTCTTCCTTTTCATAACTGCGTTACCGTGTCATTATGGAATACTTCTATTTGATAAATATTTTTCTCTCGTTCGTTTCACCACTCCGAAAAGGCTAACGAAACCCCCATTACATATTATTAGATTATAAAGTTTGTATGATCCGATCATTTATTCATTATTATTCATTAACACATTTGCTTTATCATGTAGCGTATTGGCGAATTATATGGTGACAACGCTGCTTTGGGATGAGAGAGACTTTTTACCCAAGCGATATGGTCCGGAGGATTTTAGAAACCGAACAACACGCCTGAAAAGTTGTCTTAAGTACGCCACCGTTAAATTAGCTGGAGACATATTTGGCGCCTTATATATTTATGATGATTTGCCCAAGTATGTAAAGATGAAAGAAAAGGTAAACGGCGGTAACTAAAAAGATGTTGACTTGTACATTAACCTATAACCTGTTGAGCAATGAATTCACTTAAAGATTTGCAAACAAGATAGTATGAATTAAAAAAGATGTATGGGTAAAAAAAACCCATGCATTTCGCCTACGGCTCTGGATTTCTACATTGCCAGAAATATGGGACATGAGCCTGCTTATACATGCGCAATGATGCGTTTCAGCTTACAAAATAGCCGCGGAGTCTTATAGGAAATGTATGGGGAATATAGAGCTTCCTCTATTTACGGCGAATAGGGTTTTATTTCCTCTGAGCTCCACATCGCGACAAACAACCCACCCTACAAGCTACTAAATAAGCGTAAAATGATCATTGAATCATGCGACATATTGGTTCCCGGACTACTTGCCTTCGAAAGGCTTCGAAAGCTCTAGATTCCATACATCGTCTATAAATCTGGCCACACTTGACCCCAAAATCGTCTTATTTGAGCTCGAAAAAATTTAAAAGTAAAAGAGCTCCACCTCGATATCACCAAACGAGTGTTTAATAAATCCAAAACCGCTCAAAATAGACAGCATGCCTTCAGAATGTAGGTTTCCAAGAAGCTTGAAGTTAGGTTAAATTTTAAGCGATTCGACGCGTTGTTAGCTCGTAGTTTTCAGTTAAAAATGACAAGAAACCACAGAGAACTGCTCCAAACAGCTTCCAAACCCCCTTAAATATCGCCATTTTGTTTTTACAAGCTCCTATTGACTGCTGAGATACAATAAGGAAGCTTAAAGTAACGATTTACGTTTGAAACTTGTTTCTTGTCCTTCATGGGCTTCCTGTGGTGAGGCTTATCAACAGAAAAATAATAGTTGTTCTTTTGATTGTCAAGTAACTATTTTTTGGCAAGAATTGTTTTACTAACATCATAGTTGAATATAAATATGTGCTTGGAAACCATGTAGTTATATTTTTCCTCTAGAAAACCACTTCATTTTCATTCATGCGTAACACCGCTGACAATGTCCAATATTTCTGGCAATGATAGCTTTTAGTAAGATGATTTGTTATCGACGTAAGACAACTGGTTATCGATCTGCTAAAATATGACCTAGCGAGTGACACGTTTGCATATTGAGACCCCTCACAATAACTCGTTACTACCAACGAGTTAAAAAGGAGCTGGTAGGCGTCCGCCGCCTTGACGTTAACGTTCTAAAAACATGTTATTTTCGCTGTCCTCATGAAATATAAAAACGTCGTTTTTAAGAATTCCACTTTTTTAGCAGGGTCTTCGGTTGCATGTCAAGTTAACATCATACTGTAATCTATAAGCAAATTTAGGTAGTTTAAGGTGACTGCCTACTTTTGAACGCTCGATTTGAACCCACGATGAGCACGCGCACAAAAACCGCTGAATAAAATACGAAATTTTATTGAGGAACCATACACGTTTTGAACTTCAACAGGGCAAAACCCTCAAATTTTGCACGGGACTCTATACTTTCATTATGCTCAATTGAAAGAACTTTAAAAAATCTCATTATATAAAATTCTTAAGAAAAGTTAATTTTTCTAACTCATGAAAAATTAGACTTTTGTCGGAATTTCTGTTCGACTTTTTGATAATTTTAAGAGCACTGAAAGAGCGAAATATTACAAATCGATGTATTTCTTTGTCTATTTTGTAGAATGATTCACTAGCCGTCATTTGTGCATGATGTAGTCTGAAAAGAGCTATTATCTAATTTTTTTCCTGATCACTTCCAGTGATGCAATTTTTGCTTCAAAAACTCGCGCGTAGGCATCCATTAAATGCTGATTATCTCAAAAACGAGCAAGGGACACCCCATTTTTCTTTTCATATTCGGAATCAATATTAAATTTCACTTTAAAAAATTGTAGTTTGAAAAAAAGTTTAAAAGTTTTTCTAAAAGTAGCCAGTCACCTTAAAAGAAATTATATTCAACAGATTACCGGTAAACGTAACTGAGCATTCTTGCGTGTGGTTATAGGTTAAAGTAATGGCAGCTGAAGTTCATGAAAGTTTCAAAGAAAATGTAAAGTCACTTTCTTGGATGGATGACATCACAAAAAACACAGTTATTGAAAAGGTATGTTTTAGTATCACGTGACTGATAGAGTTGAGCTTCGTTCATAGAATCATTGGCTTTTCAATGAAATACAAATCGCGTAAGTAGAACTAGAACTAGAACTAGAACTAGAACTAGAACTAGAACTAGAACTAGAACTAGAACTAGAACTAGAACTAGAACTAGAACTAGAACTAGAACTAGAACTAGAACTAGAACTAGAACTAGAACTAGAACTAGAACTAGAACTAGAACTAGAACTAGAACTAGAACTAGAACTAGAACTAGAACTAGAACTAGAACTAGAACTAGAACTAGAACTAGAACTAGAACTAGAACTAGAACTAGAACTAGAACTAGAACTAGAACTAGAACTAGAACTAGAACTAGAACTAGAACTAGAACTAGAACTAGAACTAGAACTAGAACTAGAACTAGAACTAGAACTAGAACTAGAACTAGAACTAGAACTAGAACTAGAACTAGAACTAGAACTAGAACTAGAACTAGAACTAGAACTAGAACTAGAACTAGAACTAGAACTAGAACTAGAACTAGAACTAGAACTAGAACTAGAACTAGAACTAGAACTAGAACTAGAACTAGAACTAGAACTAGAACTAGAACTAGAACTAGAACTAGAACTAGAACTAGAACTAGAACTAGAACTAGAACTAGAACTAGAACTAGAACTAGAACTAGAACTAGAACTAGAACTAGAACTAGAACTAGAACTAGAACTAGAACTAGAACTAGAACTAGATGATGATGATGATGACGACGACGATGATGATGATGATGATGATGATGATGATGACGACAACGATGATGATGATGATGATGACGACGACGACGATGATGATGATGATGACGATGATGATGATGAAATATTTATATTATTCAAATTATTTTTTCCGTCGTTTTGATTGGCCGAGAGAACCGCAAATACCTCCCTACAAATAGTGGTCTGCCCATGCGAATTACGGTATAAAACCGTTTTGCTGCAAATAATGGTCTGCTCATGTGAGGTAATGCGCATTTGTGAACATGGCTCGCTTCCCTGCATAAGCTGTCAGAAAATTACTTGGCATCTTCGATAGAAATCAAAACGGCCAAAACACAAAAAATAATTTGAATGATAAAACAATTATTGAACTCTGTTATCACAAAATATCGTGAATTGTTAGAAACTTGGAAGCAATTATTTGCCTCTGCCTTCGGCATCGACAAATAATTGTTTGCTCCACACTAACAAATCACACAATATTTTCCTCAACCTCATCCAATAATTGCTTATTATAAGTCAAATCATTTTTTCCGTAATTTTGATTGGCCGAGAGAACTACAAATAACTGCCTACAAATAACGGTCTGCTCATGCGCATTACGGTACAAAGCCATTTTGCTGCACATAACGGTCTGCTCATGCGTAGTAACGTTGCATTTGACAATGACTCACTTCCCTAAAAAAATGAACCGTGAATTCTTTGTTATTGTTTGACTCTTGAGAACTGCCCCTCAAAGATAAGAAAAAATAATTTGAGTGATAAAACAATTATTGAACTCGGTTATCGTAAAATATCGAGATTTGTTAGTGTCTTGCAAGCAATTATTTGCCTCTGCCTTCGGCATCGACAAATAATTGCTTGCTCGCCACTAACAAATCACGATATTTTGCTCAACCTCGTCCAATAATTGCTTATTATTGCGTATATATATATTACAGAATAGCTTTATGGGTGATTCGCTTATCTTCCCTGATTACCACCTAAATGTCACACAACTCGCCAAGAAATTAGATAAGTATGACGGTGTAAGTACAATGAATTAGTATATGTTGTGTTTGAACAGTACAGGAAAAGTTGGGAAAACATAAAAAGATTTATTCTTTATTAGTAGCATTCCCCTTAACAGATATCTGAAGTTATCTAAATCAGAAACTATATTTCCCTTTTCATCGAATTTGCCTATTTATTTTCTGACAACGGAAATCGGTAAATCCATGCCTGCGTTAACCAGGGGTTGTTGATGTCGTTGTATTGTAACTGTAGGTTGTGATTTGTAAAATGATGATTTTTTTTCTGTTAATGATATTCACAGATCGTTACCAGAGATGATACATACCACAGTAATGCGATAGCTTTAAAAAAGGCTGAACACCGCAGTTACCTCAAAAATCTTAGAAGAACAAGTGATCGTGTGTAAGTACTAAAAATATCTTCGTGACGTTGGTATATCGTAGCTATCAAAGTATACCATATTTTTTGAAATATTCAAGTTTGAAAAGTAAATGATTTTTATAAAACAAGAGAAAATAGTTTTCCCCTGTATACATAGTTTACATTCATTCAGTTATTCATCATTGTATTTAATATTTATATTGTATTTCATATAGTTTATTCATCTTAGGTCCTATATTTATTTCTGTTTGCTTTGTACCCCGGGAGGTACCCTATAATTGACTATACGGAGATACTCTGCCCGAAAGGGGTACGTTTTTCAGGCCGCAGGTATAGAAAAGGGGTGGGAATTTGTGAATTTGGGTATAAAAAGGGGTACCTTTTCTTCAAAAGTATATTGAAAGGGGTGCCTTTTCAGTCAAAAAAGTTTATAAAAGGGGTACCATTTTGCTGAAATTTGGTATATCAAAGGGCAAGGGGTCGAGAGTCCGGGCGGAGCATCCCCATATGAAACGACCCGAAGTAACCCCCCCGGGCTTTGTACATACGTATTCCTAGGTTCTTTGGCTCGCGCTTTCTACTGCGCGAGCTCTGTCTTTTCGGTTAGATTCGTTTAGATTTGTATTAGCATGTACATCGTTTTGTTTCTCTGAAATGGCGCGCGCATATAGTCTTTGAATCAATTGAATCATTGTAATTACCTAATGTTTGCCCTGAAGATGCAAAGAAACAAACGTATATATTATGGTTATCCCCACGTACAATGGCATATGAGATATATTTCGGAATTCTCGAATCTTGACTCCGTATGACAGGTAGACGTTTACTTATTCATTAACCTATGTTTTTTTCTCGCATTCAGAGGAGATGATATAATTCCTGCATCTTTTGAAGCTTATTACTACCATTCTGATAACAAAATAAGTAAGTACCTAATCGAGGGAAGATCGATCGATTATATTGATTTTTTAAGTGATAGTAACCGAAAGTACTCGTTATCTTGTATAGTAGAATCGTGTGTTCGATCCCTGCAGCCAGACCAACACTGATCATCTGAGTAGAAGGTGCTGCCTTTTCTTTAACATTCGCAAATAGTTTTACCTTCATATCATCCTGGTTCAGATGACGTCGTTCGCGGGTATGGTCGCAGGCAGTCTCTCTAGCCTGAGCGCGCTCATTGTGACGACGCCTTTCGACTGAATTGATTGGCGAAAACAAACTGTTCACTTCTTCCAACTCTTAAAATAAAGTCGGTGACCTCTTTTGTCTTCGTTTTACAACCTACAAAATATGTGAACTTTAAAAAATTATCAATGCAGGGGAACGAATAGCACGTAATTTACGAAAACATTCACCTCTATATTGATTCGATTTCCATATAATTTCGTTGCACTGCGGGGATAAAAAGCCTCATAATGGCTTCGTACTTGTAAACGATAATACTTTTCATGTTCTGGTAGGTTTTGTTACAATTAGCGGTTTATTTTTCAACATTTTTGAACATTTTTGAACATTTCTGAACATTTTTCAACATTTTTCAACATTTTTCAACATTTGGTATATGTGTTATATATGTTCTTCCTTCTCTTTATTTATAGTCATCCCAGCCGGATTAGTGCAACCACCTGTATATCGCGAAAGTGATAATGATTACCTAAGGTACGTCAATATTTTTAGGGCAATAATATTAAATTGACGAGTGAGGAATAGACCGACAGTAATCAGTATGCACATATAAAATATTTTCACCACTCGAATTTAAACTTCATAATTCGCACCACCATAATATTCTATATGTATCCTCCTATAGTAACGGCTTTCCATGTTGTCACTCGACGTACCATTTTCGTTCTTATTATTTTTCTCATTATTTTCAACAGATCGATAACTATGGGTTCCCTTGGTTTTTATCTCGGACACGAGATAGTGCACGGCTTTGGCAGACGGGGTAAATATTGGTCATGTTTTAAGCATTGAAGTAATAAATTTAACAAGAGAGAGAGAAAGAAAGAGAGAAAAAATGAAAAATAGTAATAATGAGTTTTCGAAGTAATTTATAAAGTTCGAGTGCGTATTGTAACTGGTATATCGCCTAAAGCTTGTTCCTATATCCAACGATACCACACGACCTCTCATTTTATAAATAATACTTATTACAAGGTGAACTGTCTTTTTTTTTTTTTTTGCTGATATAGATTATACGACATACATATTGATAGCAAAATATTATTGTTTTTTTTATCAAGGCAGTGTATATGACAAGTACGGCAGAAAAACCTCTAATTGGTGGACACAAACTTCCATGACTGCATTGAAGGGCAAAATAGGTTGTATCATGAATCAGTACTCACAGTACACAATATTCGGAACGATTCCAGTAAGAAATTGATTTTATTGTGGCGTTGTAGTCTAATCATTAGCATTACAAGTTTGTCCCACTAAAATTTTAAGGGACCCGTCAATATGTACAAAAACCCATTGATTTTTTCCCCGATAGAGCTATTTCAAAAATTGTTGAATACTGAAAACTGTATAATGCAAAGTGTATTCCAAGTCCGAAATGCATTTTGGGTCTTATGTAATATTGGGTAAATTAAGATAGATAATAACTTTGTGTAATTTATTTTATTTTTCTATTTTCTTTCTACGAGGCTTTCTAGTTCTAACATACATCTCTTTCTAACTTAGATCGGCACTTGGATAAAACTTTCATATCTAATGATGATTTTTGTTTAGATCAACTTCAAAAATACTATTGATGAAGACATTGCCGATAACGGTGGTCTAAAAGCGGCTTTGAAGGTAGGTTGGCCTCAACCTTACGGAAAAGTATGGTAATGTCAAAATGTCTGACTATCGTAAACCAATTAATGCCAGCAAGATGACTATAGCTAAATATATTTCTCATCTATTTTCATACATTTAGGCGTATTATAATTGGTCGAGGAAAAACGTTAACGAAACTTGGAGACTACCAGGACTAAATTTCACTAATGAACAGCTATTCTTCTTAGGATTTGGCCAGGTAAAGTCGTGATAGTTGCAATCTTATTCAATATAAATCTGTATTTTAAATATCTATATATAATCTTTATTATATCCAAAAGTTATAATACTCGAGAAACTGTCGCGCCTCTGATTGGGCAATAACGGATGCACAAAAAGGATGTACAGTCGAATGCTGTGAACCAAAAGTTTCTCGTGCATATTCAATAAGAACGTTAACTCGAAAAAAGACAGTTTTTTAGACCTTTTTTTAGAACGAAATTTTCTCGTGCATATTCAAAAAGAACGTTAACTCGAAAAAAAGACAGTCTTTTTTAGAACTTTCAGAACTTTTTCAGAATATCACTGATGCCCATAAATCATGAATAGTAATAGCGTTCACACGAATTTCCATATAACGCGATTTTCCATATAACTAGCCCCATAATTGCCGCCAAAATGTTCCAAAATTTTGAAACTAATAAATATTCTTGATAATTGCTGTTGGCTCCTTAATACGTAATTTAAAATTTGACAGAAACAAACTTTCATCATCAAAAAGGAAAAGAGAAGAAAAGAAAAAAGAACATTTTAGGATGCAAGAAGAACTCTCATCTCATTTCTGTTAATAATATATTACCTGGATTTTGTTGACAGAATATGTGTGCGAATATCAAACGTGAAAAAAGATTGGAAATATTACGTGAGGAAGTTCATTCAGATCTACAATACAGGTTCGTTAGTTCGTTTGCTTTCTGTTTATGATACTTTAACTAATGGGTTTATAAAATAACAAATATTGCACATGTTAGTGTGAAAGGAAAAAAAATATTTAAGGAAGTTAAAAATAGTTGAAATTTTTGCTGAGGGAGGGGAATTGAAGAACCTTGATAAAAAGTCTAGAAGCACATATGACGTGGAGTCTAGGAATCGAACCGATTTTTTAGAGGACACATTCGGTATATATACGTAGAAAAGACAGTTAACGAGAAGCAATAGACCTTTCCCAAATTCGCTTTGATAGTGTCAAGTGGAGACTAAACTTAATTGTTTTATTTATCAAGGCCAACCTTGACTTGAAATAATTGTTTCGTGATTCATCCATCTTATTCGTAACATGTTATAGTTTCTTGATCCATATTGAAATGTAACAAAGTATTTGCATCAAAGCGGGGATAAAGTTCATATTTATATGTCGAGAATCAGTTAGCGAGAATCAATAATAATAATAATAATAATAATAGTAATAATACAGTTAGTCATGAGGAGCAATAATATCATCGTCATCGTCATCGTCATCGTCATCGTCATCGTCATCGTCATCGTCATCGTCATCGTCATCGTCATCGTCATCGTCATCGTCATCGTCATCGTCATCGTCATCGTCATCGTCATCGTCATCGTCATCGTCATCGTCATCGTCATCGTCATCGTCATCGTCATCGTCATCGTCATCGTCATCGTCATCGTCATCGTCATCGTCATCGTCATCGTCATCGTCATCGTCATCGTCATCGTCATCGTCATCGTCATCGTCATCGTCATCGTCATCGTCATCGTCATCGTCATCGTCATCGTCATCGTCATCGTCATCGTCATCGTCATCGTCATCGTCATCGTCATCGTCATCGTCATCGTCATCGTCATCGTCATCGTCATCGTCATCGTCATCGTCATCGTCATCGTCATCGTCATCGTCATCGTCATCGTCATCGTCATCGTCATCGTCATCGTCATCGTCATCGTCATCGTCATCGTCATCGTCATCGTCATCGTCATCGTCATCGTCATCGTCATCGTCATCGTCATCGTCATCGTCATCGTCATCGTCATCGTCATTATTATTATTATTATTATTATCATTATTGTAAACTTTATTTATGAAGCGGACATTTCCTGTTCTAATGGCGCTTTACAAATATACAAATAAATTACAAAATTAGAATTAGAAATTAGAATTACATAATGTTATATTTCCTCGCACACGGTGATTTGTTTAATACTGTTCATTTGTATTTATTTCACAGGATAAACGGAGCGTTGTCAAATTCTCTTGAGTTTGCCAATGCATTCAGGTGTCGACGGAACAGTCCAATGAATCCCGCACAAAAATGTGCGCTTTGGAGTAAAGAAGGAAGTTTGGCTTAGTACTAATTGGTTATGAATTACATTAATGGACCCGATAGCAATCAAAAAAACTATAAATAATGAGGGAAAACAAGACAACAGATGTTGCAATTGTTGAATAACGTTATATAGTATCTACTCTCATAAATAATTATAAAATAAGTAAAATTTAATGGATAAATAAAGGAAACCTTCTCATCATATCATATCGTAGAATTCTTAGATTCTTAAATCCAGTCAATTTCCACGTAGGAAAATGGAGGAAAATGGATGGGAGGATTTTTTGGAATATGTTTTATGACGACAAATTCTTAATGCTGACTTTCAACTGTTTCGATTTAAAACACAATTTTAACATCAATTTGGTTAAATCCCTCTCGATTTCCTTAATGTCGTGATAACAACAGATGGAGTTACTTGACCATATACCGCGCACAGATAAAGCCTTCCTGGTCATAATGGTGTTTAAATATCAACATCGCCAATTCATGCTTTTATTTTGGGATTTCGAATTAAGGACGTTCGCGGGCATTATTTGTGCGCATCTGTTTTGCGCATATAGCGTGGCAGCGCGCGCGCGACCTATGTTTGTCGAGACTAAACTCCGAAACACTCGTATTTTATGAAGAATTACATAAGCTATCAATGTTCAAAATATGAAGAAACTTCAATCTACGTTACGGCCAAAGCGTCACCGAATGGTGCATGGTGGTTGCAAATTCAAGTAAAAAACTACAAGTTCTTTGTATATATTCAAAAATATATTTACACAAAATATTTATCTACAGATTAGCAATCCATTTAGCTTTTCAACAACAAAAATGACATTACTGCTCGACTTGTATGTATTGCGCGCCAGCAATTTTCGACAAGAAAAAGGCTACACTTTGATATCATCTCACTCCTAAACGAGAACGGTGACCCCCATTTATTTTCTTTATGGAACGTTTATTATGGTCTTATTTCACCATGCGAAGTTTGAAGGAAAAAACATGGGAAACGTTTTCCCCCTTAAGTGTCATAACATTGTATCTAGTTATTTTTTTTGTAACCAGATCTGCAAGGCTAACCTCAAAATGTGTTGGCATTGAGCCCGTGCATATCTGCAATGCGGTGTCACGCAAAAATATAGAGAAAACCGCAAGCTCCATTTGGCGATATAACTTTGCCGTAAAAAGGAGTATTCAGATTTGTGTAATTAATAAACTTATTTACTGATAAAACATTTACTTTGCTCTATTTCCAAAAAGTGAAACCTTCACATGCAATGGTATATTCACGCGGCAAATAGTAAAACGCTCATAGACCTTGTAATATTCACGAGAACGAAAATTTTTCATATCATCTTCATTTGGTGTCATTTGTGTCGTTCAAGAAAACAACAACAACGACATGGGTTGAAGGCAACCAAACAAGCTTGAAATCGAAGTCTCAAGTCATTCAAGTCTCTATTATATTCCAAATCAGAGTCTGTCCCTTTTGAATCAGTTTTCAAACAAGACCAAGCTTTACAACTCGAATTAAGAACTAGCTACTCTTCATGTCGAATCAAAACCGAAGCAAATCCTGAAAAATGGTTCTCAATTGAACCCAAACTAGTCAGATCAGCTCAACTTACTTCAATTGCTCTTATAGAGGAAGCAAAAGTCAGGGCTTGAAGTGGATAATATCGCTATATTATGGGCTAGAGTTCCCTTCAACGACCTCCTTTGAAGGAACGACTCACAGAAAAAGCACGCAAAGTAGAACCCGCTTTGATCAAAAAAATTATAACAGGGTGGGTTACCTTGTACTTTTAAATGATCTGTTTTTGAGCCTCAAGGTTTAAAGAAGACTATCTTTTAGCCATTATAACTTTTAAGGCAATCCCGGACCCTTGCTACTGCGCATCTATTTCGCGCATCTTGTTTTTTAACCTCTATTTCCGTTGCTTTGAAAATTTCTTTGGATAATATCTTAATTTGAATCCTTTTCTATAACTTAACAAAGTATTTCGATATTTTCATGCAACGTTTGAGGTAAAATGGGACATTTTTCGAAATGTGTTATGGCTTTCATTACCTGACTTTAGGACTGTTTTGTCTCAAAATAATAAAATTACAACTTCGTAAAAAGAATCAATAAAAAACTATTTTGACCTCATTAGTTCCAAAATCAATTCGAAATAGTTCTTGGGGTCTCTGGAGATTACAAACACAATTTGATAAGTTTCAAGCGTATGTCAAAAGTACTAGAACCTAGGCCCGCGCGGACAGGAATATATTTTTCGGACTAAAAAAATTGGAAAGAGTAGTGGGAAGTGACTGGTAAGAAGATAAATGGGCACCGAGACATTTGTCTGCGCATGCGTACCACATATCGTTTTTGGAAATAGAAATAGAAATAGACAATATCTTTCCCCCTGGGAAACTGAATTATTTCTCATGTAAATCAGATTAGACCAGATTCAATTGTTCCTGCCTCCTGTCATGGCTGCCATCACGTGATGCCGAGCCTCTATAGTGACGTGAGTCGTGATCAAAGTACACATGTAGCAAGATTTATGATATTGGCTTGCCTTTAATTGTACATTATCTTTAAAGTAACCAAAAATATCAAAGATGGATAATATATAGATTTAGGCACTGCCTAAAAGCGGAGCTCCCATAAATAGTATACTTAGTGCTAAAAACGTGACAATTGTGTGACACGGCATAACGCTGGTTAAAGCGTTACCACTTCGTTTGATTTAACCAGAATCCAGGAGGTAAAACTAAAAGAAAAACCATTATTTTAAGCCTTCAGAAGCATTAGAAAACTTTTCAGTTCGAAGAATAATAATTATAGATTGTAGAACATATGAATACATGTATAGAACAAAGGATTTTATTCAGCAAATCTTAGTAATCAAAGTTGTAAGTTTTTTAGGTGGAAAGTGAACTACACTGAAAATTGTCGAAAAATATTACTGATAAGCTTAAGCTTACATTCACTTGAATTTCACATGCTCTTCACATGTAAAAAGAGACATATTCATTAATGCAAGATAATAATTTTCTTTGTTAGTAAGTTGGTCTTTGAAAATTTTTTTTTTCAGATTATCGAGCGAAATATCTTACAAAAACATAAGCTTATTTATAAAGAAAAACAAGCTCATCATTTTTGCGATTGTGTAATAGTAATAGCTGGAAAAGCCCGATAAATAGCAAATATTTGGTGTGATATGTATTCCTTTTTCATATTTCATTCAACATTAAAATAAATTATCTATAAAAATGTCAAAATATTCATATGATTATGAAACTGGAATCTTGTTTTGACTTCGCGTGAGGTTCGCTGGCCGTCAAATATATTTTTTCAAAGAACCAAGTCTTTTTACTAAGTCTTAGCCTTTTTTCTTGAAATGGGATCAAAAACAAAAATTCAAAGCTTCAAATATCGCTTTTTTGGTTCACAAGTAATGAAGAAAAAGATGATAAAAATCTAGAATGCAGTAAAAACGACAAACTATCCAAGTTTTTCTGACAATGTTTGCCGAACCAAAGTCCTTGGCTTGTCTGAGAGTTTCTCCAGCTAGTTTACACATTTCTTGTCGTTTTTTTTACGAAATATTAGTTAACATTAATGAATTTACCTTCTATGAAGTGTTTTCTACGGAGCTGAAATATCATTCTTGCAGTATAATCAGGTTTTTCTGGTCTACAGGCCACTTTTTCTCTCACTGAAGTTTCAGTCACGAAACTTCATCGTAAGATTAAGAATCTTCCCTCGCTTTCCCTCGCTAAATCTTCTTTAGCAAGTCGCTAAAGTCGAAAAATTGTTTTTGTTCACTTTAAGACAGACATGACTTCGATTAAACGTATTTTTCGCATTGCAAAAATAAGAAAAAATACTTCTTGATCCATCTTTCAGTACATTATTGCAATTTTTCTGTGCATTTGTGAGTAAGCAAAGCGCGCGGGAACCCTGTGCAAAGTGGTACACGGACGGACGTATGTATGTATGTATGTACGTATGTATGTATGTACGTATGTATGTATGTATGGACAAGGTGATGACGTAATCAAGCCATGAAAAATCAACTCGATGGGTTACCATTTCTTCTTAAGTATGGTGCTCCGCTCGCGCGGGCCTTCGGCCCGCGCGGGAGCTCCGCTATTATAAATATTTGCAGGTTTTTCTATCATAAAAGTTGGAAATTACAAAAGGACTTGTACCCCTCTTCTCATTGTCTTGCTTTGTGTTCTATTTCTGTCCATTGTCCTATATTACTTAAGAGCGGTTTTCTGTAACCATCGAGAAAATAAGAATTCGCTTGGCAGCGGAACCTCATGGATTTCCATAATATTTTGTGTGGTAATAGGTATTGGGTCACTGATAACTAAAACCGATTTAGTTTTCTTATTTACTTTTTTTTTTTTTTTTAGCGACATTTTTAATAAGGTGACTCGTCACACTGATTTGAGAGGGAATTTTGGGGGAACATTAAGAAAGCTAAAAACACTTTCGTTTGGTTATTAATCAAAATATTTTTCAAGAAATAGTAAAATACATCTTTAGTTGTCAACCAGGACTAATTATTAACTCATTTTATGTTCATCTTGGAATTTTACGGTCCTTCCCCTACGAGCTATTTTGTCCAATTTTCAAAAAGTCAAAATTAGAGGTTTTCAAAAAATTGTAACTTCCCTGCCATACATCAAAATCAATCGATTCTTTGGGTGCAATGCATTCATTTACCATACTTTCAAATAAAGTATTAAAAAGTTTTGGCAAAATTATTCTAATGCTGGATATATTGCAATTATCAAAGCAATGTTACGACAAACCAGAAATATTGCCTTGAAATCGTTTCAAAAAACTCCCTTTAATCTGCACAATTTAGAACAAATAATCATAGCTAGAGTATTATAAGTATATTAGTTCAGTATATTTTCAATTTTCATCGTCAGAATTTTGCGAATGACGAGATATAAGTACGTTTTTGAAGTCCAGTTATGGGTAAATTTTGCCAAGATTATCCATCGAGCTCAAATACGCAAACCTCGGACTTTTCATTTCCTTTCGTTTCATTTCCGGTCTAATTTGCATTTGAGCTGAAACAATGATGACTTTATCTACAGTTCTAGGTTATAAATGATCCAAAAAGAAATGTCGTTCAACCTCCAGGTACATGGAATATCTTCGGAAAGAAAGAGAATATCACAACTAGCCTTTTGTTTACATCAGCCATGATCACCCTATAAATTGTAAACCAAGACCGCTGACCGGATGTGGCGAGGGATGTTTATATTATAAAATTGCAGTTACATGGTTTGAGTGTTCTATCTCAATCTTTTTTGATTTATAGCCATGAAAAATTGTGATGTTTCAAAACTGATTAAGAGAAAGGGTTGTTGCGATGAAAAAAAATTTCTAACCTTAAATGTGATAGAGAAACGGAATGCCACTTGAAGAATAATAAAGTTACGCTGGAAGTAGACATCTCGGAATGGCAGTTGATATTGAGCAGAGCAGGTAATCGTTACTGTACCATTTTTGTTTTTATCACTTGTAGATAATTATTTTGATCGGATAAAATTGGGACGAAGGAATGAGTAAAGGGGAGAGGAGGTAAAGGCTCCGACACGGTGCAACATAGCGTGCAACATCACACTAAAATATAAAACGTCTGTTTTATTTTGTTTATGTTATTTGCATTATCCTCGTAAATTAAGCGGAAAAATCGAGATTTCATTTTTCTGTTTATGCTGCTGGAATAGTACTGTAATCATAATGTTACAAGGAATGTTGCAAGGAGTGTTGCACCGCGTATCTGAGCCTTATATTAAGGTAATGTTTTAGTCAAGAGCATGGGGCATGAATGGTAGTTACTGAACCCCCTCACCCCACCCAAAGATAAAGGTATGGTAATAGGTATATACTTAATTCAATAAAGTTAGTCACCAAAAACCTACAAAGCTAAGATAGTTATCAAGCGGTTGAAACATGGAAAATTTATCTACCCATAATCCTTGCTGGTCTCAGCTATGTAGCTTTTCAGGTGACTAACTTTTTTGAAATAGATATATACGAGGCATTTAGTTCATACAAGCTGAGCGAACGACTGGTCGCGCAAAACATTTTTGATCAAAATCCGCGACCATTTCAGAGCGGGGGGGGGGGGGGTACGTTCGTGAATAATTGGCTCTGGTTATGAGCAAATCAACATTTCACTATCACATCATTAAACAATTCTTTAAAAATACGCAAAAAAATCCCCAGGGGGGAGGGGAGTGAGGGGGGAGGGGGGGTGGGGGTGCGTTCGCACTCCACCAGCGTATAGGCCTTCATCGGACTGTGATTGTTTAGAAAATTCAATGCATCTCAGCTGGTAGTTTACAAAAGGTATCTGCAACCATATACAGCTTTTTCAAAAAACGGTGAATGCGGAATAGTGCATATTAAGACCAAATGGCATTGGGGGTCTCATTAATTTGAACTCAATATACAGCGATTTGCTCTCTATGTAGCAAGTATATTGTGTCGGATGGAATGCACTGAAAATAAAATAAATTTAACTTTACACAATGTACCATGACCCAAAATGCATTTCGGTCTTGGAATGCACTATTCAGTCAGTGCATTATTCACTATTCAAAGTTTTATGAAATAGCTGTATCAACACTAAGACATATCAAACCTAAAACGATCTAGTAAAACTATAATTGCAATACGATATCACATTTTCAGTTTTGTCAGACTCCGTTGTAATGAAATGTAGTTTGAAAATCATTTGTATGCGGACAGATTTGGAATTAATTGCATTACTCGCCACATCCGGTCAGCGGTCTTGGTTTACAATTTATAGGGTGACCATGGCTGATGTAAACAAAAGGCTAGTTGTGATATTCTCTTTCTTTCCGAAGATATTCCATGTACCTGGAGGTTGAAAGAAGCTAGAAAATAGTCCAGTACTACCTTGGTCGTAAAACTTTATCGATAGAAGCCAAGTAAGATCGATTAAAAGTATTGTGTTGAGTAATTTATCGATAGCTATATAGGTCTTGTACACGAAACCTGTTGCTGTGTAAAAGCTGTCAAAATTCGTTTAACTGTTGAACGACATTTCTTTTTGGATCATTTATAACCTAGAACTGTAGATAAAGTCATCATTGTTTCAGCTCAAATGCAAATTAGACCGGAAATGAAACGAAAGGAAATGGAAAGTCCGAGGTTTGCGTATTTGAGCTCGATGGATAATCTTGGCAAAATTTACCCATAACTGGACTTCAAAAACGTACTTATATCTCGTCATTCGCAAAATTCTGACGATGAAAATTGAAAATATACTGAACTAATATACTTATAATACTCTAGCTATGATTATTTGTTCTAAATTGTGCAGATTAAAGGGAGTTTTTTGAAACGATTTCAAGGCAATATTTCTGGTTTGTCGTAACATTGCTTTGATAATTGCAATATATCCAGCATTAGAATAATTTTGCCAAAACTTTTTAATACTTTATTTGAAAGTATGGTAAATGAATGCATTGCACCCAAAGAATCGATTGATTTTGATGTATGGCAGGGAAGTTACAATTTTTTGAAAACCTCTAATTTTGACTTTTTGAAAATTGGACAAAATAGCTCGTAGGGGAAGGACCGTAAAATTCCAAGATGAACATAAAATGAGTTAATAATTAGTCCTGGTTGACAACTAAAGATGTATTTTACTATTTCTTGAAAAATATTTTGATTAATAACCAAACGAAAGTGTTTTTAGCTTTCTTAATGTTCCCCCAAAATTCCCTCTCAAATCAGTGTGACGAGTCACCTTATTAAAAATGTCGCTAAAAAAAAAAAAAAAAGTAAATAAGAAAACTAAATCGGTTTTAGTTATCAGTGACCCAATACCTATTACCACACAAAATATTAGGGAAATCCACGAGGTTCCGCTGCCAAGCGATTCTCGATGGTTACAGAAAACCACTCTTAAACTTTTAAGAGGCAGTCTCTGTAAAAGCGGTCCGATGCATTTCGGGTCAGGAAACAGATTTCCTTCAAACCTTGCCCACAAAACTCTCTTACCTCAAAAGTAATTGCAACGTGTTTGAATTTTGAAAATATTAAAAAATGAATTTTTTACGCGATTTTCTTTTTTTAGCCTAAAATCCCTCACTTTCGCATAAATTAACTAGGAAAAATGGCCTGTATTTGACGGCTTACTGCAGCAAAAAGAAAACATATTTTCGAACACTTTTATTTTCTCTAAGTAAGATGGTTCCTTCATGACAATTTGAAAGTATTTTGAAATCATTTGCTTTTTTAGAAAGAAAGATACGGAATTTTATGTGAAGGCTACTTTCAGCGTAGTTGACTGAGGCCAAACAGGAGGAATTTTCATCGGTCGATTTTTAAAAAGTCTGGCGTATTTGATGCAATCTATCGGTTGGAGTTAACTAAGCAAAGCCTAAAGAGCAAGGAAATATAAAAATATCTTGCGGTTTTTATTTCTGTGCGACACAGCGAGCCAGGAATTTCAGTCGATTTTTGAGCATGTCACGCGTAGTGCGTGATAAAAACACGAAATCGTTAACATGTTCAAAACAAGGGAGGCTGGATAATTTTAATTGAAAATGCTTTTTCTTTAGTATTTTGATAAAAAAAAAAAGAGACATTCTTCCAAGGATATAGAGTTCCGATACTATATTCATGGATGAAGCTTATTGTATGGATAGCTCGTCCATCGATCTGGCACGTATTCGACGTATTCATATTTTTTAATATTTTTAAATATGAATTAAAATCATCGCCAGAAATTCCGAACGGACATGCGCAGTTAAAGTCATGATACTTATAAAATTCAGGGCTCAAATATGGTGGGAAAAGTATTGAGAAAATTCGATAAAGTAAAATATTTTAATTTTAACTGGATAAATAAGCCAGCCCGAACCTCAAATACAATAAAGTGTATTCGAACTTTCATTTGATCTCAATTTAATTCCGTTGGTGATAGTTTTCAGCTCGGTAATTACATTTTAATGCCAAGGACTATAATAGTCAGACATTACAGTGGATTATCATAAGAATACCTGAACCTGGTCTCACATCTTCGGCTCTCAGCTCAAAATAGTCAAACACTTTTTCCTTCCCGAACTTCCAATCGATTGAGGAAGTATGTCTTGAGCATTTCACGAAATTTCAGAAGAAAGAATTAAATTTTCGTCTCGGTTTTACGAGGTGAAGTTTAGCATTAACAGGGCTTCCATTTCTGCCTCCATCTTGAGATGTAACTTGACTTTGGAGTACAAGATGAAGCGCATTTTCACACTGAACTCTTCTAAAAGTTGTTTATTCCATTTATTCAATCTTGTTTAAAATCTTGGGTAAAATATCAACTGTGGAAGTGCTATTTAATGCCAAATAAAACCCTTTTTCTTGTCGAGACGCCATTATTATCGCAACGTTCCGGAAAGGTAAACATTCAATTGTCACATTCACAATAGCCCAATCACAATCGAATCTACACAATTGCTTGATTGACAGGGTAAAAATGATGAATAATAAGCTCCGCCCAAAATGGTTCGGAATTTCTGGCGATGTACAGTAAAAGGGCCAAGGCATCATTGCCGGAGAAACTACTCAAGAATTAGAAAAGTGAATCGACTCCGGCATACATTACAAATTATGATGTAGTCTACATTGTAAAGCTACTAGTTTAGATTTGGGACTTAGATCTTATCTGTCTGCTCATTAGGGAGGATGTCGCAAAAAAAGTTGAACAATACGAAAAGGCATTTAATAAATTCTCCAAAATCTAGATACTTATAACTGACTAAAAAGATAATGACTGAAATGATAAACTAGGAGATAGTTTAAATGATAAATTGTTTTCTATGTTTTCTAAAAGTTCCCGTACACTGAAATGGCTTTGTTATGGACCATACTTTTGCCGCCAAGACCTGTCAATCAATTGTTGTAAACTTGGTACAATTTGTGGCGACATACACAAATGTAAACTCTCTCTGTCGGCGATCAAACCCCAAGAAACTAGAAAAAACGGCAGCTGTAAATATTATTTTTTGTCAGTTGTTGAAGGAATATGTCGTGTTTTTTATTTTATTTAGAAAACTGTGGAGATTCACGGGGTTTGACAGAGCTTGTTAGACTTGTTGAGTGCATGGATTCTATTGAAAATCATTTGGTCTCTGTTCACTTGTCACACGAGAAGCTAACAGAATACGAACTTATCCTTGCTCGAGTAGGAATTTTTAAGCCAGAGGCATCAAAATTTCAGGAGTTTTTGATTTGCCCAAAACACCGGCATAGTCTTGGAAGATATTGGCAAGCGAGAAAGACTTGTCAATATCCAAAACACAAAGGAAGGAAAGCCGCAGTAAAAGGCAGAGATGTGTGCAATTTGGTAATGTCTAAAGTTATACACCAAACCTATGGTGCGATTGTTCCTATTGGCTCAGGTATGATACAACATATCTTTTAAATACTAGATATAAATACTAACTAATATATACTAACAATGAAGAATAATAACACCAGTGATCTATTGCTATCAATAGTTATTTGCAGTACTTGTCGCAAGTACCACAAGACAGCATTTGACCAGTTAACTTGGACTGCTGAAGCTGATTCACTGACTGAAGTTTATAAATCTCCAGAGCAGATAAGGTGTGTTGTGTTTTGTAACAACCAAATATCATTTTATATCTATAACAAGCACGTGATGGTTGGGATTAGTAAGAGTGAGGGTTTTTTTCTCGGAGGATTTGGGTCTACCTCGTCCTTTAGTTATTGTAAACGAGTCGTTTTCACGAGTTTTCAAGAAATAAACGTAAAATACAAAGTCTACAGACTGTATTCATTAGAACCTATTTCGGGGCGATAAAGATTCCGTCAACACTTGCTATTGGGAAGCAAATTTTTAGGAGGGTGTGGCCGACACAGTTATTCTTAGAATATGTTATTCCCACTACAAGTTAACAAAAACTAATACATTTTTTTTGATAACAGAAATAGAAAGCACGCGCGTGTACTATGCATGTAGTTTTAAAGCGCAAAGATCAGTAGAACACGAGAAAAGCACGACGCGCAAGCATGACGCACAGTGAAGTGCTTCTCAACAGTCGATTGTTCTGCCAAGCCTCACGATTTATGACTGTTCACAGCAGAGCAAGTACGTAATATAAGAAAAAAAAAACAAGAAAAAGAAAATGCGCACGCAAGAGCTATACGTACGTGCAATGTGCTCTCATAATGCACGCGCTTCCAGCCAATAAGAACGCGATATTTGTACCTGTTATTTTACAACTAATTTGAAAATTTAATATAGTATAAACATTTTATAATTTATTTATAAAAAAATTGTTGGTTTCTTTGCATCTTATTCATTTTATTTTTATTGTTAATCTTTTTAAAAAGGTTGTCCAAAGAAAAGGCTGTAGCTTCCCTGGAGGCATTTCATGTTGACTCTCCAGTTCCTACGCCACATGGTAAGAGGACGCTCAGCTGTATAGATGAACCATGGACACCCGGGGTGCAATCACAACCTTTCTGTGAAAATTCAAGTAGAAAAAAAGTTGAGGTATTCAACAGCTCTATGGCACAGCTTGCCGATGCAATCAATAAACCAAGAATACAGCTCTTGAACTCCCAAGTTGGCTGCTGGAATAGATGTACCAATTCAGAACAAGAAATATATCTACGAACAACTGAAGAGGCCTGTAGACTAATATGCAGTGCTATAGCGCCAAACGATAGTGATCACATTTTTGAAACTTTTCAGCAAAAGCGTTATAGTAGCTACGATAACAATGTTGGCTTGCAGGCTCTTGTAGCAGCTTATAAGAGCGCACCATCTAAACCACTGAAGACACAAATACTCAGCATTTACGCCAGCAAATATTCTGCAAAGGAACTGAAGGCTATTCACGAGCCTTTTGAACGGCGGAGTGACAGACAGATTAAGAAGGCTAGACAGCATTCCACAGCTCAAGGACATGGAACCCCAGCGATTAAAAAAGTGCAGCACAGAGTACGAATAGATAAAGCGAAGCTAGATCATTTTCTGGAATTCACGTTTCGGCCTTATTTTTATCAAGATGTTGCATATGGCAACCGCACCATCAAGCTTGACAACGGAGAAGAGTTGTCCATGCCAAACATCGTCCCTACTGTAGCTCGAAGCACTATCATCCATCAATATTTGGACTTCTGTAAGGAAACAGAGTTTGAACCCATGAGTCAGTCGACCATGTGGAGGGTAGTGGAAGTTCAGGAAGCTACACAGAGGAAATCCCTTCAAGGCCTGGACAATACAGCAGCAGATGACGCAGATGGATTTGAAGAGCTAATGAAGATAATAGATGACTTGGAAGAGGCGGGTGCAAGTGTTGCTTGGTGTTTACAAACCAGAAAGAAGCTCTGTGCAGGAAAATTATACCTGAAGACAACGTATCGTAACCACTGCCAAGAAGACAACTCTCAGTGCCCAGATCATTGCATACCGTTCGCTTTAAGTGACCCTGATGACAAGAATCTGAGAGTTGACTGTTGTCACGAGCACAACCTCGTGTGCACTGACTGCCACTCACTAGCTGATACCCTTCAAGCAGTTAAGTCGGAAATTCCAAACCATTTGTCAAGACTCGGCAAAGAAAAAAAAGAAGACTTGGAGTACGATGCAAACGCAGCCTCTAAGAAGATTTTCGACTGGAAAGCGCATATCATCCGTGCTCAAAATCAGGAAAGAAGCAAGCACACCGTCTTAGAGTCTCTTGAAGAGGAGGAAATTCTAATAGTCGTTGATTGGGCGATGAAATTTACTGCGATAAAGTTCAGAGAGAAGCAGTCAGAGTGGTATGCTAAAAGGGGGATGAGTTGGCATATTAGCAGCGTAATATTCAAAGACGGCCAGATCCTAAAGGTAACATCATATGCCCATTTATTCAACAACTGTAGACAGGACTGGTATGCTGTGCTATCCGTCTTAGAAGACCTGCTATCAATAATAAAGGGCAACAACGCAGGTATTACCAAAGCCTATATCCGATCAGATGAGGCAGGATGCTATCATAACAGTCAGCTGATTGCATCTCTTCAACAACTAGGAGAGCGACATAGCATTAAGATCGTCAGGTACGACCACTCAGAGCCGCAATTTGGAAAGGACATTTGTGACAGGATTCTGTGCCCAATGAAAGCTGCAATCAGACGATTTTGCAACGAAGGCCATGACATCACCAGTGCCGAGGACATGTATGGTGCGTTAAAGGAAAGACCAGTGGGAGGTACGACTACAGCTGTCTGTGCCATTCAAGAACAGAATCTATCGCTGCAAATCAGGAAGATTCCCAACTATTCTTCTTATCACAGTTTTGAATTTACTGCTACTGGCTTACGTGTTTGGAAAGCTTATAATGTAGGCCCTGGCAAGCTTATTAAGTGGAATACCATAGTAAGTGTGTCACAAGGAGCTACGCTCATGAAAGTTGACGTACCTTTCTTCCCAGTGAAACCAAGAGAGATAAAGCAGAGGAATAAAGCTGCTGATCATGAGGAAGAAGATGTTGGGAAGTACGAATGTCCCGACCCGCAGTGCAAAGAGGAATTTGAAAATCGAGGAGACCTTGATCTTCATCTTGCCTTAATTGAACATCGTGTACCTGCACATCAAGCCAAAGAAAGCCTTTATGACAACATTAGACGAGACTGGGTATATCGTTTTCAGACATTGTCTCTGACGTCACAACCTAAACCACTTTCATTCGAAAAAGGAGAAGAAAATCCGTCTAAATCTAAGTACCCCAAAGCTATGGGATGGGCACTACACAAGAACAGAGGCAAAACCCGTTTCCCTCCTATTGTTCGTAGTTATCTAATGAAGAAATTCTTGATCGGAGAAAAGACTGGGCGCAAAGAATACCCTGCTCAAGTTGCCAAAGACATGAGAACCGCATGTACTACAGAGGGTGAACGAATGTTTAAGAGAACCGAATGGCTGAGTAAAACTCAGATACAGGGATTTTTCTCAAGAACTGCAGCGAAGGTGAAGAAGGGGAATTTACCAGATATCGAAGAAAATTATCTTGACGTTGGAGGCGAACAAGACGATGACGAAGACAGCGATGAGGAATATGCTCAACTTGCAGATGAAGAGCAGATGCGGGCAACTAGCGAAGCTGTACTCGCTAATATTGACATCGCCCACCCTGTAATGTATGATGTGTTCGACTTGTGCAAGATGACAGATGAAGATGCTTAGAGAGGTATGCAACTACTTCGAGATTCCTTTTAAGAGTAGAGACACAAAAGGTGTTCTAGTTGATAAAGTTACAGAAATGGTGTCAAGCTGCAGTTGCCATTAGTCATTTTCAAAGCGAATGAAAGACGAAAACAAATTCTATTTCAAACATCATCAAGAGCGCATGAAACAGTGCTGACATTGAAAGAAATGGATACTAGCTGACTATGTACAGTGATAATTCTTCCTGTGTTTTTTTTTTTTTTTTTTTTTTTACATGAAAATCAAAATCTCTACTTCTGTTTTGTTGTAAAGACTTAATTTTTCCTTACAGTGAGGACACTCAAACCATGAACACTTATTATTTTTATATTTTTTCCTTTTGTGAACTTTCTACTGCTTCAAACCTGAAAATGAAGCACTGAACTCAAATAATCTTATTGTTTAAGATTCACACAAGGGGTAAATGAGGAAAAAAGTATGAAAAAACTTCAAAGTGTTCACGGTTCGAGTGTCCTCACTATATGCAATAAGCGTTCCCCATAGATAAAACAACAGTCTACAATTGACAAATACAAACCGGCCAAGATCCTACAAGATAAATGACAAAACAGCTGTGGCAGAAATAGATGACACCAAGAGAAAATATATAATTTTCTCTTGATGACACAAGATAGCTTAGAAAAATAGAAATTGTCAAGAGATTCAAAATTTGTACTACTTTTGATTTAATCAAAAATACTAAAGTCTAAACAATTGAGAAATACTTATCAACGTACGTTATGGGAGTGAATAAAACAACTACACTTACGTCACGCAATCCGCGTGATATGCTCAAAAATCGACTGAAATTCCTGGCTCGCTGTGTCGCACAGAAATAAAAACCGCAAGATATTTTTATATTTCCTTGCTCTTTAGGCTTTGCTTAGTTAACTCAAACCGGTAGATTGCATCAAATACGCCAGACTTTTTAAAAATCGACCGATGAAAATTCCTCCTGTTTGGCCTCAGTCAACTACGCTGAAAGTAGCCTTCACATAAAATTCCGTATCTTTCTTTCTAAAAAAGCAAATGATTTCAAAATACTTTCAAATTGTCATGAAAGAACCATCTTACTTAGAGAAAATAAAAGTTTTCGAAAATATGTTTTCTTTTTGCTGCAGTAAGCCGTCAAATATAGGCCATTTTTCCTCGTTAATTTATGCGAAATTGAGGGATTTTAGGCTAAAAAAAGAAAATCGCGTAAAAAATTCATTTTTTAATATTTTCAAAATTCAAACACGTTGCAATTACTTTTGAGGTAAGAGAGTTTTGTGGGCAAGGTTTGAAGGAAATCTGTTTCCTGACCCGAAATGCATCGGACCGCTTTTACAGAGACTGCCTCTTAAAATCTTGTCTGCCATCCATAAGAAATTTCTCAAACTAAATTTTTAAACAACATAGAGTTAAAATTCCAGTTTTAATTCGTAGTTTTATCATATTTATTGAACGATCAATGTACCTGCAATGTTGTCCCCCTGAATTTTAGCCAAACAATTATAGTACTGCAAATAGTTTGTAAAAAGAGTGTTCAAGTTTATACTATAAAACACTATTAAACACATTTATTGTAAATTAAAATAGACAAAACTTTTCTAAGAATAAACCGAACAAGAAATTTAAAAATTTGGAATTTACATAAACAATTCGGTGGTGACAAGCAGGTATGACACTTCTTCAGAACTGGTTTCAATTTTTTCTCCTTGATTTCTATTCATTACTTCATTCTTCAAGCATCAGTTACTTGAGTTAGGTAGATATTTAGGTGATGTTAGAATTTGATGAAGAAATGACAGAAACTATACTTTTAACTTCACAATTAAGGACACAAAGTTGTTTTATGTAACGAACCTAATGAGCCTGCAAATCCGGAAAGGGATTCATATAGATAAAACGGTATTCCATTGATAAACAATGAAAAAGGCACGTCAAATATGCATACCAATATGACAGTGCATTCCTTACAATTGTTCACTAAATGAAACCACCATAACTCGTGTGACATGTGCAAACAGGTGAGACATTTTTCTACCCTCAGAGAGTGTCACGTAACCAACAAACCATTACTACTACTATAAAGCGCATATTTGACAGTATCGTAATCATTCGATAACAAGGCACTAAGGATTCCTTAGGTTTGCTACAGACTATGACCGTGATGGGAAACGATAGCCAAACGAATGGTGGAAGAGAAGTAAAGAAGAGGTGGTCGCTGAAATGGGGTCCTCGCGTCTGGGTGGTACTACTGGCGATTGCTGTTATACACGTAGGAGCAAGTAAAGGCAAGACAATTTCAAGTGAGATGAGAATGACTCGACGCTCAAATATCACTCTCGGTGAAAGGGTATGCAATGCTCCAGAATGCTATCAGGTAGCAAAGTTTGTGAATGATTCAATAAACCACACAGTAGACCCTTGTGACGATTTCTATCATTATGCATGTGGTGGATGGATTGAAAACCATCCTATACCAATTGGTGATTCACTTTATCACGTTCGTAGTGAAATGGAGGACAAGATAGAGTTTACTAAACGAAGGATATTGGATGCGGGAATAAGTGATATCAACGGAGTGAGTAGAGACGTTATAAAAATTCCATATGACGTTTACCACTCCTGCATGAACACGACAGCCGTTGAAAACCTCGATGACGCGCCTCTAAAGAAACTAATTCAAGAGTTTGGAAATTGGACTATGGTCGAGGAAAATGGAGACTGGAATGAAAGCAACTGGGACTTTGCTCAGGTCCTTGCTTCTATACACCGTGGCTACTACTCCAGCTATGGACCATTGTTCGCTGTGCGGGTTATCCCCAATCCCCATAACCAGAGCAGATTTGCTATCGAGGTAAGAAAGGTTAGGCTTACATAGTATAAGAAACATACTTCCGAGATGGGACTATTAATCCTTGTGGACGTTTTTACAAGGAATTCGAATTTCAAAAATAATGCAAGGTTATTCTTGTGAAGATTTCCATAATAATACGAGCATATTCGTGCTTATTCTTAAGAAGACGTAATACTAACAAATATGGATTACATAAGATGACATAATTAGGCGTACATTCCCTTGTGTTTAGCGGACATTATAGACCGAATGCCAATATGGCCGCTATTGACTTTTAGAAATAAAAACCTAATCTTAAAAAACAAGCACCACCATCGGAAAACGCACACAAAAAATATGTATTTTTGGAAAGTTTCATTGCTATAAATACAATTCAAGTGAAGCTATTAAAAATCAACATTACAGAGATTTGTATTTGTTCAGTGATCTGTTTCCTTGCTAGCCTCGTTGTGGTGTTTTCACGTTTTTCAAATTAGATAAAATTCTCATAACGTCTCAAGAATTTAATATTTTTGTCTCAAACTTTCTAACTTTGTTGATGTCATTCTAATCTATAATTGTAATGTAGCGGTCAAGTAAAGTATGAATTTAAAAAAATATTATAATGAATCTAAGTGGCGGCGATAATGTCCAATTCACGGTTTTCGGCGGCCATTTTGAATTTGGGCAAACTCGACAAAATATATAGAAATCATGATCACTTTGACTTTCCGTAACTCCGCTCAATTTTGTCGGATTTTCGCGAATTGGTCTATTGGCATTCGGTCGATCAATATCATTAGATAATGAAACCACTTTGCGATCAAGAACGTCCAATTGCAACTTTATGTAAACGCCATATGAATTTATTATTCAATTTTTATTCACTGCATATAATTTGCTAAAATCGATCACGTGGTTTTGCTGTATCTTTTGACATCAACCTGAGGCAGTGCATTTTTGACAAATAAAAATCGTGTTATTGATTGTTACCGGCAAACTGTCGAGTAGTTGTAGAGAGACGAATTCAGCTATTTATCAATATCATTGATCCTTAGTTGTCAATCCAGTCTTGAAATAATAAAATCTTCAGATAATTCACCAGAACTGAAACCAGAAATTCTAGTGTTGCCTGGCGTTACCTGGAAGGATCTGATTCGGGCGCCCGCAAGTCTGACGTCACTGATAATTTATTCCTAATCTGCAAATTTACTAATTCACTAAAGTACTAAAGTGTATTTTTCAATTTTTCTATGACAACCTTTTTGCAAGTAGGTGTACATTGAAAATATTTCTCGAATTTGATTGGCATAGATCAGTGCAGTTCAAGTATAACACAGTGCAATTTACATTTTCCGAGTCTGCTGTTGATAATATCATTAAGCATTCAGACTATGCATTTTCCGATCGCGAAGAAACAAGTTTAAGCGGCGTTATAGTACATTCAACAAAATTTCTCGATTCTGGTTCGTCAAGAGGAGTACAATTAGTATAGGAAATCGCACGACCTCGAGTACCATTTGTATAGGAAATCGCACGACCTCGAGTACAATTTGGAAATTAATAGGTACGAGTAATGTTTTGAAAGTTCTTGTAATTGCACGAGCCTTTAGGCGAGTGCAATTAAAGAACTTTCATAACATTACGAGTGCCTATTAATTCCAAATTGTACGAGAAGGTCGTGCGATTTTTTATTTATAGTTCACTCAACAAAATTTTATAGAACATGCGAAGCGAAGGCATTCATTCATCTTCATTGCCTTTGCTATAACCGACCCTTCTCCAAGAAAGCTAAGTCAAGAACAGCATAGAAAGTGTTAACGTTGCTGTAAAACCTTTTTAGATTAGTATTTTATGTATGATTTGAACTACAAAATACTAGAAAATAATTTTACATCTCAAGTAAAAAGCCATTTTAATGCATGTTTACATGTTTACAACTATTGAATGACAGTACTGACAGCTAAACAGCGAATCAAGAAGCGACTTTTCTTTGAAAACGTACTGTGTGAAAACTAAGCGAAAGTTGAGAGTTTACAGTTCGCTAAAATACGTTTTTTTCCTCTTTGCATTTGCTAATAACTGCAAAAAACACAATTTCAAAAACTCTTTCTTTTAAAACAAGTTAGCTGGACAACATCAAAAGGGATAAAAGCGACAAATATGTCGTTCAAGTTAAAAGTTTTGAAGTACAGCTTGCCGTGAACGAGTCGCCAGTGATCAGACCATGTGCTTTGGATATTATTCCCTCCTGTAGCTTGAAGAATTTCGCTGCTATTTTCTTTGAATGGTGAATTATCTGAAGATTTTATTATTTCAAGACTGGATTGACAACTTAGGATCAATTGTGATAAATAACTGAATTCGTCTCTCTACAACTACTCGACAGTTTGCCGGTACATATTGTACAATTGTAAATGTGGTGTTGAATTTATTTTTCGAGAAAACCACAGTAGACAACAGGTAATAAAACGCCGAGAACATTCATAGCTCCAACTCAAATTGTTTGGCGAAAACTAGAAAGAAAAAACGACTTTCTACTACAAAACATGATTTATTACGTCTTGAATTTGTCTAGTAATCATAATTTGAGGCCTTCCTATGTATGTATTGAACAGTTTTCTGAAATTTTCCCATTTTAATCTATAAAACACTTATTTTTTTGGGAATTTCACTCATTTCACTGGGGAAATTTGCCGCTTTTGGCCGTGTTTCCATAGCAACTTAATTGGTACTCCTACGGAGTACCAATCATCGCTCTAATTGTACTCCTCTAGACCAATCACAATCGAGTAATGTTGTCGAGTGTACTATAAGAGCGTTAATTATATCATATAGAGAAAAGAGCTAACAATAGTTTTAAGCAAAAAACACAACGAGTAAGTGTTTTAATCCCAAATTCAAACTCGAAACCATATGATTACGTATACTTATTTTGAATATTTCCGCCTGTGGAATAACTGACATATAACCATGTTAAGAATTTTAGCAATATTATTTATTTTATTTATGAACACAATAAGTTGCCACTCATGTCAGACCCTTTTTACTTGTACATGATATTACTTATTTGGCTAGTTTAATAATCTTTAGCTTATAATTAAAGCTAATTATTATCAATAATTAATTCATTTTGTTTAAGTTTTTGCATTATTCCTATTTAGCGTACCTATATAGTATCGTTTTAGAATGTATCGTAGTTAATCATCTCATATTTATAGAGACATATTTGCATGGATATTTTCTGGATTTCAATGAATGAAATGAATCTAACATTAAAGTGCTTATGACACATCTGACAATATTCTCAGTATAGATTCTACATGAGATTAGTTGTTGACTAGCCAGAAAAAAAATGTAGTTTGAGTGTTCGTCTTGAAGTTATAAAGGTTTTTCCATGCCATATGCTAATGGTGTGACGTCAGAGGAGTCATCATTTAATATACAAAACTTAAGGTTACTGGAGACCTTCAGGGGTATGCTTCGTTTAAAACTCTCTTTACGCAACACTTTGAACAAAACCCTACGAAACTATATATTGTTTGAAAGTTCATATGATACAGATTACGAAAAATATAATTTTTGAACGCAATTTTTCAATCTAAAACGATGCCAGAGCCTTAAACTCGAATCGGGTACGTTCCGTATATGTGAATTAATAGACATGGCGTTAGCGCGAATTGATAAAAAAAATTCACTGTGTGAATGAGTGGAAGATAAACTACAATAGGGTGTGAGCGTTTTCTGATTTTTTGCTAATTTTGTTATTGTGTCGGTTGACGTTTTACCGCATAAAAGACGAAATAATCAAAATATCAAAAATCGCTCACACCATTTTTTATCAATACTTCTCCATGCTTCTTGCCAAATTTCATTGAAATTGAACAAAACCACATACCCTATTAATTCATTTAAAGAGAGGGAATTGTAGTAAAAACGATCATAGAGATTTTAAGCTTTAAAGATTTGGAAGAGTTTCACACCTCGTTAAGACATCTGTCAACAGAGAGATACTGCCAGCCAACCAAAAACAAGGAACAACGGTACCAAAGGAGTGTTGACAAACACTCCGAACTACGCGGGAAATGATCTAAAAATCATCGCACACTTCGTTTTTCCGGTAAACTTTTAATAAAGACACAAAAAGAATGTAGAATTCCCAAAGGTATCGAAAGTATAGTGTATTCAAGACGCAAAAGAAATCAGAAAGCGCCAGAGTTTCGAAGCGTGGTAGGACACGAATTTCATCACGCGGGAAAATCTAAAGAGTAACCGACTCAACTATAATAGGATTAACGAGGGTCACGACGCCTTCGGTTTAGATTTATTTTCCCTTCAAATCATGTTTTTTAAAATAACTACCGAACTTTTAAACAATTCGAGAAAAAAATTGTTTAAAAAGAAAGATTAATGTAGAAACTTTTAATTTATGAAATAATTTTTTTTAGAAACATTTTACCCGCGAAGGTCTCCAGTAACCTTAACTGCTACAGATAAATTGAGTTTGGAATGCATCACTGTTTTACTAATAACTCTCATACAAATTATTGAAAATTAGTTTTCACATAGTAGCCATTGTTTCGAATTACAAGCAACAACTAATAAACATAAATGACTCCCTGATGTCACAGTCATTAGCATATGGCATGGAAAAACCTTTATAATTTCAAGACGCATCACTCGAACTATATATTTTTTTGGCCACACAACAGCTCACCTAGGCCTCATTTAGAATCTATACTGAGAATATTTTCAGATGCGTCATAGGCACTTTAATGTATATAGTCTTCTAGCAGCCAACAAATGGACCACTATAAATGGGGACACAGTATTGCTTTTGTATTGTATGGCTTTTGTGATGAGATACACGTACATTTTTCATATATTTAGCCCCCAAGTCCATCAATGTGAAGTGTTTAAATAAAGCTACCCTAGGCCTTATCCTTATGTATAAATATCTAGACTTCTTTCCTGTATTAAGCTGAGATTTGACTTGATTTACCAATGTCCTCAATTCAATTATCATGAATTATAGTTTAATTAACTGCATTAAATTGCTTCACATTTTATAGATTGAACAACAAGGAACGACGCTCCCTAAGTGGCGTTATCTCGAGAGTGAAGTATGTTTTTTACCAAATAGCTTCGTAAATTTCAAATTCTTAATTGCCTCATTATAGTTTCTATTGATGCATTGCTAATCTATCCCCTTTATTTGTAGGCAATGGATTGGCTCAGGGGACATTACATCAAATTCGCCACCTTGTCGGGCGGCAGAATTAATATTTCTGAGAAAGCACAAGATATTATCGACTTCGAAAAAAAACTTGCAAATGTGAGCGCCGACAGTATGTTTACAATACCACGCATCATAAAATAAGAGCACGCACGCGCACTTGAAATTGCGTTCTTCGTATCCAGAATAATTAACAATTAGTCCTCGAGTCCGAATGGTCTACGAGTCAATAGCCCATGAGGGCGAGAGGTCTAATTGTTTTAGTAAAAACCTACTAATTAGTCCAATAAAAGGATGTAAAAAGTTTTGGATTTTGCTTTAAATATATATTTTTTGGTTTTCAAAACCGGCGCTTTTCGCTACTAGAGGTCTATCACTAATAGACCCCTAGTAGCTCAGCCAATCACAGGGCTCGATTGGTGATAGACCATTAGTAGGTTTTTTCTAATGCTTATTAGACCTTTTTGCTTTACCACTATTTTCGACTTCGTGCACTCTAAAAACAATAGGTGAAATCAAGGATTGTACGGAATTTGAGCATCTTTAGAATTTGAATAAAAGATGCTTGTATTTCATTGTTGTTCTACAATAGTTGTAGTCAGGTCATGCTTTCAACATACGTAAGTGTTGTGCATTGGTATGGCCCGACTCGTTGTTAATTACAACAATGAATTCTCAACTTCATTAAATGCCAAAACTTATCAAATTTATCTGTTTAGATAAGTACATCACGTGCAGTTACAACATCTCGAGAGATGACTATCAAGGAACTACAAGATGAAGCGCCAAATGTAAGTGATTTTAAAAACATTTTCCAGCCTAGTAATAGAGATTTTAACATTTTCAAGTCCAAAGGCAGGAAATATTGCTAAAATCTCCACGTGAAACAATTAGAAGAACAACAAATCCTTTAAAAAATGAGAAAACTCATGATACTATTACGGGAGACTTTGCTCGGTAGAGGAACAACCAAAGAGGAACAACTGACAGAGTTTTGGCTGGTAAATCTTTTATTCTTGCGTTCGATCTGATTCCAACTCTCTTCTGTTCTAGTTCTTATCTATTCTCATCTCAACTCAACTCTTTGAATAATTTTCATGCATCCCTTTTTATAGAGATTTTACAAGGATCAAATTGAATGACAGGTTATCAGAATTATCTGTTATTAACTAGGAAATTTCAGGAGGCGTTGCCTCTTAATCGAATTGGTAAAACCTAGAACATTTAGATGGAGAATGGATGATTCTAAAATAAGTTTGCATATGAATAGGCTACGACCTACAAGGAAGCGTTTGGTCATAGAAAGGTCAATTGTTACAACGGTTTAAACGGTATTAGGGCACAGATTAAGTACCCGATTTACTTAATAAACAACAGGGGGCAAGTAGTCATAAGTCGTAGGGCAAGTTCAGGCCAAACCAAGAAGGTTACATAAGACCAAGGTAGTTCAAGGTCAGATCCTGGCCGTACTTGCCACTCGTGAAAGGCACATGATTTACAGGTTACAACTTGCCTTTTTGACCAACGCGGGCTTGTATATCGCATTTCAGACATGCGTGAACAATTGCTAATAATTATCTAATCGAATAATAAACATATATTTGTAGTGAAAGATCTTTGATTAATTCTTGTCCTGTAACAATACTAACGGTGGTGTGTCACAAAAAAAAGTCGCACTTACAATATATATTTATGGTTTTCAGTCATTCCTTATGGAATAAAATGACAAACACAAAAGGCGACCATGTAAGTGTACCTAACTAATGACAAATCGTTTTGTTAGAGGTGCACCAACTCGGCGGCCATGACGTCATGTGAAAACAAAGAATAGAGTTGCCATATTTCCGAGTCCGCTTAAAAGAAGACAACCAAAAATTACACTTAAGACCAGCTAAACTCGAATCAGTAATTCTTTCTTCTATTTTAATTAAAAGCAGGTTTAGCTTGGTACTTTTGCAAGGCTTGGAGTGCTATGAAAAAAACAATCATTCAAAGCTTTTTTTTTCTTTTTAGTTCCCATGGCTTAATCATCTAAATAGCGTATTTGCACCGGAAAGGCTGAATGAAAACGAAACGATATATGTGCGACAGGGTTCACTGTCTTACTTGAAGAAGTTCGTGGCTATTGTCTTGCAAACACCAAAGAGGTAAAGTTTTATTCTAGACGTAAAGAAGACTGGAAACTAGAACATTTTGAAAAAATAGGATCACGAACAGTTCATTATATTTAGAAGATTATAGGAAACAGATCAAAATTTTCGGTTAGTTGAAAATCTTGAAATAACTCAAGTAGAAGGTGCTGGGTAGATGTTACTCTAAAATCTGAAGATGGTTAGACCCTAGCCTCCCACGAGAAACGTTGCGTGACGACGTGACGATCCTAACAATGTCTGCGAAGGAGGCTAGTTAGAGCCTAGCAGCGTATACGTAACTCCAACCTTTAAGACGTTACACGAAACGCGAAACAATGAACGTGATATCTTCCTTTTCATAACTGCGTTACCGCGTGTCTTTATGGAATACTTCTATTTGATAAATATTTTTCTCTCGTTCGTTTCACCACTCCGAAAAGGCTAATGAAACCCCCATTACATATTATTAGATTATAAAGTTTGTATGATCCGATCATTTAACCGCTATTTATTAACAACATTTGCTTTATCATGTAGCGTATTGGCGAATTATTTCATGACAATGCTGGTTTGGGAGGAGAGAGACTTTTTACCCAAGCGATTTGGTCCGGAGGATTTTAGAAACCAAACAACACGCCTGAAAAGTTGTCTTAAGTACGCCACTGTTAAATTAGCTGGAGACATATTTGGCGCCTTATATATTTATGATGATTTGACCAAATATGTAAAGATGAAAGAAAAGGTAAACGGCGGTAACTAAAAAGATGTTGACTTGTACATTAACCTATAACCTGTTGAGCAATGAATTCACTAAAAGATTTGCAAACAAGATAGTATGAATTAAATAAGAGAGGGAAACTTCTTAATATCGCTTGCAAATTCCCGCAGTGGGCTATTTTTAGTAATCGGGTGCAGCTTAACGTTCTCCTTACCCCACTACCATTTGTTAAAAATTGTGTACTTCATCCAAAGTTGCGAAAGCCGGAAAAAGATGTATGGAAAAAAACCCCATGCATCTCCCCTACGTCTCTGGATTTCTATAGCTTTTAGTAAGATGATTGGCTATAGACGTAAAACAACTGGCTATCGATTTGATAAAATATGACCTAGAGAGTGACACGTTTGTATATTGAGACCCCTCACAATAACTCGTTTCTACCAACGAGTTAAAAAGGAGCTGATAATAGCGTCCGCCGCCTTGACGTTAACGTTCTAAAAATATATTATTTTCGCTGTCCTCATGAAATATAAAAACGTCGTTTTTAAGAATTCCACTTTTTTAGCAGGGTATTCGGTTGCATGTAAAGTTAACATCATACTGTAATCTATAAGCAAATTTAGGTAGTTTATAAGAAATTAATTTCAACGGATTACCGGTAAACGTAACTGAGCATTCTTTCGTGTGGTTATAGGTTAAAGTAATGGCAGCTGAAGTTCATGAAAGTTTTAAAGAAAATGTAAAGTCTCTCTCATGGATGGATGACATCACAAAAAACACAGTTATTGAAAAGGTATGTTTTAGTATAACGTGACTGATAGATATTGATTGACTTAAAAAGTACATGTTGATGATGGCAATGGTGGTCAAATGTTACTGTTTCTATGGTGATTCGACGATCATACGATGAAGATACGATGAAGTGAAATAACAAAGAAGAAACGATGAAGATACAATGAAAATACAGCCAGAAAGATGCAGACACGATGCACATGATAAAGATAAGATGAAGATACGATCTTTCTCATAAACTGAATGGATCGAACCAGACATATTCTAAATAATGTGCATCAGGAGATGTACAAAACACCTTTATGGCGAAATTAAATAATTGTCGTAATAGACCAGTGGTAGACCAGTTTCACATATTCGTAAGGTAACCCGGCTTTTGCATTACAACGAGGCTAGAGTTGAGCTTCGTTCATAGAATCATTGGCTTTTAAATGAAATACAAATCGCGTAAGTAGAAGTAGAACTAGATGATCACGATATTTTCCTCAACCTCATCCAATAATTGATTATTTTTATTTTTATTTTTATATTACAGAATGACTTTATGGCTGATTCGCTTATCTTCCCTGATTACTACATAAATGTCACACAACTCGCCAAGAAATTAGATAAGTATGACGGTGTAAGTACAATGAATTAGTATATGTTGTGTTTGAACAGTACAGGAAAGTTGGGAAAAAATAAAAAGATTTATTCTTTATTAGTAGCATTCCCCTTAACAGATATCTGAAGTAATATCATGATTACCTCGGGATCCATTGTTTCAAGAGGGATGTTTAAGGTCTAACATCCCCCTGTATGAATAGCGATGAGGGATATTTAGACTTATAGTACACTCCACAAAATTACTCGATTCTGATTGGTCTAGAGGAGTACAATTAGAGCGTTAATTGGTACTCCGCGGGAGTACCAATTAGGTCGCTATGGAAACACGGCCAAAAGCGGCAAATTTCCCCAGTGAAATGAGTGAAATTCCCAAAAAAATAAGTGTTTTATAGATTAAAATGCAAAAATTTCAGAAAACTGTTCAATACACACATAGGAAGGCCTCAAATTATGATAACTAGACAAATTCAAGACCTAATAAATCATGTTTTGTAGTAGAAAGTCGTTTTTTCTTTCTAGTTTTCGCCAAACAATTTGAGTTGGAGTTTTGAATGTTCTCGTTTTACTACCTGTTGTCTTCTGTGGTCTTCTCGAAAAATATATTCAACACCACATCTACAATAATTGTGCAATATGTAGAAAACAGCTAACAATAGTTTTAAAGCAAATTTCTTTCCGTTTAGCGAAAAAATACAGCGAGTAGAGGCTCGTTTTTTGTTTTGAAAATAGTTAAGATCAAATCTTACCGGCAAACTGTCGAGTAGTTGTAGAGAGACGAATTTAGCTATTTATCACGAGTTAATTGATCCTATAAGTTGTCAATCCACTCTTGAAATAATAAAATCTTCAGATAATTCACCATTCAAAGGAAATAGCAGCGAAATTCTTCAAGCTACAGGAGGGAATAATATCCAAAGCACATGGTCTGATCACTGGCGACTCGTTCACGGCAAGCTGTACTTCAAAACTTTTAACTTGAACGACATATTTGTCGCTTTTATTCCTTTTGATGTTGTCCAGCTAACTCGTTTTAAAAGAAAGTGTTTTTGAAATTGTGTTTTTGCAGTTATTAGCAAATGCTAAGAGGAAAAAAACTTAAATTAGCGAACTGTAAACTCTCAACTTTCGCTTAGTTTTCACACAGTACGTTTTCAAAGAAAAGTCGCTTCTTGATTCGCTGTTTAGCTGTCAGTACTGTCATTCAATAGTTGTAAACATGCATTAAAATGGCTTTTTACTTGAGATGTAAAATTATTTTCTAGTATTTTGTAGTTCAAATCATACATAAAATACTAATCTAAAAAGGTTTTACAGCAACGTTAACACTTTCTATGCTGTTCTTGACTTAGCTTTCTTGGAGAAGGGTCGGTTATAGCAAAGGCAATGAAGATGAATGAATGCCTTCGCTTCGCATGTTCTATAAAATTTTGTTGAGTGAACTATAAATAAAAAATCGCAAGACTATTCTTCAGGCAAGTGTGAAAGTCCAATTTGCATATTTTTACAATAGCACGAAGACGCTTTTGACTAATTTGCATACGGACTTAGAGCATGCGCAGACGTTTTTCACGCGTGTCGGTACGAGTAATGTTTTGAAAGTTCTTGTAATTGCACGAGCCTTTCGAGGTCGTGCGATTTCCTATACTAATTATCCCTCATGAATATAATTATGAGGGATATTTAGACTAAATCACTATTCGTGAGGCATGGTACCTCATATGACAATCGCAGGGACAATGGCTCGGTCGCATTGACCCGATCGAAAATTTTGCGCAATGACTCTGGACTACACACTATTGAACACCCCAGCACTTGTGGGACCCATTGAGTAATCTTTGCCCATGGTTGACTAGCCGAGAATTTTTCTTACTATTTGTGACGAAATCAAGACGGTTGAAAATACTTCATTAATACCGCTCTAGGCCAACCAAAGTGAATTAGAATAAAGCACCACGAATGAATGAATGCTGGTTCAATTCGCCATTGTCGCATTTAACAAAGGCAAATTCCCTTAAGTATGCCGCATATCAACAGCTTTGTAAAACTTTGTAATTTATGCATCGTACGAAAGCTAACATATTTCCTAAGAACAGTTTTATTCCTCGGTAATCATAATATTACAAACTAATAGCATGACATTTCGGGTGATTAGTGATTAAATGTCCCCTCAAGCCTCGGGAGGTTTAGTTAAAGTCCCTCCGCCTTTTATCACTAATCACCCTCAAGTCATGCTATTACTTATAATTATCTAAATCAGAAAATATATTTCCCTTTTCATCGAATTTGCCTGCGTTGACCAGGGGTTGTTGATGTCGTCGTGTTGTAACTGTAGCTTGTGATTTGTGAAATGATGATTTTTTTTTCTGTTAATGATATTCACAGATCGTTACCAGAAGTGATACATACCACAGTAATGCGATAGCTTTAAAAAAGGCTAAACACCGCAGTTACCTCAAAAATCTTAGAAGAACACGTGATCGTGTGTAAGTACTAAAAATATCTTTATGACGTTTGTATATCATAGCTATCAAAGTATACCATATTTTATGAAATATTCAAGTTTGAAAAGTAAATGATTTTTATAAAACAAGAGAAAATACTCCCCCCCCCCCCTGTTTAAAAAGTTTACATTCATTCATCATTGTATTTATTTATATTGTATTTCATATAGCTTATTTATCTTAGGTCCTATATTTATAACTGTTTGCTTTGTACATACGTCTTCCTAGGTTCTTTGGCTCGCGCTTTCTACTGCGCGAGCTCTGTTTTTTTCGGTTAGATTCGTTTAGATTTGTATTAGCATGTACATCGTTTTGTTTCTCTGAAATGGCGCGCGCATATAGTCTTGAATTGATTCAATATACTCTTGAATTGATTCAATTGAATCATTGTAATTACCTAATGTTTGCCCTGAAGATTCACTAGAAGTGCAAAAGCTCGGCATTTCAATTAAATAATCGTGAAAGAAACAAACGTATATGTTATGGTTATTCCCACGTACAATGGCATATTTCGGAATTCTCGAATCTTGACTCCGTATGATAAGTAGATATTTACTTATTCAATAACCTATGTTTTTTTCTCGCATTCAGAGGAGATCGTATAATTCCTGCATCTTTTGAAGCTTATTTTTACGTTCCTGACAACAAAATAAGTAAGTACCTAATCGAAGGACGATCGATCGATTATATTGATTAAGTGATAGTATCCGAAAGTACTCGTTATCTTGTATAGTAGAATCGTGGGTTCGATCCCAGCAGCCAGACCAACATTCAGTATCTGAGTAAAAGGTGCTGCCTTTATTTTAACATTTGCAAATAGTTTTACCTTCATCCTGGTTCTGATGACCTTGTTCGCGGGTATGGTCGCAGGCAGTCTCTCTAGCCTGAGCGCGCTCATTATGATGACGCCATTCGACTGATTTGATTGGCGAAAACAAATTGTTCACTTCTTCAAACTCTTATAGCTCTAAGAATTAAGTCGGTAACCTCTTTTGTCTTTGTCTTAAAACCTATTACATATGTGAACTTTAAAAAAAATTATTAATGCAGGGGAACGAATAGCACGTAATTTACGAAAACATTCACCTCTACATTGATTCGATTTAAATACAATTTCGTTGCACTGCAGGGATAAAAAGCCTCATAATTGACTTCGTACTTGCTTCTTGAACATGAATTCGTATGAGAAATGTAAACGATAATACTTTTCATGTTCCGGTAGGTTTTGTTACAATTAGCGGTTTATTTTTCAACATTTTTCTACATTTTTAAACATTTTTCTACATTTTTCAACATTTTTCAACATTTTTCAACATTTGAAATATGTGTTATATACGTTCTTCCTTCTCTTTATTTATAGTCATCCCAGCCGGAATAGTGCAACCACCTGTATATCGCGAAAGTGATAATGATTACCTAAGGTAAGTCAATATTTTTTAGGGCAATAATATTAAATTGTCGGGTGAGGAATCGACCGACAGCCGTAATCAGTATGCACATATAAAATATTTTCACCACTCGAATTTAAACTTCATAATTCGCACCAACATAATATTCTATATTTATCTCCCTATAGTAATGGCTTTCCGTGTTGTCACTCAACGTACCATTTTCGTTCTTATTATTTTTCTCATTATTTTCAACAGATCGATAACTATGGGTTCCCTTGGTTTTTATCTCGGACACGAGATAACGCACGGCTTTGGTAGACGGGGTAAATATTGGTCATGTTTTAAGTTTTGAAGTAATAAATTTAAAAAGAGGGAGAGAAAAAAAGAGAGAAAAAATGAAAATAGTAAGAATGAGTTTTCGAAGTAATTTATAAAGTTCGAGTGCGTATCTCTATCCACCGATACCACACGACCTCTCATTTTATAAATAATACATAATTCCACGGCAGCCCCTCTTTGTTTTTGCTGATATAGATTATACGACATACATATTGATAGCAAAATATTATTGTTTTTTTTTATCAAGGCAGTGTACATGACAAGTACGGCAGAAAAACCTCTAATTGGTGGACACAAACTTCTATGACTGCATTGAAGGGCAAAATAGGTTGTATCATGAATCAGTACTCAAAGTACAAAATATTCGGAACGATTCCAGTAAGAAATTTTATTGTGGCGTTGTAGTCTAATCATTAGCATTACAAGTTTGTCCCACTAAAATTTTAAGGGACCCGTCAATATGTACAAAAACCCATTGATTTTTTCCCCGATAGAGCTATTTCAAAAATTGTTGAATACTGAAAACTGTATAATGCAAAGTGTATTCCAAGTCCGAAATGCATTTTGGGTCTTATGTAATATTGGGTAAATTAAGATAGATAATAACTTTGTGTAATTTATTTTATTTTTCTATTTTCTTTCTACGAGGCTTTCTAGTTCTAACATACATCTCTTTCTAATTTAGATCGGCACTTGGATAAAACTTTCATATCTAATGATGATTTTTGTTTAGATCAACTTCAAAAATACTATTGATGAAGACATTGCCGATAACGGTGGTCTAAAAGCGGCTTTGAAGGTAGGTTGGCCTCAACCTTAAACATTGAAATGCTGGTCAAGGGTTTTTCAAAACAAAAAAGCGGGAAATCTCCAAGAAAGTTTATAGGCCAGCGGTCATGTGATCTAAACTTATGGAACTACGATGAAACTTACGGAAAAGTATGGTAATGTCAAAATGTCTGACTATCGTAACCAATTAATGCCAGCAAGATGACTATAGCTAAATATATTTCTCATCTATTTTCATACATTTAGGCGTATTATAATTGGTCGAGGAAAAACGTTAACGAAACTTGGAGACTACCAGGACTAAATTTCACTAATGAACAGCTATTCTTCTTAGGATTTGGCCAGGTAAAGTCGTGATAGTTATAACCTAATTCAATACAAATCTATATTGCATTTATTATATCCAAAAGCTATAATACTCGAGAAACTGTCGCGCCTCTGATTGGGCAATAACGGATGCACAAAAAGGATGTACAGTCGAACACTGTGAACAAAATTTTGTCGTGCGTATTAATTTCACAAACAACTCGAAAAAGAAAGACTGTTTTTAGAAGTTTCAGAACTTTTTCAATCACGAATAGCAATAGTGATCACGCGATTTTCCATATAACTAGCCCAAACTTGATAATAAGAGGCGACCAAATGGTCCAAAATTTTGAAACGAATAAATTTTGTTGATAATTGCTGTTGGCTCTTGTAAACGTAATTTGACAGAAACATACCTTCATGAGAAAAAAAAAAGAAAATTGATGCAGGAAGAACTCTCATCTCATTTCTGTTAATAATATATTACCTGGATTTTGTTGACAGAATATGTGTGCGAATATCAAACCTGAAAAAAGATTGGAAATATTACGTAAGGAAATTCATTCAGATCTACAATACAGGTTCGTTAGTTCGTTTGCTTTCTGTTTATGATACTTTAGCTAATGCAATTAATTATAAAATAACAAATATTGTACTTCATCGTCAAGAGCAGTGTTATTATTATCATTATGATATTCATTACTAATTCATTAATGTGAGACCCAATGAAATCGCACGAATGGAGTTACACTTTTAAAAACCCTATACAGCTCAGCTAATTAGTATTCTGTATCAGATATCAGATAGTTATCATCATCACCATTAGTAGTAGTAGCAGCAGCAGCAGCAGCAGCAGCAGTAGTAGTAGTAGTAGTAATAGTAGTAGTAGTAGTAGTAGTAGTAGTAGTAATAGTAGTAGTAGTAGTAGTAGTAGTAGTAGTAATAGTAGCAGTAGTAGTAGTAGTAGTAGTAGCAGCAGCAGCAGCAGCAGTAGTAGTAGTAGTAGTAGTAGTAGTAGTAGTAGTAGTAGTAGTAGTAGTAGTAGTAGTAGTAGTAGTAGAAGTAGAAGTAGTATTGTAAACTTTATTTATGAAGACATTTCCTGTGCTAATGGCGCTTTACAAATATACGACTGACGAATAAATTAAAAAATTAGAATTATAATTAGATTATACTATAGTTTCTCGCGCACGGTGTTTTGTTTAATACTACTCATTTGTAATTATTTCACAGGATAAACGGAGCGTTATCAAATTCTCTTGAGTTTGCCAATGCATTCAGGTGTCGACAAAACAGTCCAATGAATCCCACACATAAATGTGCGCTTTGGAGTAAAGAAGGAAGTTTGGCTTAGTACTAATTGGTTATGAATTACATTAATGGACCTGATAGCAATTAGAAAAACAGCGCAAATCAAGTCAGGTGGGAAACTATGAAGAATAATGGCAAATTGTTGAATAACGCTATAGCATTTACTCTTATAAATAATTATAAATAAGTAACATTGATTGGATAAATAAAGGAAACTTGCTCATCATATCAACTTGAAGAATTCTTAAATTCTTAACTCCCATCGTTTTCCACGTAGGCACCTTCGAAGGGAGGTTTCTTGGAATATGTTTTTGACAACAAAATCTGAAGGCTGACCTTCAACTTGTTTTGCTTTTAAGCAAAATCTTTAACATCCATTTGATTAAATCCTCTCGATTTCCTAAATGTCATGATAACAAGAAATAAGTTACTTGACCTCAGTGTTTCAAACCTCAGTTTTTCAAATTTTCTCGATTCTGATTGGATAGTATTTTTTTCTCAGATCAGCTGGTTACATATGATGGTATGTAAAACGCTTATAGACCTTGTAATATTCACGAGAACGACAGTTTTTCATATCATCTTCATTTGGTGTCATTTGTCTCGTTCAAGAACTCAACAACAACGACATGAGTTGGACCAAGCTTTACAACTCGAATTAAGAACTAACTACCCGTCATGTCCAACTAAAACTGAAGGAAATCCTGAAAAAACCAGGACTTGAAGTGGATAATATCCAATAAACTTGTTTGGTCGTGGCTTAGATCACATACAATGAGACTCTTCAAACAAACTTAACCCTCCCTCTCATAAAAGTTATTATTTTTATGACCCACCCCCTGTCCTCTAAAAAATATACATCTGATCCCCCTCTGATTCCTTCCTCCCCACCCCCTCCATTAATTACCTGGAATGACCCGTCCCTAAGTGCTTTCTGAGCTGTGTAATGGTCGAATGTACTTCAAGGTCAACAGGTAACCGGCTTCTATTCGTAAGCAATTTCTTGACCCTTGCGATAAAAAACTTATAAGAAATTTTACGTTTCCACTCCATTCTCGTTCCCAGACCCTACGCATTAGCAAATTACTGACCGGAGGCCAGAATCTTGCGACCAGGTCGTCAGAGCGCTTGTTCTACCTCAGGATCGCTGACTATAAATGCCGGCTCAACCTTTCTTGTTTACAACTTCTATTTAAAAAAGTTTATATGTTCGACAAATGGAAGCATGATTTGATTCAAGATTCGAAGATATATAATCGTTCTAGTCGTTTTGGCTTCCTTGGTTTCCTTTGGTATGTTTGTTTATCCTATTAACCAATCAGAGTTCGTTGTTATGTTATTCTCAACATCCAATGAAATTCGATATAATACGGTTGCCCATGCAGAGCCTACAATGTTTCGTTAGAAAGCTGAGAAGGCTCTGGGTGCGAGAATGGATTCCACTCATGGTGACTTCAGACTCGTACCCAGTCGTCACTTACGTCTTATATATTCGACGATGTTTATGTTAATTGCCTGCCGCCGCAATGATGAATGCGCGCAAAGCCTTTTGGGAAAATGCTTATCTCTTTCTCCCTTCCCTTGATTCACTGCGAACTCACTAACATACGGGGATGCTCCGCCCGGACTCTCGACCCCTTACCCTTTTCTATACCAAATTTCAGCAAAAAAGTATCCCTTTCATGTACATTTTTGCCTGAAAAGGTACCCCTTTCATATACCTTTGAAGAAAATCTACCCCTTTTTCTACCAAAACTCACAAATTTCCACCTCTTTGCTATACGTGCGGCCTGATAAAGTACCCCTTTCGGGTCCATTATAGGGAGTACCCCCTGGGGACATCAAACACGCATCTTATGTCGCACGTCATATGAGTACGTCATCAAGTAAACCAAAACTGGCTTTTATGTGAAGTTTTCCGATTCCCCCACGACTTTGGGATACCTGTGGGGCAGTTGCCGGGGGCGGTTGTGCTGAAAACAAGTCAAACCAGACAGAGTGAGGGGAAAACCAGAAAAAAAGTGTAATAGTAAACGAAAAAAATGCCAACTACTACTTCAATTCTCAGTTAACATTTAAGTTTCATTTGTCAGTTAACAGTTATTTTGAAAGCCGTTTGTCATGCAGTTGTCAGTTAACCTCATCCAGACCCTCCCCCTAGTTGCTGCCGCCTTTGCCGGTCGATTGCCTTGGTAACCATTTCAGGCTCGCTACGACCCTAGTCAGTTTATCTTGAATCAATAATTTGTCATTCCAATGCTTCTTGTTAAATTAGTTTGGTTTTCACTATACGAATTTTTCATGCCTAAAGACGCTTTTAAAGCGATACAAGTCTGTGAGCGCTCGGGGTCTTCGCCCTATGATCCCCGCTGGTACCGCTGTCACACTCAGCGCCTTTCAAAACACTGCTTGAATCACCTCAATACTTTCTAATGCTCTGAAGAAGGGGGGGGGGGGGGGGGGTTCAAATGAATTTTGCTGCTTTTAAGTAAAAATCCTCCGACCCCCCAAAGGCATTAGATAATGTCCAGTCCCTAACTTCCCTTGTCCCCAAAACAAAACTTTTGCTAGAATCTAGTAGAATTTTTTCTAGAACTAATTTTGCTTTTAAACAAAAATGAAAGAAAATTGCCTTGTACTCGTTGAAGTACTTTTGAAAAAAGCTATCGTAACGTCTTTTATGAGAGTAATACTTTTATTCCACTGCGAAAACTGTCACAAAATTAATCTGCACCATGAATAATCCAATCCCCTCCCCTCCCCTCCCCTGTGGTGTTGGTTTGCCGTGACATGTAAACGAGGCAGACACGTGGTATCTGTTTAGCAGTCGACAAGAAAAGTTGTTAGTTGGACATTTGCGGTCTAAAAATCCTTCTTTAAATCCTCAAATATGGATCTTTATGAGTTCACAAGGCATCTTTAAGGTAAATCAATACTTATATTTATCATTTATTGTTTAGTTCATGTATTTAGAGCGACAATATTCGAGTTATAGTTGATCGTAAAGTTCCGTTGTTTGGCGCCATGTTTTGGCGGACTTTCATTCTCAAATATTTAGCTTCAAGTTGGACGATTTATTACTTAAATAACTTAGAAAACCCAAATTTGCAATGCTTTAGATTAGCTTTAGGTAGTTTATGTATGATATATAATAATATGTACTATGTATGCCAGTGAATGGGTTATATGTTTTGCGATTTTCTTTAAATTCTTGGAGTAATTTAATCGATAATAGTACTCACTGTAAAAGTCCAATTTTTTATAAAGACAACACAACCGATAAAGTTAGTTTTATACTAGCTGAAGTGCTGTGATCCTTCCTTTTTCAAGTAAGAGGGAAGGGTAATGAATGTCAATCGAAAAACAGTGTTTGGTTTGAGAATGTTACATGAAGCAAGCCTGTTTATACTCTTGTATGTGCTTTATCGAGCAACGAATACATCTAAATCAACAAGACTCAGGAGTGGGTTCAGGCAGTCTTTATTAACAATATATTTACTACTAAATATATATACAATTAAATCTAAACATCTATATGAATATTCTAAAAACTATTACAAGCATATTTACCATTATTCCTTGGAATAATAAGTCCATCTACTGACGTTACGTACATAATAGAGATCTTTCGCGTAATACACTAGTCAGTTGTTTCCACCACCCCCCCACCCCGGGACATAGTGGGGGAAATTTGAAAATGCAAATGGTAATTTTAAATAAATTCCCCAGGGTATGGGGTAAAATTAGCAGTAAAAATCCCCTACCTCAAGGGCAATGGTGAGAATGAAAATAGACTTTTAAAAAATGACCCTGACAAATAGACTGTGTTGAAACTTTGTTTTAATAATTTTCTTTTAATAAACATGATGGACAGAACCATTCTGATGAAATCGGCTCTTCTTTTACACCTAGACATTCCAAGTGAAACCACTCAAACGGGCAATTCTTTGAGTCGCATCCAACCATTAATCCATACTCTCCTTGCTGACAATAGCAATACACATTTGTCTCTTCTATATGAAAAAAAAAAGAATATTGTGAGCCAGTTGCACAGAATTGATTGATAATAATGTGAGTATTTGACTATTTCAGCTTACCCTGGCACAGCGTACAAACCCACTCCATGGGTGGTGGGTATGTAAGACCCAAACACTCAAGGCAGTAGGTGTCTTTGCATTGTGCTGCACATTGGAGATGGGGGCCTTTCTCTTTCAAACAAACAATGCACGATTTATCTATTTACAGTTACGAAAAAAGGGAAAAAATGTTATGATGAGCAAAGTATAACAGATAATAGAGAATATGTTGTACTACCTTGATTTGCTTCTGCTTCTGCAATTGACTTTTGTTTTTTTCTTCCTTTCTGTCTTTGAAGAATGTTATCATAATGCTCTAGATGGAATTGTACTTCCTGGGCAGGAAGCAAACATTTCTTTGATAGATCTTCTATATCTACATCTGGAACAATAAATGGGTATATGAATTAATAAATAATAATAGAATTATTATTATATTTTTATGATGAAATTTTCCTTTTTTGACTGTTTAAAAACAATTAATTTAACTTTTTATACCTCTTTTGCGTGTCTTAGAATAGCATAAATATCTCAAAGTCGTACAACACCTAACTCCTTTAAAATATCTTTACTCAATTCTCCAACCATCTCCTTTTGCATCCTATAAGAAAAAAAAAAAAAAATTACCAATGCATTAAAGGTTTAAATTATAAGTTTACTTAAAACAATAATTTTATCCTTTGGCAAATATTTTATTAGGAAATAATCACTAATAAGTTACCCTTCATTTGAAAACCGCTAGGCGTACTCTTCACCATTTGCTAGTTTGCACGTATTTGAAAAAAACCCTCTCCAAAATGATTTCAATGTTTCATTCTGTGGATTAAAAACACTTTTCTGTTTAAAAGGAAAGTAAAACATTTAAAATATCCAATCCACAACACATGATAAGGCAAAACAATAACAAAACAAACAAAGGTTTCCTACCTCGTGCACTATCATCACCGCCATTTTGAAATCATACTAGGAACCAGTCTCCTGAAGTGAATTACCCGGGGGACTTGGGGAACGTGGCTGGTATTTAAAAAAAAATCCCCTGGGGGGTGGTGCTCGAAACTAGTCAAAAGTCACTTGTTTTCTCCCTATATTGCCCGGTAAATTCCCCACGTATCCCGGGGGTGGGGGGGGGGGGGGGGGTGGGGGGTGGGGGAAACAACTGACTAGTGCATAACTCCAACAAGAACCACTATGGTGCTAAAGTCTACTAAATATGTAAAATACACGGTTTGTTTTCCCATGGGTTAGTGGCATGCTTGAATAGAACCACCAAGAAATGCATGAATTGTGTGACAAAAAGCATTTTATTTTCAACATTTTTGTTTACAAATACTATAAACTGAAGAAAAATGAACAAAAGGACACTGACATGGTTAGTTCTCGTCGCTACTGTCGCTATCGAATTTATCCAGCATTCTATTTTACTCATAATTTTCACAGCCTTGCCACACATCTCCGTGTGTGCATTGTGGGTCTTCTCCGATGTCCGCTGTCGCTTTCTCGTGCACTTTTTCTTAGGCTTGTCCGGTTTTGCCTCAGGTGGGTTAGCTTCCTCTGGGAGATCGGCATTGGCATCGGTTTCTGAACTATCTTCGTCAAGACATGCTGCCTGGCTAAATTTCGCAGATTTCCGCTCTTCTGGTGAGCATTTCTTTGACATTCATGTGGCTCAGAAAGTACCCCTGTCTAGACACACTTGCTTTAATGTTTGACATCAGTCCATCGACTATTTCTAGTATTATCTATAGGGTAGTACCCATTTTATGGAGATATTTTCATAATCAAGTGTCCTGGCCAAATTTAGCAGAATGGAATTCTCTTCGAGGGAACTGGCAGTATTTTCCAAATGCAGTAGGGTGTATCGACGGGACTCCGCAAGAAATTTACAGACCCCAGGTAGAGCCGCAACGAGACTTTTTCAGTGGCCATCGTCATTACCACATCATGAACACCCAGCTCATTGTAGATAATGTTGGAAATATAGTTTTTCTGCAAGCTGGTTTTCTCAGATCTCTCAATGATGCAGGTAATGTTGATTTAATGGATAGAATGGGACCAGGTACAAATTACGATATGCCTCCAGGTGTTGTACTTCTTGCAGACAAGGGATCAGATTAGACATTTGCTGAGACATGGGCAAAGAATGGCAAGAAGATTTAACCGAAGGCTTTCGAGATGTAGAATACTAATTGAACACACCATAAAGCATGTAAAAACCTACCAGGCCATGTCAAAGAAAAAGCTTCTGTGATGCACTACTGGAGAGGGCCTAAAGGGACAGGGGATACTTCACAACCCAAATTGATAGACAAGTTAGAGCCCTTTAGAGCAATAATTTCTTCTGACAATGATGAAACTAAGACTTGGCTTTTCGATTTAATGTGTCAGTATCAGTGGCAAGTTCGGTATTCACCACATGGATCAAGTTCCTGACTAAAGAACTGAAATGGTTAATAATGTGGCCAGACAGAGTAGTGACCCACAGAAATCTTCCTGATATGTTTAGGAAATATTATCCTAAGTGTAGAGTCATACTAGACTGCACTGAAGTCTACATTGAAACTCCATCTGATTTCGCAGTTGCTGCTCAATGCTGGTCTGATTACAAACATCACACTATTAAATTTCTTGTTGGCATTACACCAAATGGTGCTATTTCTTGCTTGTCCGATGTTTATGGTGGGAGAGCTAGTGACTTGTTTATCGTTGAAGACTGTGGTTTTGTCAACTACTTACAGCCACATGATGAGGTCATGGTAGACCGTGGTTTCAAGATCAGAGATTTACTTGCATTTTACCAATGTTCATTTGCTATGCCTCCTTTGAAGCATGGCAACCTTCAAATGTCAGGGTCTGATGTAAGGGAAACCTCCCTAATAGCTAATGTCAGAATCTATGTTGAACAAGCGATATGTAGGATCAAATACTTTGAGATCTTGAAGAGAGAATTACCTATTACCCTGCTACCACTTGCTGATGATATTGTGACGCTCTGTTCAGCATTGTGTAATTTGTTACCTCCTCTTAGTGTATAGTTTAACATCACAAATTGCACCGAAACAACAGTTTTTATTATAAATCAATTCCATTGTTTATTTTTAATGTTATAAGTTATTTTTCCGTATAGGTAGAATGCAAACAATTTAACCATGAGACTTTATTATCCTAAATAGTTCAATTTTATTCAAATTCATTGTCTTCTACTAGCACTAGTTTATACTGTTTAGTAGTTGGTATTTCATGGTTTTATGGTTTGCACTCTATAGTTAAAAACTTTAATATAAACACATTGCTTTATTTGTGGAATTCCAAATAAAATCAATATTATCATTGTGAAAGAGATTGAACAGAAGCAATAGTTTTAATTATTTCATCGTTCCAGGTCATTTCGCAGTATTTTTCTTTTCCCTTTCATAACACTTTGCATTTTTTCTATTTCTATTTCAACCAACTTTTTCTTGAATCAAATAGTAAAAACGAATGCCAAAACTCTATTTTCACTTGTGGAACACAAAATACTATGAAATGACCTTTAACAAAACCCTACAGACTTACAAATCTTCAGCAATTTGATTGCAACTAATACAAATAAAAGTATTGTCTTCATCAACATTCTTGCCAACACATGCACAATGATACCATTGGCAACACTCGCACTGAATGCTCTCCTCATCAACTCCACTGTCAAACTCCTCTGGTTCTAGGCAAGGTTCTCACAAATTAAACAATAACAAAGTGGTCTGAGGCCCAACAGCACCTTCTGAACATAACCTTTGAAAAAAAATACTAGTTTAGAAACAATATCTTGCCATAAATGGAAATGAAATACTATCTTCTCCACTAATGGTTCACCTTTCAATGTCCAAACTACAAAATATGTTGTTTGCAGTCCTGTCAGTGCCATTTGTCCTTGTACTTGAAAAAAGTACTTGTGATTTCGTTTTAGCTTAATTACTCCATCACATTTCTCGAGGAAGTCGGTTTTCTCATAGCCCTCTTTGACTGTCAAGTCTTTAATTGAGTAAGGGCATTTGTACTCAACGCAGGAATTACTGCAACACGAGCATGAGAAAATATTATCAGGAGTTGCCCCTATGTAGGGATGGGGCTTCAGTACAAACAGACCACAGATGTGTAATTTTGGATTTGTATGTGCTTTAGCCATGCTTGTAAAGAATGCTTTGCTTGCATCTATTTTGTGTAGTCTTCCTCACGTGATCGCTGGGATATTGCCCAAATCCTTAGGCTCAATCAGTCTTACCAACAGAGGTGTTACTTTTGTTTTGGCGTCTTTACCTCTTTGTCGTAATAATGTTTTGACTTTAGTATAGACTTCATGGAAGTTTGAAGCTGTTATTCTTCCTCGTCTCTGCTGGACCCACTGATATGACCTTGATTGGTCTCTTGTTGCCTTCTCCAGTTTTTTTATACTGTTGTCATTAAAGGACATGGACTGTGAAAAAGAGCTGGCAAGCTCACTTTCCTCTTTCGAATGGTTTGTAGCCAACACTTTTTCTGCTATCTCCTGCAATGTAGGTGGGACATCTTCTGTGGGTGGTGATTATGTTATATTAAGTACAGCATCAGGAATTGTTTTACAGACAGAAGTAAGCAGAGATTGTTTTTCCTCATCAGAGATATTTCTCATGGCCAATGGTCTGGAGTCAAATTCTTGTTTTGAAGAGTTATTAATAGAGTATTGAGCAGTTGCCTTGTTAAGTTTATGAGCTTGAAAGTTCATTTCTTTTATTCTCTGGGGTGTAACATCCTTCTTGGAGGATGAATTCCAGTAGCAGGCCACTTCAGTACATGATGGATTTGTTAACCCATGTTGGTTTGCATATTCTACTTTGTACAGAACAGCAATGATATGGTTGCAGCATTTACTGTATCCTGCTGTACAGCTAGGTCAATCTTAGCCATATAGTAGTTAGGTTTTAAGAGTTTTATAGCGTCATCTAGTTTTTGAAATTGAAACGACTCAATGTCAATGTAGTCATTCACTGCGTGACGATGAGGTCGAGAGCAATCATGAATGAGGCGTACTTCGTTAACATCTGGTTTTGGTTTTAGCTCCTAACGAGCTAACAATAGTCGGTTTTTGTTTAGTAGTAAGATAATTGTCTTGCTTGATTTCGTCTAGAATAGTTTGCTCAACTAAGTGCCTATTTAATGGATTTGTGGCTGATTTGTAATTATCCATGTTGACCTCTTTGAATTGTGTACCAGCCTTCGTAAGCTGAAAGCCGTGTAAAATGCCGTCGATAAGAAAATCTTTGTCCTCGTCGAGTTCCAGTTCCTTTAACCAAAGTTCCTTATTTAATGGGCCTGTTTTGTTTGACTCATTTAGTCATATTTGAGTATAGGGTTTATGCGTATGTCCCGCTTGCGTCTGCCCACAAACTTTGCCGGAGATTTTACGATTACATTCATGTGCAAAATTGCATGATTCGTGTGAACACCCCCGTGGATTGTTAAAGTTACGACAAATTATTTTTCCCTCGGCGTTAGTATTAGCAAATTGTGCGCGTGCTGTGTTAGTGTTAGATTTAGGAGGGATAGTTGTACATTGTATGGGTGAAAGCAGCACTGTGTGTAGGTGATTGGAGTCAAAGCTCCAAGGGTAATGGTAAATAGCCTGCATCCTACGAAATTCGTTATCATACATTACTACCGATTTCCATTCGTACCTATTTGATAGTTCCATTATTTTAACGGTATATGCTAAGTAGTGTTGCATATCATTAGGTGCTAGTTTGCCTTCAGATAACAAGGTATAAAAAATACGGGTGTTTGCTATGACCAACTGCTGTATTGTGACTGAATCTAACTTAGGCTTTTTGGGGCCATATGTGACAGAAATACGGGCCATGCCCTGACTACCTAACGTTTCCTTGTGTTCTTGGGCAACAATCGAGTCTATAAAGTCTGGTATTAGATAAAGCTTCTCACTATTTTGCTTGCTTGGCTTCAGAAACATCTCTGACGAGGGGACGTTGACTGTGGCTGTTTTTTTGTCTTTCTGTTTGGCGTTTATATACATCGTGCGGCCATGTTACACGTTGTGCGTCTGCGTGGTCATGATGCGCCAGGAGCTCGTCTAGTGGTGTAGCGTAGGCGGGTGCGTTTGTGGCATAACCTCTATCTTGATCTTGCCTTAGCTTTTCCACTGTAGCGCGCTTTTCTTCGATTTGTTTTTGTATCAGTTCTTTTTCTTTTAGCTCCAGATCTCGCAGGCTTTCTCTTAGATCATCAATATCAGCTGACGGTCGATGTTCTGTCTTGACCCGTGGCGGGGAAATCTTTTCTTTGCCTTTGCAGAAAGACGACGGTATCCCCCAGTCATGGTCTTCCAATGGTGTTTTTGCAGCCGGGGCATTTCTTGGTTCGCTTTGTTGTTGTGATTCGTTTAGGTTTTCCATTATTTAAAGCAAGTGTAATATATTTAAAACTGCGTCGATATATGCTCTGCTCATAAGGATAAATATAAGGATATCGTCTATTTTCAAGGTAGTTCAACCTATTTTTAAGTGCAAGGTTACCCTTAAAATTAATACGAGTCACTCAAAATGAGTGATATTCATGATTCCCTAAATATAAGGAGATCGCCTATTTCCAAGGTAGTTCAACCCTTATAATTAAAAAAATCCACTTAAGTGTTAATGGGAAATACCCCTAATGCAAGGAGATCACACAAATGTTAGGGGAAAACACTAAAATACAGAAAAAAAGACTATTACAGGCAGATCTAACCAACTTCTTGAAGTGATTTATTCAATCTTGAAAAAAAGATATAATCAGGTCAAGGTACTTGCAAAGCTACAAATGAAAACTCAACAAATGAAAACTCAACAAATGAAAACTCAACAAATGAAAATCACAATGATGTGGCTCCTAACTGGCCAGTAACTGCTTAAATGTTGATATTTACAAAGGCCAGATATTCATTCACCCTCTGCATGTATTTGGTAGTGTTTTTGTTAAATGTGAAGTCTGACAAGACATATTCTTGTAAGAATGTGTACACACCCTTAACCTGGTTTGGATATTCAAAATTGTACACATAGTACATTGCCATTAGACATAGGATGGCATCGAAAGCCCTTACTGGGTTCTTCAGGTCAAGGTACTTGCAATTGTCAGCTGTCATAAGAAACAATTGTCTCTTCTCTTCATCATTCAACTCATAGATTAACAAATAAGGTGTAGTACGCCCCTTTAACTGTGGAGATGGATCTTCTCGCTGCAAAAAATATTCAGTGAAATCAATTAAAATTAAGAGTATAACTGAACCGGTCCTTTGGCACTGCTTCTGCAACTGAACTAGAGGGTTTTTGGCTTATCAGTGCTACAATCTTAAATAAAGGGGTTTTTATTATTTGCTATTAATTATGAGCCGACAGCAAAAAATTAATTGAACTCATTTTTGGTTACCCGGTAATTCAATTGTAATAATAGGCAATTGAGAAAAAGTGCAATATATCATACTGTACAACTTCTTTAAGATACCTACCCCAGCTTCTTGAATAAAAAAAATACTATTTGATGCCTTCCCATCTGGAAACATACTGGGCAAAAATTGAAGAAGTTGAAAGTCTACAAATTAAGTAACCGAGGAGAGGATTAGGATCTTTGACAAAATAGAGTTGTTTCAAATGAGGGATTGTACAAATAAAGTGTAGTCCCTACATATATAACTGCTCATATGCCCTCAGGTTTTTTGATTCCATTAAAAAAGAACTGACAGGAGGTATGTGATTATTTCAGCTGCCTAAAAAGCCTAAAATGTGAATAACAATTACACGTTACCTGAGATAGAAGCAATGCCATGTTCATCGCCCTCATCAAGATCCTGTGTTTCAACATTTTCACCTTCTGAATCAGTGGTCGACTCCTTCAAAAAACATTTGTACTTTCCATAGGCCTTTAATCTCTTGCAATGGTTATGCCAGTTAAGTTTAATCTGTTCTATGTTTGCAACTTCATCAGATAAACCCTGCATTTTCAGGATCCTTATAATTTCTTTCTGAAACTAAATTCATATTTCTTATTATTAATAGCTTTCTCAAATCCTTTGGCCCTATTTTTTTAATCAAATTCTGATCTTTTATGTGCAGGTTTAGCATCATAGGAGCCAAAGGATAGACCCTTTGCACCAACTACACCCAAGAGGTATTGTATTGGAGAACAAAGAATAACCTGTCTTTTCTTATCCTCTTGTGAGCTGGTGCAAAGGGTATATACCAGGTGAAATAATTTTAAAGCCTAAGATAAAAAAAATCAAACTGATTAACTTCAAGAGATTACCTTGGACTGCCACTGTAGGCATGGATACCTCTTCAATGTTTCAGTGACACAACACTTTGCATCTAGATTTTTGATGAAATTTCTCCTCATTGGCAAAAATTTATCATCTGTGAGACAACCTGAATGAATTAATATAAAAGTTTCCATCAAATTGACTCAGACCTCTGTCTTTTCGTGCTTGATATATTCTTTTTTCTCAATACGTTTCTTGACAAAGTCTTTCTTGTCCCCTGTTGGACAGCTAGCTGTGTTTGACCAGTAATTGAAAATCTTTTTATCCTCAGAAAGAGCGTCTTTGCAGACCTTGCGCCTAATATACAGCCAGCTTGCTTTGTCCTCTTTTTTTTTGCGCATCTTTATAGCCTTGCTAATACTTCTGTCATTGAGGTTAATTAATCTCCCCAATGATTTTTTAGCTCTAGATTTTTTCATCGCCAAATGCAAGAGATTTAAAAGAACTAAACACGGCTCTTTTCTCAAGTGATCCAGACTTTTTTATTTCGTTTATTCCAGTTCATATGTCGGATGCAAGAGCTTTGAGAGTATTAACATCTCGTTCTTCTTCTGGTACTCTCTAAACTCAACGGTTGGTGAGAATTTTCCGAGTTCTTGGACTGCCTACAAGATTTTGTATTATATCTGCTTTTTTGATAGGCATAGCTGGAAGTTTTCCCTTAAGTTTATCAGTAGCACGTTTTTTTTTACGTTCGATTAGGAAATCTGCCATCCTCGTCTTGAGTCTGAACTCCTTCTTGCTGCTTTCGTTCTCTGTATTTTTTGACTCTTTCTCTGGTCTGCTTTCTAATCTTTTCTCTCCTTCTCTGGCTTTCTCCCATGGTAGCTTGTCTCCTTTCTTTTACTTTGTCTTTGAGTTCACACCTTTTTAAATCGTTTCTGATTCATGACTGCCGCTTGAAAAGGTGTTGTTTATCTTGACGTTGTTTATTGACTTGTTTGATCTTTTTTTCTCGATTTTTGAGGTAATAGTCTATCTCTCGCTTTTTTCTTTTCTTATTTGTGAAGCTTGCTTATGTGAAATTGGTGGTACGGAATCAGCTTTTGTTTTATACATAATAGAGTTCAAGAACAGCTACAATTGACTGATCGCACATGCTCACCTCTAGCCTACATACATCTGGTCTTACCTTGTGCTTGATTATTTTTAACCAAGACTAGGACCCCTGTTCTATGTATTGAACCCCTCTCTAACACTATGATAATACACATAATTGAATGTGTTGGAGAAGAAGTGAACATGGAGTAAGATTTAAGTCATATTTAGATGGATTTCCTTGCATACTCTCATGTTGCGATGCTCATTTTAAGCTTTTTGAAGGATGTTCTCATTGAGACATTCCCAATAATAAGATAAAACGTTAAACGATAAAACAAAGTAACAGCTCTTGCTATAACAACTGAAGCCCTTGCAAACAGTTACCTAAGCAAAAACTGTTAAATAATGCTAGAATAAGAATTATAAACTATAATTATTATAAATTGTGTTTTCGATTTAGCGGAAACAAACAGGAGTCATGGCAATACTTAATATTCCTGGTGCCCTTGCAAATCAGTATAACATATTGCCATGCCCATAAGTATAAATAAGTATGATTAAATAAACATCAAACTAAGTATCTAACAAATAGCAGCCTTCACTATCATAACCGAAGCCCTTGCAAACAGTTACCAAAGCAAAAACTACTAAATGAAATAGGAATACAAGTTATTAAGTAATAAAAGTAGTGCAGCTGCCCTTGCTAATCTGCAGTACTCTTTAACACCTATTTATGGAATGACAGGTCAAAACTTATGTAGGTAAGTGAAACCTTTGCAAACAGTTACGTGGATAACGTGTCAACTCCCCCTGCGAGCAGGCACGATGGGTGTAGAGAGCAAGATTTAAGTGGAATGAAATGCCATGCTTCCGCATGATGTCTCCCAGAGGTGATATATAGAGGACATAAAGAAGCGGTCCCAATACAGAGCCCTGAGCTACTCCATAGTGTAGGTCATGCTGCGTAGATCTTTCTCCATCCACGAGAACAAACTGTTCACGTTCAGAAAGATAGGATCTGAACCATGCAAGCACACTGCCCATAACACCAAAACGACTTGACAATCTTGAAAGGAGTAGGTGGTGGTCAACCGTATCGAAGCCTGCCGAGAGGTCAAGTAACAGGAGTATCACACATCTATCTTCATCAATAATAATAATAATCTTTATTTTATATAGCGTCAATTCTAAAATATTTCAACAACACTTTACAATATATACAAGATAAAGAAAGGAAATATAAAATGCACAAAATATTTACAAAGACAAAAATAATGATAAGTCTTAAAATACAAAATAGTATTGAATAGGTACATAATTACAAGTATTCATTTAAAACAAAGTAAAATAAATTAAAAAAAAAAATTAAATAAAAATAAAAAATTAATTAAGATTGTAGGCATGCCGGAAGAGCCAGGTTTTCAACTCTTTTTTAAAAGTAGATATAGACTCACAAGCTCTAATGTTGAAAGGGAGGGAGTTCCACAATTCAGGGGCTGCATAGGAGAACGCTCTATAACAGGAGAACGCTCAATTGCACTTGGTTGACATGGGAGACGCAGAACAAGTTGGTTTAGAGAAGGCGAACTTGATTATCATTATGGCACTTGGTTGGCATGGGAGATGCAGAAGAAAGAGGACTGGAAGAGGCAAACCTGATTGTCATTATGGCACTTGGTTGACATGGGAGATGCAGAAGAAGGAGGACTTAAACATTTGAAGACGGACATTGCCTGAGTTCAAATCTTCTATCCAGTCTGTCCACCCATCTACATTTTTCTTAGTTTCCGGGTCACATCTGTCATGAAATCTGACCAAATATCCTTCTTTTTTGCTGTATGCGATTATAGTACCCTCGCACCATCGCCAATATTTTGTAACTTTACAATTTTGATTCTTTCTGTTGCTAACTCTCAGGTCGCAGCTCTTATGAGGTGGTCCTTCCGTGCTCGAGGTTCCCATGCTTGTACGTTTTCTTTTTCTCTGCTTTGAAGGTGTGGTATTGTATGATGTCATTACATTGCAATTGCTAGCTGCAATTTTGACTGCCTGCACTCTGTCTTCGAAATAAATATTTTCTAATAAAGCATGAAGAGTACTGGAGCCCTCCTTGAATTGAATGATTGCCTCTTCAAAGCCTCCACTGGATAAGTTGTCTTTGGTCCCCCATCCCAGTCCTTATCTGTCATTTCCTTGTATGCTCTTGTAAACATAGCAAGATGGTTTAATCTACCCCACCACTCAGCTCAATATTTCAATCTCTTCCAATGTTGATTTGAAAGAGCAGACGATGTTGGTATCAAACTGTCAGCAAGAAACTACTTGCTTTTAGTATCCCTTGGACGAGACACCCCTATCAGACTCCAGACCAAGTACCCCACCTCCCCCCCCCCCCCCCCGGCCCGATCCCAGCAAAGAGCAGCTTGGGTAGTCGGCTAGTTGCTGAGAAATCAAATAACGGCCGATTTTGACCGTCCCTTATTGATTTTGATTATATACTGTGACATTTTAGGCCGTAAGTTAACGGTCGATCTTGGCCGTTGGTAGTAAATTATGATACATTATGGCCCTTCCCAGCAAACAGCAGCTTGGGTAGTCGGCTAGTTGCTGAGAAATCAAATAACAGCCGATTTTGACCATCCCTTAATAAAAAATTATATACTGTGACATTTTAGGCCGTTACTTAACAGCCGATTTTGACCTTCCCTTATTGGTTATATACTGTGACATTTTAGGCCGTTAGTTAACGGTCGATCTTGGTTGTTGGTAGTAAATTATGATACATTATGGCCGAATTTTAGTAGTAATATAATATTACATACTGAGAAAACGGCTTAAAATACAGTATATATATATACATATACATATACAGTATATATACGGTATAAATAACATATTATGCTAGCTTACCATTTATTCTTGTCGAAGCTTCAATGTAGAATAAAAGACTTGACTTCAAGTCTGGGAAAGTCCTGCTTTAAAGCCTAAGCAGTGCACTGATATTACAGTTACTTCTTTACTTGTAATAATCCACACTGGAAGAGGAGGCTCATGCATGCGCTGCAAATGTCGCATCTTCCCAATCACCACCAACTTATCGCAAATGATTTTGCCTTGAACACTAGTGATAAAGCCAGAAACCATTTGGTTGTAAGCTTCCATTCTTTTGAGGGCTTTGAATTGCTCCTTTGTATAGAAGCTGGTATCCATTACCAAGTAACAAAGGAGATCTGTGGCCTCTATCGGCGATAGGCATTCTGGATCTAAGTTGGCACCGATTAGTGTAGCTGGATCGATCCTTAATACTGATATTTTCTCCAAATATCGAGATGTTACGTGCTTTTCTAGTTTCTTTGTGTACTCACTTAAAAAAGGAATATCCTGCTCTTTTGATAGTCGTTCTGCGTGACTTTTATCTTCTGTATTTTCAATAAAATCTCTCTGTTATTTGACATATGCTAATTAGCTCATGCGACACCAACATGGTGGACGATAGCATTTGATAGGTGTTTGACTTCACATGAAAACCAAGAATAAAGAAACATTATATGCCGTAAGTTTGTCGGATAAAATATTGCAGTATATTTAGGAATTGCACATCTTCGGTTTCCAGAGTTTCTAACCACTCCCCCAACCTGAAATTGCTCTGTCGTTAATTTTTTTGTCTTGAAATTTCACAAAATATCCATCTCTTCTGTTAAACACCAATATCGTGCCAAGATTTTGTATCTTCCTGCCGGCCTCCTCTTTACCAGAATATGCAAGGTTATGTTTATCTCCATGGCAGATAATTTCGCGGCATGATTTCTGTCCTCCACAAATATTCTCTAGTAAAGCATATAAACTACTTCCTTTTTCATGAATGTCTATTGATGGACTCCACAAGGTTGGTCGTTCTTGGAGCTTTTTTCAACTCTTTTTTGAAAACCACGTTTATTTAGCTTTCAGAGAATGAAAGGGCAAGTCAAGAATCCCATGGTTTGCTTGCTTCATTTTCATTATTGAAGAAAGTTTGGCTGATTGAGAAGCAGAACAAGAGGCATGACCAATCTTGATCATAGGAGGCCAGTTGGCATGAGTTTCACTGTAGGCTTTTGCTGGTTCCCCTGATAAACAAACCAAAAAATCATCAATCTCGAATTTTTTATGATATAGAAACAAAGATTTGTATAAATAATTCGTAAATGCTATTCAATTATTGTCAATTATATACCAAAATTATCATTGTTGTAATCCTTCTTTTTTCATCATGACATGATGACAAACACCAAGGGAATATTTACTTTACATAGTCCCCTTAATAGATGAATATAAAATATGAATATGAATATATACCAAAGCCCATCATGTGTGGGCTGCGTGCAATAAGATGCTGCTTCCTCTGATAACATGTTTAGTTGTTCATGTTGGAAATATTGTGTTGAATTTAAATGCCCTTACAACATCAGAGACAAGTCAGTTAAAGAAGGCTGGTTTAAAGAAGTCACACAAATATTATACTTAGATTCAAGGCCAAATGAGAGCATACAACTGTTCCAAAGCATTCTTTACAGTCTGCACTCCTGTTGGCAGTCCACTAGTTGATCTTGTTGAATTTGATGAATTTCACTGGGATGAGGTTTATAGAAACTTACTTTTATTCTTCAAACTTTATGTGGCTAAAGTTTTACTTAGTATATGTGAGTTAGATTTTTGTCCTTTGTGTGAAAAACGTATATTAGAATGACAATGATTTATTATTTATATAGTGCCCTTTCTATGTATATATAATCAAAAGCGCTTTACAATCATGAGAGGTGGTTAGTATAAGGTGTAGACACTGAGGGTGGTCACTGCCAGGGTTTCGTTACGTCCTCAGTGGTTAGAATCAAAGGAAATTCCAGCAAAAAATGCAACACATGTCGTAGCAATTATCACCAGTGGTACCATTGGCCATGTTTGGGTGTAACCAGACACCTCGTTTCTGACAATCCTTGGTGTTGTACAACATGTTGTGATAAATTGATATCCATTTCAAAAATTGTATGGTTGCCAATATAGTTGAATTGAATGACGTAAATAGAGATGTTTCATAAGTCAGTTCTTTTTACGCTACTTTGACGCTGCACGCTTTTCGCGTTTATTTGAATAACAACGACAGCTAATAAATTGTTGTGTAGGGATAAGAAACACGAGTCCATTGTTTCAAATGACAACTATTCTTTATTGCTATTACAATTATAATATAGAGTGATTTTCATCGGACTGTGAAACGATTTCTTGTAGTCACTGTCTAATAGTGAAAAAGAGACAAAGAAAAAGAACGGAATTAAGTTCCGACATGTATTAGCATTGCAACTGTTTCACAGTCCGATGAAAATCACACTATTGTGAAACACTATAAAAGGTACTCGAGAAGAACAGAGAAAAGAATCATAGTTCAACTCAAAATGTCCCAAACATTCGTGTCTCCTGTGTCTAAGCTTCTTTTACATTTTTTTCTGGAGCTTTGTCAGCAGTCCTTCCATTTTAGACATTGTGGCTAGAGCTGCATCGCACATTTTTGAGTGCTTTTCGAGGGCCTCCCTTTGAGACTCCCCTTTATCTTTTCTTTTCGGTTCCTCATCGCTGCTGGATTCATCACTACCGTGACTTTTGTCAGCTCGCTTTCTCTTTGCTCTATCCCTCCTTCTCTCTGGTTCTTGTAAGGCATATTCCTCCGCACTTGAAGTTTGTTCTGTTTCAGACTCCAGTACTAGTACCTTTGTTTGAGCTTCTGCACACTTAACTGCGGACAAACCATTATTGGCCGAGCCTAAGACAATGGCGAAATCTTAGAAATACTTGGAGACACTTTCCGAATGCCGTTGGGGCAATCGATGGAACATATACCCCAATAAATCGGCCAATGGTTAATCAACGAAATTTTTACAGTGGCCACCGGCACCGTCATTTAATGAGCATCCAAGTAGTATGTGACAGCTTAGGTCACATACGATTTATCCAAGCTGGTTTCCCTGGGCATTTGAACGATGCTGGCACCTATTTGAGAATGGCCCCTATAGGACCTGGGTTAGCGTTGAATTTTCCAGCTAACTGTGAACTACTAGCTGACCAAGGATACGCTGCTCGTGCTCCTCTCCGCACGATGTGGCGACAAGTGCAACTCGTACGGATGCCTGGTAGACTTCAGTGGGTTGCCTACCGACATAACAGATACCACAAAAGATACAGAGTAAAAGTAGAACACATTATTAAACATATAAAAGACTACAGAGCTTCGAGAAATATATGGCGACACCCTCGATGGTTTCAGCCAGTAATTTTTGAGCTATCTGCATTCATGGCTGAATTTTTGTTTTTCTCTGTTTATATATAACTGTATACATTGCATTTCATAGAGTGCAACTGTGACAGTTAAATAGTGAAACACAAATTACTATTTTGTACAGCACTGTACGAATTAAGCAATAGAAAACTGACAAATTAACAGAGTTAGTTCAATGTTGTTAAAATTTGTTTTACAACAATTGCACGGTTTTACGGTTTCCACCGGATTTTCTTGTAATAGCAATAAAGAATAGTTCTCATTTGAAACAATGGACTCGTGTTTCTTATCTCTAGACAACGATTTATTAGCTGTCTTTGTTATTCAAATAAACGCGAAAAGCGTGCAGCGTCAAAGCGTCAAAGTAGCGTAAAAAGAACTGACTTATGAAACATCTCTAATATGTTACTGTAATTATAATTCAAATCAGACTTTCCACAAATATAATAACTGTATATCTACCATTCATGCATGCACAATGTGCATGATTTGTCATAAAATTATACCAGAAGAAATCTGATTTGTTTAATAAATTTCAAGACTATCCAGCATTAGGTTTTATTTTGATTAGTACAATAAAATATACTCTATCACATCTTGATGTACACAAATCAAACAACAAGAGGATTTTTAAATTAGCCAAGGCAGCAGAAATAATGATGTCATCTGCAATGGGAAGAAGATAAACTGGTAGTTCATTTTTTTAAATTTGATACTCCTTTGACCTTCTTATAGCCATTCCAACATAGTTTAGTACATTGGCAATCTTTGATGTTTCAACAACGTAATCTCTTGACATCTGTAGTATCGTATGACATGATTGGGGGATTGCCAGAGGACACTGGTAAAAAGCAAGCAAGTCCTGTATTTGAAAGCTTCCATCAGCCATCACCTGGTCACCTGGCTGTAAAAGTCTTAAGAACCCTGATTCCTCAACTATAAATTTGTCACTTGCCTTGCCACCATAACTATCAGATATAAAACTAAAGCAACCATTGGGTGTTATTCCAACCGATATTTTGATTGTAGAATGATGCTTGTACTCACTCCAGCACATAGTTTGAACTTCAAGACTTGAAGGGGTCTCAATAAAAAAACTCTGTGCAGTCAATTATGACTCTACACTTGAATTCTGTCAGGCCATGATATAAAAAAATTTGAGTTCCAAAGCCATCAATCGAAGCCAGGTAAAAAGCACTGAGCTACCAACTGAAGGGTTGACCTTGAATATGAGTGCCAGGTTTTCTGTCAGAAGTCCTAGTCTCAGCCTTTGCATCATCATAAAAAATTCTCCTTCAGGCGTCAATTTTCTGTTTCCATGAGTTTGAATACTTACAACACTTCTTTCACTAATTGTTCCCATTTGAACAGACGCAAAATATATACTTCTGCTGTTAAAGAAATTTACTAGCCTAATAGTCATATTTACGAAGCCATTTTGAGAGTTTTTCTTATGTGATTTCTTCACAAAAAAATGAAATAAATTTTTTACCCCCCTCTAAAACTGTTAAATGGAAAACGTACCCCCCTCTTTTAACACTACGAAAATGTACCCCCTTCTACATGAAGGAATTATTAAATGGAAAAATATTAAAATAAACCACTAAAATTACCCATTTTCTTTAAGTTAAAACTGCTCTAAGAATGACTTGAAATATCATAAACAACAATTCACATACCAAACTGTTCCAGAGTACCTTGAAATGTCTCCCTTTTTCATTAAATAGAGAAATGTCATCTTTTTAAATTTTTTTCTTCAGAGAATTGGCATCTAAAAGTGTTGAAAGACACTCGCCAACATTTCTAAGGACAACATGATCATTGGGCTTCAGAACTTATGAAGCACAATGGCAATGATGTTCTTATTCTGTCAACCACACCCATCGGAATAGCTGATGAGAGATTTTGCTCCTGTTGAAATAAAATAATGTAAAACTTAGAACATGAGACTGAAGTGTGCATGCACAATAGAGTTTAGTCTGGATCTTACAAGATGTAACAAGATCGCACAAAAAATGGCATCTCCCTTGATGGTGATCCACGTCTGCTATGCTAAGGTATTTGTTCTGTGGTTATAATCTTTGTTGCAAGTGACATTACAGCAAGTTATGTGGTTAGACACATGCGGCAATAGTTCTGTTATTGCAATGTTGCATAACAAAGCCGGAACAAAATCAGTCTGGAATACTAAAAAACCTCTACAACTGTTTCTGGATGGTTGCGTTGGAAGGCGTGGCATCACTTGACTGAGGGTCTCAATTGGGCGGTAGTTTTTGCGGCTAACGATTAAAATTTTGGCTTATTTTAACGGCTAACGGTTAAGTTTGTTTTCACTAACGGTTAACAAAAAACTTTTAAAAATACATTATTTTTCATGTTAAAAAAGGTAATAATTGAAAGTTGTAGAACACTAGGACCATTCTGAGATCAACAAATAAAAGCATGACTATAAAACGATTACAGCTAACTTTTTTTAGACTTTTATTGCCTAAGATCATCTGAAACCAAAAACAAGTGATGCCACGGCAAGGCCGTCCATGTACGAGTTAAATCAGATAGAGTGATGACGGGCTACCTGTGGTAATATTTGTCACACAATCCTGCAAAGTCAGTTGGACTATTGAGTTATTCTCATGGCGCCTGGATTCAACGAGTTTATTTTCTACAAATCCAAGTGTAATAAGGTACAAATTGTTCATACTGTATTAGTAAGGTTGTTATATTGTGATTGAGGATTTTTAAAGACAATCTATACCAAATATTATCGAAAATCGAAGGGGCAAATCGTTAGTATCGAGTGACACAACAAGAAGACTCAACTTGGCTGTCCTAAAACAATAAAAATTTCACTTGGATTCTTTTAATATTTTCTGAGAATGTCAATAAACGTTTTATCTTCTACACCATCGAGTTTCTTGTCTATTAGAAGCAGTTTAATGGACCAAATAATTTATCTTTCGCATAAAGCATGACCGCTTACGACTCAAGTTGTCATGATTTTGGGGGTCAATAGGAGTTGTATTTCGTCTTGCCAAAATTCGAATTTTCAAGTGCCCCAACATTTTATTTGATAAAAGTAAAGATAAAACATTGCTCTTTCTCCCTGTAGTAGTTAATTTATGTGAATCGATGTACCATTGGAGATATTAGCCTTGCAACATAGGGTATAAAATATTGCTCAAAATAATTAAAATGATGTAAAAATCGATAAAATATTCCCATTTTAAGCAAAATGCTTGATAAATCCATCCAAATGAGGGTTAGGATCTCTTAATCATGAAATTAAATTGTTTGCCGAGGAATGCGAAAGGAATTTTGTGGTTTTTGGGGATGTGGTGAAATCGAGTGAAAAAACCGGAAGTGATCAGAAGAAACGGTTTTCGGTGCCGTTCTCCTAAACTATTTATCCGATTGCAGTGAAACTTACACAACAGTTATAATTCAAAATTTGAGCGATTTCAATTTTTTTCATTCTGCACCCCTCAGGTGGCATTTATGGACTACCCCTCTTAAAGTTTGTGGGAGGCTTAACACTCTTAAGTTTCTCTTTTTGAAAAAGAATAAGAAACTTCCTTGTTTGTCTTAGTTTTTGATGAAGATTTTTTGCCCTTGGTACTAATTCTTCACGAGAGAGAATGCTTAGAGGAGTTTTGGAATCATGTGCAGTTACTGAATCAAAGGACCTGTTTAAAACATCCATTGTCCTTGAGAGCTTATGGAAGACTTCTGTGCAATTTGCACATCTAGGCCCAGTAGCTGATTTAGGTACCATCAAGTTGACAGTTTTTGGTATTATGCGTCTATTTTCATACACTCCTCTGATATCAATCACATACTGGTCTTGCCTTTCTCCTTTTAACTCAGCTCGACTTATGAGATTTGGGAGAGTCACACCTGGACAGACAACTGTAGAATTTACAGAATTCAGAATAAGGTTTATTACCGACTTAAAAACACATGGATGAAATACACATAAAGGAAGGCTTCCCTTTTCAACAGTGTCGCCTAAAATTCTAATCTCAAATTGACAAAAGCGTTCATGTGAAAAATCAGACATAATTTTTGATCACCATCTCGTCCCAATGTATCCCTCCAATACCCTTACAGCCTCTTCGTTTCATCTCTTGTGTCATTGTTAAAAGGTTACTATGAGAAATAGCCTCAGTTGTACTCGTAGCTTGTCTATACTGTTTAATTGTCTCCCATGAAGGGATCGGCAATATACTTCTGATTTTTTCATATCCCTTCTTTCTGCATTTATTTGCTATTTTGCAGCTCCATTTTATGACCAATGTATAGCACATATAAAGGGGATCGTGAAAATGATATATTATTGATTTCTTTTCAAACGTTGTGGATGTCTCTCATAGCATTTGGAGTAACGGTGAGTTAGTACTAACTACTACAAAAGCTACTTGCATTTGGTACGTTGGTTAAAGCATTGTTTCTCGAAAGTCTTTTCAAGACAGTAGAGAGTGTATATTAAAGTCCAATTCTTCCATTGCTCTGCTGTCATTACTGCATTTGGGAGCATTCAAATATTTTTAAAGGATTAAGAATGGGAGGAGTGTGAAGCTTTTGTCTTTTAACCAGCAGGACGCCTTACTGGAAAGACGGTTCAACACAGGTTTTTCTTCTAATGCCCAGAGCTAAATACAATCACTTGCCTTCCCAATTTTTGCTGGCCATCGTTTGTTTTACAGGAAAGCGAAGACAAATTCTTGTGACTTCGGTGGTCTTCGTAACTTCGGCGTATCAGTTACCAAATAACATGCAAGAGAATCAATAATCACTTGTGCTAATGTTAAAGTGTAACGGATCGGAACTGTATTAAAAAAGTCAGAGTTTACCAAAACCTCACAATGTTTGAAACTAAATGATAAACGAAAAAAAAAAACATGTTATCATAATTGATATTGTGCTACTCTGTTAAGTATCCATTCCTGTTGTAGTTTTATGTACTGAGAGGTAAACATAAAATAATTTACGTTCATTTAATCGAAGAGAGTTACTGTAATTTTAGACACAGAGGAGACACTTCATGTTAAAAAGGTTAAGTTTTTAGACAAAGATAACAGCATTGATGTCGGTGTGCCATTGGTAAGGCCACTGGACGTAGCCTCCAGTGAGTACGAAAACAGCTATCTTTTGTGGCTGGCAGGAGTAATGGAGCAAATGAATGCTTCTCTACACCCAAAATTACCATGTATGTTACAACATTTACTTGAAATCAGTTGCGGGATTAGGAACAAAAATATATAACTGAAATAGCTCACACACGTCTTTTCAAAGAAATGTGTTTGATAAAAAAAGATAAAGTATAATATTAATAAAGGCAGAGTGTAATCTCTACAGTCATCCCCAGTGTTTTTAACACAGGTAATCTAGTCACCCCAGTGTTTTCAACACAGGTAATCCAGTCACCCCAGTGTTTTAACACAGGTAATCTAGTCATCCCAGTGTTGTTAGGAGATGTTATTTAAAGTTTATCTTAAGAACCATCTTCTATTTTCAATTCCAGAAACTGTTTTAACAGGACATGGCGAAGGATGTGTTTGTCATCAAATTTCCATTTGAAATCAGGCAATGTTTTTACCGTCATAGCTTGACTTCGGAAGCAAAGCTCAAAATCCAATCCTTTCCCTTCAATCTTAAAGTTTTCGTCCTCATCTCTAACTAAAAGAATATATAGGGCCTTTAAGCCTAGAGTCACTGCAAAAGAAATGATGGGATACCACAAATACACATACATATACTGAAATTTGCAAAAACATTTTGAGATAAAAATACTTGGAACATTCCATCACAGTTTTTTGATTTCTTGGATTTAGTTCAAATAACTTTGTGCTTTCAGTTTGGATTGTCCCCTGGTTTATTGCCTTTATCACAGCCGTGAATTCTCCTGATTTTAAGAAACTGGACTCATTGAGGCTCCTTCGACGTAAATTGCCAGCGATTACAGTGAAATAAGTCCCAACATAAACTTTACTTGCTACAGCTTTCACTCCCGAGTTGAACAGATTCGCGGAGATCGGTTGGCCATCATCGTCACTTAAATTGCTTATAAAGCATGAGGCTGCTTCATCTGTAAATAACTTAAATACATCGTTTTGGCAAAACTTATTCGGTGGAGCACTACATATTTCTGTTGTCAGAGCATACCAGTTCTTATTGCAATCGAGTTCCTGAGAAAACAGTTGGACAAGCTTTACTGATGTCATATTTGGATGACTACGTCGTTTTTTGCCGTCGACTTCTTGAACAAAAACTTCGATGATCGAGTACCTAGATTTCGAGTTTACCGCGTAAAAACTTGTGACTGCCGAATATGGTTTAATCCAATATACTTTGAGCTTTACCATCATCAATTTTATACATCAAAGAGGCAACAGTTTTTTCAATTGCCTTCACACCACAACAACACTTCGCTATATCAGTTGGCACTTTCATACTCTATCCTTTTTTTCAATTTCCTCCAGCTGTTTCTTTGTGAACAAGCTATTGTTATCCCACAAATTCCACATTTTCTTTGTAGTACCTTGAAATAGATTGTGCATGGGGTCTTTGTTGCTCCTATAAAGTTTTCAAATAAAAGCTGTCAAATAAAAGGTAATCAGTATGTGATGCGTGTATAATGTATTCCTTCTACCTTTTTCAAGCAAGCATGGAGTGTGCAAAATTTTCTCTGTTTAGGTTTTAAAATGATTAGTTGTTGAGCGAGTTAGAAAAATTGGAAAATTGGGTGAATATCAGCCCCACCCCCTGCATTTTTCTGTCCCCTGTGTATCTAGTAATACCACAGGTGAGGAATTTTCTAAAAATATTTGTAATCTGAAAGCAGAGGCTTGGAACACCCCACCTATCGAATAAATTGGGAAATAATTAGATTTTGAACCAGACAACGATTTTGCAGTTGAGTGCTTGCATTTAATATTTACTTGCGTTTTTCTTTTTCTTCAAAAAAAACTAAAAAGCGGCACTAAATTCTGTTATTGTCTAATAATAATAATAATAATAATAAACCCGTCTAAAGCACAATAAATAGCAAATAATTTTAAGATCAACTTTAACCTGTTTTGACCCCCAGCCTTTCAAACAGACATCTTTTATGGTTAGCATCCAAAAATGGCTGTAAATGTGTGCTTTTGTGCCACACAGTTCGGGTTGATGTGGTAATATACGTTGGAAAGATCTGGCGAAGTTACTTTGACGCCATCTTTGTAGTAATCGCGTCTGAGACGACTGACGATTACTAAATCCTTATAAGATGGAGGAACGCCATGGTTTTCCTGCTTTAAAGATGTGCGACAGCCATAACATACCGACACTTTAGGGTCTAGATATGTCAGGAACGCCACCGCAAAGGTACCAAATGGCGGTTCTGGTCTTGTTGGTTTCTGTGGCAAGATTCTGCTTGTGACTGTTGCAGTGGGAGTCACACTGCCTTTGTTGGCCTTACCTTTACGTCGCTGGGTTGCTTTGGTTCCCTTGTTTCCCTTGTTTCCACTTTTCTCAGGTAAACCTACACTGGACAATTTTGTGACATTGGAAATCCCCTTTTGACTTTTATGCCACTTGAGAAAATTTTCAAGAGCGCCAGCTTCCTGAGCAACAGCCACAGTGTGTGCGCAGATGGAATATGCACCATAGTTTGCACACTTACTATCACATGACACTTTGTCACTGCTGGCCTTTGTTACTGCATGGGGAGTCTTGGGATTATGAGAGGTAGGAACCATCCAGGTATCCTCAGTTCCATGGATTTTCCACGTCTTGCCAACCAACTCCTCTGCTTTGGAAAATATTGAATGAAAAAATTGAATGAAGTTATTTCAGGAACCGAGCTTTCATATGCTTTCCTCAACATTTTCAATATTTCAACTTCAAGCGCTGATTAATAATTTCATGGGTATCTGGGAGTGTTAATTATCCAGTAGCTAACGACTTGCTCATATGAAGTTAAACAAGCTAATCCACACTAAAAGCCAGACGTAACCCTCTCGTGCATTGAAGCCGCGTGGTTGTAGATGTTACTGGAGAGTTTAAAAGGGCATTACTTAGGGACCAATTACGGGAGTTAGTTAATTATATTTTAGTAAAACATACTAACCTTCGGGGTTCGTTGGGTCATGATCACTGTCAATGACAATTGGGACAATCGGGTTTTCCATGACCGAAACTTCAACCTTTGAATAGGCCCAACTGACAACAACTGTATGATCTTGACAGCAGAAAACCACACCGTCGATGCTTAAGAGTGTATCGTATTTCTTTGGTAGTATTGGATACTACCTAAGTAACCTATCTGCCCTAGGGGGCCTATCTGTAACTATAATGCCATCTTGCCGTGACCCAATTGATCCAGAGATTGCTTTGTACTTTTAAATGTAGCTCTGTGTTTGATAATTTAAGTATTCTGCTATTTCTTTTCTTTTCTTTCTTTAGTACAGCCATGTAGCACATACATAAATCCGATTTTGGGAAACTTCATTGGAATGTACTAGGTGAATTATTGTTATTGCTTTAATTTGTTCACTAAGTCGGTATTAATAAGATAACTATCATACTTTTTTCCGAGTCCGAGTCGGAGTTTAGGGGTATGCCGGGGTAGAGGGTGCTGGGGTTGTTTTCGTTGAGGGACGAAAATTACACTGAAACCTCTGTGATTGCGTTCGCATTTGAAACAGACATGTTTATAGTCACAACCTGAACACTCTCTCCCTCGTTGAAAACGGTAACAATAACCTTGGGAATGGGAGTGCTCTTAAAGGCTTTATTAGTAATGTGATGAAAGCTGACCTTCAATCCTCGATGTTTACCATTTTCTTAGGCTTATTGGAAGGCTCTAAACACAAATAGGGTTGGTCTCCCTTTCCATTTACAATACTAATGTGGTATTTGTTATCAGCTTGGATATGATTACTTATCAAGACCCCAAAATCAATAAATTCATTGCTGATGATCTTAGTCTTGACCTTTTCCGGTATACAGTCGTCAAGGCTAAGCCCAACAGAATGGAACATTTCACTAGGCTTATGCCTCTCACCTTGGAGGGTGTTATTTATCAAACCTATTGATGAATTAATGAGCTGGCCAACAGGAGACTCCCCTTGTGTTATGGCGGGTGGCACTAACAGCTCCTCAATAAATTCGTCACTTTGCACTACTGAAATGACATCCAATGAAGATGGCAGCGTCAGATTGGCTGAAGATACCGGCTGCGTAGCTGTGGGTCATGGTGGGTTTAGTAGTTGGCTAAAAACTTTCGTCACCTCTACGGTAACCCTTGATACCAATTCTTCAAAGATTTGTGGGGGCAGACTAACTGATGTTGCCCCTGGTTCTGCCGTCGATTTGGACTGATCTGTCACTGTTCTGGAAGACCTCTTTGGTGCCGGTGGTAAAGTGGCCTCAACTTCTGGAATACGATTTTATCGTTGTGATCTTCTAGGAGGCATGCTGTAATCAAAACAAAAAGGCGGCAGAGATTGTATCATGGAGAGGATTGAAGCCCCCATAAATAAATCAAATGAAGGGAAGTTAAGCCCTCAGACATAAACTAGGGGAAGTTAAGCCCCAATAAACAAAATAAATCAAGGAGATTTAGGCTCAAGAACATAAACTAGGGGAGTTAAGCCCCAATAAACAAAGTAAAACCAGGAGTTTTAAACTCCAGAACAAAAACTAGGGGAGTTAGCCCCAATAAAATTAATAAATCAAGGAGATTTAAGCTCCATAGCACAAACTAGGGGAGTAAAGCTCCAATAAACAAAGTAAATAAGCATAATTTAGCCTAAGAACATAGGTTACATAATGCCCACATATAAAATTAAAGAATAAGAACAATGGTAAATGTTCCATGATGTCCCATGCTTACAACGAACCACAAGCGGTGTTAATAAACTGACAAAATAAAATGTCAATTGAGCCAAATCAATCGAAAAAACTTGGATTCGTAGAAATCAAACGAAAACAAACTTAAAGCCAAACAAAAGTAGAAGGTACTACCGCGTGGTATCGTTGCGAAGCACAGACAACACTTTCAAAATGGCGTCTCTATAGCTGCGGTACAAAAGGTATTGCCCCAAACTATTAAGATGTACACCATCGGGTAATAAAACTTGCAGAGCAGGATTAGTAAGACCCCTATGAAACCAACAAAAGACCCTGGGAACTGACTCAACAATCGTAGCTAAAACTTTATGTAGCGTTTGAACCCTCGCGTTGAAAGAAGCGACATCGCTATTCCGACATGATGGCCCACGTGGGATGACATGACATATACAAACAACACGAACTCCGAATTCCCTAAGCAGAAAACAAACCAAATCCTTGATATCGGAACCAACAACTCCGGGACCATTGTGAGATAGGTCATTGGTTCCAATCTCAAGAATAACTGACTCCGGAGCAGTACGACAAATAACAGAGGTCACGGTCGCGAAGCAAACTCACAGTTCGACTGCCAACCCCAAACAAATGAACGTTAGCACTGCCGTTCAGACCGAAATTCTCCTCAACGCGAGGATCAAAGCATACAGAGAGATCCGATTTAAGCCTACTTACAAAAGAGTGACCCAAAATGAGAACATTAGAAGGCAATAAGTCCATAATAAAGTGTATATAAGCTAACCTTAAAAAAGCTACAAGTTGTCAGTTCAAGTGTTGGAGGCAATTGTGTTACAGGGAGCATAAAAATCCTATTCGTTAGCAAATATTTCATTTAACTTCTAGAGCACTGACTTTGTTGCTTTCTTGTTGATTCAGCCAGCCCTTAGGCTGCTTCTCCCCCAAAGAACCCCTGAAAAGAGTTGTGAGGGAGGCTATTATATAATACCGTATATCCTCTATTAGAGTGAATTTGATCACATTGAATAGTTGACGTCAACTAAATTACTTAAGTTATTTACTATTTTAGCTGAGGTCACAAATTTGGATCTATGAGGTAACGGCTACTGAGACCAGTGGGAAAAACAATGATAAATAAAGTGACTGTCCAGGGGCGTAGACTGGGGGGCATGGGGCCTTGGGTCCCCCACCTCCATCATGTTTGTCATTTTTTTGGTTTGCCGCTTTTTTGGTTGGCCGTTTGTTTTGGTTTAGCTTGCCAACTGATAAGTAGTGGACCCAGCGTAGCTTATCATGTGACAAACTAATGTTTACGGATGCTCTATATCATCGACTACTGTAATTACAGACTGATCTGAGTCTGAATGTTTAATTTACATGTAAACAAAGATTTCTAATCAAACCGGAATTTCTAAAGAATTTTCCGTTAGTCATGGCAACTTTGATTAACTAATAATGATGATGATGCTCTTTCAAAGCATCTTATTAACAAATACAATATCCATGCCTGAATAGGGAAGCAAGGGTGGCGTAGTGCGTAAGTTCTCGCCTCTCACCGCTTTGGTCCCGGGTTCGATCCCCGGACTCGGCACCTTAAGTGAGTTGAGTTTGTTGGTTCTCTCCCTTGCTTCGAGGGTTTTTCTCCGGGTTCTCTGGTTTTCCTCCCTCCGTAAAAACTAACCCTAATTCGATCTCAGCTGTGCTCCGTGGTCAGACATGAGTCGTATGGCGGCTGCCGAAGGCGCCTTCGTATGCCTTCGACTCGACCACGTTGAGCTGCGTCCTTCGCAATTCAGCTTTTCAGCTGCCAGTAAGGATGATTAGCCCCTCCAAATACTTAATTTTGAGCTTAGAGGATGGAAAAGGAGCTATTTTATGTCAGAATTTGTTGTGCATCGTAAGGTGTGAAGTTATGATTCGTAGTTTGACAACAGCCTTTTTTTTGCGTATACTTTGAATGATGCGAAAGTTTGCTTTATTCCAACATGCTCTATCAGATTTAGATTTTCAATGAATAAATATCAAATTGATTCTTAGGGTCGATGAGTACGTAAATTCTGGCCGTGCTGGCAACATTGTCGATCCCGATCGCGTCAAAATATATACGAAGAGAAAGGAAAGAAGAGAGGCTCGAGATCAAGAACCAGAGCCTCACACGACTGTCAATTCACTCTATCCTACAGATGGCTGAACAAAAACTGAAAGAACAGCTTCAAAAAATTAATCCAAAGATGGCTCTTGCTCAAATAATGAGACCAAGCTGTGCTCTAGATACAAAATATATTGAAACGAAATTTGGGAAAAGCCCAACAGGTTTATTTTGCAAGCTACCAACTTTTTTTTCACTGAGGACAATTTCAAAGTTTTTTTAGATATAAATTCTGTCCAAAGGCAGGATTCTAACTTCAGTACACCACTCCTGGTATACCCTAGATTTCCAATTAAGGTATCAGGATATGATTAGGACCTCATACGCGCTACCTCAAATTTCGCACAGGCTTTACAATATTTTGCCATAAAAGTATACATTTTCTGAAAGCTAAATAAATGTAGTTTTCAAATACGTACTTATAATTGTCTGTTTTGGAACACAAAAAACGTTATTGGGTTCAAAGTGACATTCTACCTCACTTCATTCGACGACTTTCTGCAGGATCAGAATTTCCGCTATGTCGATTAAAATTACATTAACATACTCTGTAGATAATGAGCTTCAAAACGGTGTCTCAGATTTTTGATATCTTTTTTAGATCGTGCGCAACGACGCGTTAAATCCGGATGTTTGAAATTTAGGTGGCAATAGACAATATCTTTCGAATGAAAAAACATTTCAAAAATCTGAGACAGCGTTTTTTAGATCGTATTGTTATTTATCATAATCCAAAGTTTCAGTTCGATCCAATGTAATCCGAAAGAGCTACAATGTTTTTAAAACGATATTTTGGTCACTCAAAAACTGCGGTGAAAGCCAATAACTTTTTTAGTGTCGCGAAACAGAAAATTCCAAATTGACTTTTAAAAACTATGTTTATTTATCCAATCTTTGTTTGCACGCAGGCATGAAGTTAATATTTGACTATGTGTCTTCTGCGAAATGATTTATTTCTTGAACCAAGCTTTCGGCCATCTTGGCCATCATCAGGGTTGTAGTACACGTATTATGTTTAAAATAACGTACGTAGTTAACAAAAGAACAACACGTCCGCCTTATCAAACCACGCCAATTCTCTGGGCCATAACATCAACTGGACTGGTACAACCATTGTAAAAAATGAGACCAGATGGCACCAGAGAAAATGGATGGAATCAATTCTTATCGCAAAAAACAAGAACAATAGTGTTTTAACTAATAGAGACAATGGAAGGACATTACCTGACGCTTATGTTCCGTTATTAAAATTTATTTAAGGTTTTTATTTCATCTAGCTAATTTTAAGATTTCCATTCAGTTGGTGTCATATTTCTTTCTCTCTTTCCATTTATTGTTACGTTGTTAATTTGTCCTTCCGCGCGCTCTATTCAGTTTATTAGCTCGCGCTGCTGTATTTTCTATGATTGTTCCTGTATGCATGCGCTTATTGTTAATTACGTACGTTATTTATAAATCACTTTATTGGTAACTAGATTTACATAAGTAATTTTCATCTAGGCCAGCTAATATTAAAATTTACAAATTCATTATTAATAAAATATGATGAGAAGAAAAAGAGAAAAAGACAAAAAAATATATACACCTACTTGCAAAAGCGCTGCCACACAACACCCGAACACCCGCAGTCCCAAGATCAGGAATGAATCAAAAGCACAAAAGAAAGAGTTCAGCTCGAATGATCTTCTTTCGTACTTTCAATCCATTCCCAATCCACTAAATGCTCAAATGCTGCACGACAACGCTCTCGCAAGCAGGTGTATACACACATATAAAATAGATTATAGATTAAAAAATATATATATATAAATTTGAGATCAAATCAATTGTGAAAAAAATATATATGTATATGAGATGAACAAAATCTATCAGAAAGCTAAAACAATTTGTTGCTAATAATGAATGCGGTACTATAGACTTCGAGATAATTCTGAGAATATTTTCAATTTATATCTACTCTTGAAAGCTTCCACACTTGGGGCATTCTTAATTTCATTATCTAGCAAGTTCCAGTCACTAGTCGCCATAAGTTAAAAGATCTCTTACCAGAATTTGACTTAATTTTCGGAAGTACAAGATTCAGATTCTGTGATCCTCTATTGTTTTTAGAATGTACCTTATTAAAGGGCTTAAGCATCTGAGATAAGTATTCTGGTGCTTGATTATTTAAGGCTTTATATACTGTAAGGCAGCGGAAGTATCTAATACGTTCATAAAATGGTAACCACTTCAGCTTCAGGAACAGTGGCAAGGATGGATGTCTATGGTCAGCATCTAGTATCAGCCTAACTGCTTGTTTCTGTAAGCGATAGACTCTGTCCAGTTTCTCTTGGGTTGCGTTTCCCCAAACAACACATGCATAATCCATCAAAGAGAGGATCAAGCAATTGTAGAATGCAAGTCTTGCGTTCAATGGTATTTTAAACATAATACGTGTACTACAACCCTGATGATGGCCGAAAGCTTGGTTCAAGAAATAAATCATTTCGCAGAAGACACATAGTCAAATATTATGTTTATTTAGCTTTCAGAAAATGTATACTTTTATATAATAATATTGAAAAGGCAGTGAGAAATTTGGCTCGCGCGTAAAGTAATCTCAAAGGCCTCAAACGTATCCTGATACCTTAATGAGCCGGCAGGTACATTTGTAACTCCTCCTGGACTGAACCAGCAAGAAATTGAACTGTTAAATAGTTTACAAGTTCATGCAGACAAAGTTTCTTCAATTGAAAGAAAAACACAGGCACAGGATGATTGTGAAGAATGGAAAAATGAAAGGAAATTCAGATTCACTGCCTCTAACTTTGGCCTAATCTCCAATCTAAAAAGACATCATGAAACTCTTGTGAACAACTTACTTCATCCCAAACCTTTCAATTCTAGGTGTACTGCACATGGCAACAATTATGAGTCAGTTGCACTCAGAGAATATCAGAAGTACATGCACACTATAAAAAAACCTGTTGTAGCTTACAAGTCAGGTTTAGTAATTAGCACAGAGGATCCATACTTAGGGGCTTCACCTGATGGTAAGGTAATTGACAAGGGCTGTACTCAACATTTTGGCCTTGTAGAGATTAAGTGCCCTCAGACTAAATTTATGGTAACACCATTGGAAGCATGTTCAGATCCTAACCTTTTTGTTGAAGAATTGAATGGCAAACCAAAACTTAAGCGTAATCACATGTATTATAAGCAAGTTCAGGGGCAGCTTGGCATCACGGGTACTAGATGGTGTGATTTTGTTGTATATACTTGCAAGGGGATAAGCATCGAGTGCATAACTTATGATCAACAGTTCTGGTCAACTTTAAAAAACACCCTAAATTCATATTATTTCCGGCATTTTCTTCCTAAAGCAGCAGCTGAATTTCAAAGATCACAATAAGACTGTTCTATTCTACACCAGTAATCCAAGAGGTGTACTATATAAGCATTTATTACAATTGATAAACCTATTTATCATACATGTGTATCATAGTTTATAAATTTCCCATGTTTATACTGTCAATATCATTAATGTTGTCCACCAAAAAAGATATTTAGACAAAAAGAAATGTCACGTGATGCCTAATACACTCTAAATGTTCTATACTAGCAATCATTGCATACGTAGAGTTCATAATTATTATTCTCTGTTCATTGTTATCCATTAGAGAATTCGAAACTAGAATTTCACGGTCAGAAATGCTACCAGTGTATAATTCGCTGATAAATGTAATTGCTCCACTTGGTGAAATTCCAACTAATGCCTTTAATGTAACATGGTTCTTGTAAGAGCTAAAGAGCTCAGAATTAAGGAGCAGACTACTAGGCATTTCACAGTGCACTTCTGTACAGTAAATGATGACACATGTTGAATATTTCTCCTTAAATTCTGATGGCATTGTTGATGAAACTGCTTCACGTGATGGCTAGATGCATATCTGCCCCAGCTTTAGGTACATAAAATTAATCCAGGGTATAAAAATCCGGCTGATTGTGGATTGTGATACACCATATAAATGGGCTAGATGTTGAACAGAAAACCCTCTTCTCAGACGACACATGACAAGGAAGAATTGATCTTCAGGTTTGATTTTTCGTTGGCATGCCCTTACATTCACTTGAGGTTCAAATTCGTCTTCATAAAAATCATCTGGTACTTCTGTATTGTTCTTTTCACGAGGACGAATGTTTTCACAATTGATGCCAGGATTGAGAAACTCCAAAATTGACAAAAAAGCATCACGATTTGGAAAGCCAGTATAAAATGCTACATTTTCGTCTCGAATCATTGGATTGATAGCCTCTTTGTGTACACTGTGGCACACAACAATGCGAAGGCATAGAGAAAAAAACTTTAAAAACTGATGAAAACACTAGATATATTTGAAGACACGATAAATAATAAAAGCTAATAATTTATAAGTCATCCATTCTCCCACATTTGACTTATTGCCATCTGGTTTGGCATTTTTGCAAAGCATCGGACAGTAGAAAAATTGAACGTATCCAAGAGTATGTATGATATTAGATGGCTGTTATAACAAGTTTTTTCAGTTAAGTACTTGTTTGCAAGTTATGCCTGCATTTATGTAGGCATAAATTATTAAAAATGTTGTCTCATCTGCGCTAAATCTGTTTAATCTAACCAAGCTTTCAGCCTAAGTGGCCATCTTCAGCGTCATGGAAAGGATATGCGTAATGTGTAGTTAATGATTAAGCTTGGTTCAATCAAAAAAAATTAGCACAGATTAGACAACATTTTTGAAAATTGTTTTAGTTTTGTTTCTGGTTTTGCTGTTTTCACTCTGTCCCATGACCATAATAATTATTATAGAGCAGTTGTTTCATGACAGGTTAAGGAAAGACCATTGGGAATATTTTCACTTTATTTTAGTAGTTTTTGTGAACAGTTGGACTGGGAAAAACATCATATGGTTCACAAATTTAAAGCTCTTTTGAGCATTAAGTCATATGATATGTCATGTATATCAGAAAAGGTTGAATTTGAAACAAGTCCTGGGCTTATACTCATTTGTAAGGGTATTTTGATTATATTGTAACAGAGAGGGCTTATATTTGGGGGTGGGGTTGGGGAAGGGCTTATAACTGGGAGGAAAATGGAGAGGAAAAGGTGATTTTTTTTTTATGTTCATGGGGGGGGGGGGACTTCAACTTATAACTGGAAGGATATTTTCGTAAGCAGGCTAGCAGACTAGTGGGCCTATAACTTGAATAGTTCAGGTTCCATTGTAATAAAATATTTTTATTCTGAATCAAAACAATAAATATTTATGGAAATATACATATGCATATTTTAATACATGCATTTAATTCAGCAAATACATCACTGTCAAGTATATTGTAATATTATCATTATCAAAAGCAGCAACATGATATCAAAAATTTGTATTTTTTTGTGTCAATAATTTTATATGACTAAGCTGGCAAATAATGAAAGGTTATGTATTTATATTTAACTGAAACTGGTGTTGCAATAAATAATGAATGTTCATGTATTAATCTTTAAATTTTGAAAGCATAGCATGAAATTGTTGTTGTTGCTGCTGCATCATACCAAAAATCTGTTGCATCAACATGGATTGCTGTTGTTGCTGATCCTGTTGTGCTTTCATCTGCATTTCCAATTGCTTTCTCTGTAATTCCATCTCTTCCCTGCGCTCTTCTCTCAACAATTCCCTTTCAGCTCTCTGCTCTTCAACGACAGTCTGTGGTGGTGGTGGTGGAGCGACAGTCTGTGGTGGCGGTGGTAGTGGAGCGACAGTCTGTGGTTGTAGTGGTGGTGGAGCAACAGTCTGTGGTGGTGGTGGTGGAGCGACAGTCTGTGGTGGCGGTGGTAGTGGAGCGACAGTCTGTGGTTGTAGTGGTGGTGGAGCGACAGTCTGTGGTTGTAGTGGAAGTGGATTTGCAGTCTGTTTTGTATTTTGGGTGGCCAAAGGACGATCATTCTCTTTATTTTCCTCGTTTTTCCTTTTCTTTGTCTTTGTCTTTTTCTGGTCTTCTGGTGCTGGCCGGTGCTTGCTGGTTTCTTTTCTATTTTTAGAAAAACCAATGAGATGCCATGATACTTACCATGAAGAGCAATTATCTTGGCGCTGTAGGTTGCTGCTCCATATTGAACGGAAACGATACTTCCGATTATATTTCTAGAGCCTGAAATTACTTCACTAATTTTTTTTGAAGGAATGATACAGTATTTTTGATCTACGTCAAACAACACTAAGCTATGAGTTGGCTGTTTTGTCTTTTGCCTTAGACTCATTTTCTGAATTTTAACTTTTTTGTGATCTGCTGTTTTCTCGGTTTCGAGCTAGAAATGATGGGTGAAAATTTTAAAAGTCCGGTATTTATAGGGAATTGGTCTCGCCCTCCAATTAGGTTGATCCAAAAGAGCAGCGTCCTTTTCATAAAGACAATGGTTTCCATTACAGTCCGCTCTATTTTCATTTTTCCATTTTGAATGACGAACAAAACTTCACAGTTTGATAACAATTACTGTGAAAGTGGTTTGTTTACAGTTGCCGAGTAATTCTAGTTAAAAGGACAGTACTAGGATAAACAAATTTTTACCTACTTATTTCGGAACATTAGAAATATCATATTCGTTTTTATCGTGATCTAAGCTTTTCAAATATGTATGTTTTAGTTTCAGAACTTATCTAGAACTGAAGTTAAGGGAAATTATTTGGATGCCGGTCGTTATGGTTAACTGTTGTTTAAACAAACCTTGAGTTGTCACCTCACTTCTAGTCCGTTGTCAGTTTAAAACTTTTTTCTAACTTATTTCGGAACATTTGAAATATCATATTCGTTTTTATCGTGATCTAAGCTTTTCAAATATGTATGTTTTAGTTTCAGAACTTATCTAGAACTGAAGTTAAGGGAAATTATTTGGATGCCGGTCGTTATGGTTAACTGTTGTTTAAACAAACCTTGAGTTATCACCTCACTTCTAGTCCGTTGTCAGTTTAAAACTTTTTTCTAACTTATTTCGGAACATTGGAAATATTCATATTCGTTTTTATTGGAACTGAGTTAAGGAATTCGAGTATCACGGGGATAGGGAATCAAAGCATGTAGATCGATGACTTTATTGTATTTGTTGGCTCCGAAAAGAGCCGTTTGTTTAAGTTTTTTTTGTAGATTAATATCCCGATGCTCGGCCATCACGCTGGACAACGACTGGCAAGACTTTCTGGAGATGACCGATATACTTCTGGCATTTCTCAGGTGTGATCTTTGTGGACCAAAAGTCGTTGATACCATTCACAAGTTCTGCTTTGGTTGTGGGCTTCACTCTCCGTCTTAAATGATGCTTGAGTTCGTGCCAAAGGTTTTCTATGGCATTGAGGTCGGGCGACTCTGCTGGGGTGGGCCAATAGTTAATGTTGTTTTCTTCAATGAACTGCATGGATAATTTACCTGGAAATAAAGTAATAAACGATATGAGCAATAAATTAATTGAAAGGGTAAGATAAACATTTTGCACTCACTTTTGTGTTTAGGATCATTGTCCTGCTGAAAACGGTGACCATCAGGGAAAGTTTCTCTAATGAAAGGGAGTAGAGTTCCTTCCAGAATTTCGGTCACATAGAATTCCTTCTTCATTATTCCCGTGAATATAAGGACTTCGGTGGCACCACTTTTTGAAATTCCTGCCCAAACGTGTACTTTGGTCGGATGCTTCACTGTTGGCTTCATCTTGCCAGGCTCTCCAATCTTTCGGAAGCAGATTTTCCCATGTCTCTCGAGCCAGATGCTGCTTTCGTCTGTAAAAATGACATCGTCAAACTGCTCGTTATTGGCGATGCATCGTTGTGCGAAGGCAAGACGATTTACGCGATTGTGTTCTCGCACGTGCTGGCAGTACCGAGGTCCCGTCTTAATCCACCCGAGCTTCCTCCTCGTCCTCTTGATAGTTGCAATGCTCAGTCGCAAGCCGAATTGTTGAGAGAGAAGCCTCTGAAGATCTGCAAATAAAACAAAAATAATTACCATTTAATTAATGAGTAAGCTTTATTTATCGTAAATGTGTAGTAAAGTTTGTATATTTTTTATACTGTACCTGGAGATGTTAGTTCATCATCGTTGGTCATCTGCTGGTCGATGAAGTGCATGTGTTGAAGACTCAACTTGTGTCTTGGGCCCATGGGCACTTTGTCTGCTAGAGTACCCGTGGTTTGGTAACGCTTCACTATTTTGCTCACTGTTTGACGAGTGATCGAAATGCCTTCCGTATTTAAAATATCAACGATGTCTTTGAACTTAGGATGTGAAATATATAAAGAAAGAATTCTGTTTTTAACGTAAGCTGATGTTCGAGGCATGTTGAATAATGAAATGACTTACAGCTGAGTTGCAGTTGTTATAAGCTACTGCCAAATGAACTCGTATTGGTCGGTTTAATACAAAGGAAATTAATATTCAGTTTCCATGACGAACGCCAGATTCCTACGTGCACTTTAGGCATGCTTATCCTGGGGTAAAATTTGTTTGCAATTTTTTTATTGCGATCAAAATGTTTTTTATTTATTTTTATTTTTTGGCGTAGTTTCGAATGCCAATGTTGATATTTACTGAGATTGTAGATCGAAAAACTTGTCCTGAACAGCGATCAACTCTGACTCGGCCGGGAATAGTTGATACCCGTAGTTGATCGATACGTTAACTATGGAACATTAGCAAAGCTTTGGCCGCGATAGTACATGAAAAAGTAATTTATAATTATCGACAACGCATCTGTTTATGATGAACTGTGTTTGCCGTTGTCAATAAAGGTTCGTAAAAACAGCCGCGGAAACCACTCTTCTTTTATACACAGTAACAGTGAAATTACTTGTCTTTGTTTTATTTTTATCTTTGCAAATATAAACAAAAGGCGCTAGTTAAAGCTAGTTAATGAGGAAATATGCTGCGTGTATTTTTCCTTATTTATTACACGTAATATCGTGCAGTCAACGCACTTGCAGGCAATACACGCGTAAGAGTGTACTACACTAAGTGTACTACACGCGTTTTACACGCGTGTTATGTTAACATTCCCGTGAGCTGTACTGTATGCTCTTGTTTCTATTATTGATTCACACTGGGAATGATAAACACTGAGATGTAGCGTATTTGTGATGCTAACTTCATAGACATAAGTCTGCTTACCTTCTTAATTACAAGCATTTTATGTTTTCATTTCCTTCCCATTTCATAATGATATCTAAAAGAGGAATATGCTGCTTTTCACGAAGCTTGTTTACTGGGAAAATAGTAGATAAACAATCATTCAAAGGTTGGAATAATTTGGCTATGGTCAGATGACCATAGCAGCTTTATTAAGTATGTTTAAATGTAATTTGATATTTACAATATTTGTTCAATTTGGATTTGCCCCAGTAAAGGTGCGGACTAAATAATGCTAACATGATACATATCAATAAATAGGGAGCCTGCGAATGCGGTGGAATGGGGAGGAGATGGGAAAATATTCTAAACGTTCTTACTGAATAGCAGCGTAGAATGAACTCTGTCACTGTATCACATGTACACCACAATCCCCAAGGGGGTTACAACAATTGACTTCCTCTTGACCCCATCGCATTAGCATAATGTTACATAACACATTAAAAACACACTAAACTATTGTTTAAAAAACACAGGGATTCCATGAAACCATAAAAATACTATTTGCTGGCAAATATTTCATTTTTTCCCTATATTTGTTTTTGAACTTGGTTTGTGTTTCTGATTTATAAAAAAAGAGAATATATTAGAATCGTTTCAGTAAACCTGGACATTAAAATTTAATCAAATAACAGTGATATGCTAAACAGATTTTTGTTTCCTTTTGTTATTTTGCAACACACTAACAGAATTGCATTTCCACTAAGCAAATAGGAAACAAAACTAGTGAAATTACTATACCTTAGATTTCATGAATGCAGGTATATCAGTAACTTCAGGTACAGGACCACCATGCCTATAAACATATACAACACACTAATAGAAATATATTTGTCTAGGCAAATATGAAACAAATTTTAGTGAAATTACTATACCTTTGATTTTTTCTTGACTACAGGTACAACAGGTACATTTACATCAGGTACAACAAGTACTTCAGGTACAGGTGAAGTTACAGTCCTATAACTAGATGCAGGTGTTTCCATCTTCAACAAAGATCAAAAGTTATACACTAAGTGGTCTTATTATGAAACAGTTATTTAAACAAAAGAAAACAATAGTTGTTGTTACAGATGCATGATGAGATGCAAACAAGACAACAAGCTAGCATTGTTAATCGCCCCGATAGCCTCACTCGTATGATAGCCTGTTTTTTCTTTTCAAATAATTTCGTCTATTTGACAGACAACAAGCTGTGGACATTATTCAAACGTCCTTGCAGCTGCGGGCAAAATTCTAGTACCTGAAAAATTAAAATTTACTTCACGATCCCTTGTAGTTGAAGTTGAAGTTTGTCGTAATTGTTGTTCTGTGGGGTGTTGCGGGGGAAGTACCAAGTTTGCATCCGATATTGCTCTGACCGCGGCACGTGCAGCTTCAGATGCGATGTCTCTGGATGTCTCATTCACTGTGTCTTTAATAAGGGATGTTATTCACGTTTTCCAAGTGGCGAATCAATGCCTGACGGTTGCCCGAGAATGAAATCTTAAGGGTATGACAGAGTTCTCGCAGTTGTTTAACAGTCATGGCGGCCAAAGCATCTTGATCAATGAAGATAGCTTGTTGTGTTTGTAGGCTAGTACATGGCATTTCGAAGAGTCACAGCTAATATAAATAACACAGCTTGATGCCTTAGATGTTTTCAAGTGTTACTCCAGATGAATTGCTTTCCACAGGGTATTGTATCGGTGAAAATTCTTTAAATGCACAGAACAGAATGCCAGAAAACTATAAACTTTAAAGTGATACTAAGCTTTTGGCGAGCAGTGAACACAGTGAATTAACTGGAACGTGGCTGAGGTTAATTACAGCTTCAGTTGACATGCCACAACAAAAAATGATTGGCTGACCTAATTGTAAGCACATGGATTGCGTGAGGTTAACTGACCCTTGTACCAACCATCCTTTATCCCTACAGCATATTATATAACAGTTTGTTTACATAAAAATCAAAGGCCTCTTTGTTTCTCTTGATAACTAAGCGAGGCTTACAGCACTACCATTGACCGATTCTAATGGTTGTATGATTAACTTTAATATATATGGATATAAATTCGCTTTAAAACAAAAGAATATCTCATTTGCATACATCCGTATTAACAGCTATTGAAATAGTGTCTCAATAGAGTGTACTTCTTTATCAATCAATATCAGTTAACATCCTTTGAATAGTGTATTATTCTGTCTCAGTCATTGTTATTAATAAGATATGGGAACGCAACTCCGACCGGAGCCTTCTCCGGCACGAAGTAGCGGAGGGCAAAATGGTCTGCCCCTGCACCCCGGCTGAAGTCTGGGCGGGAGGGTGGGCGCGATGTCCACTTCGGTATTCGACTGATTGACCAAGTAATGCATGCAAAGGCGTCGTTTTAATTTATACCCACCCCGAACCAATCAGAGTCGCTTATTTTCCCACCAGAGACCATTTCCTTGTGGGAATGTGTTATAAATAACATTCCTTCAACATAATATACATATTCAATGACTTTGCATAGTGTATTATTCTGTCTCAGTCATTGTTATTAATAAGATATGGGAACGCAACTCCTCTCTTCGTTTTCTCACCCTTAGGACGCAAAGACATGACTAATGCTCAATGAACACAATTCTTATTTATTTATACATCACTTGAATTATATAGCCTAGTCACTTTAGTTCTTCCCAATCCTTATACATCAAAATCCCTAAATCATACCGGCCTAGCTAAGGAAATGCTCTTGCAAAACCCTTTAACTGGTCCATGCATCTATATTCTAAACCCACACTACTGTCCAAGTTAGCCAGTTTGGCTGCCGGTCTGGCAGGATTAACCACTTGTCCTAACTTTATATAATGCAATGCTGTCTTACTACTTTTCCAGCCCACATGGTCCTTAATTTGATCTAGGCTTACACCAACTAATGCCATTGAAATGGCTGCGCCGCTCCTAAAGCCATGCAGGGTAAAACGTTCATTAGAAAGAGAACCCTTTATAGCTGTCACATAAGTGTTTAACCTAGCCTGTGCTGCCGGTGGTTCAAGCGCTCGCATGGTTATCAAACCCTCCTTCGATACCGCACGAAACAAATACCCCGTCGAAACATTCACTGACAAAGCTCTACAAATGTTGAAATATAAATCTAAACCGCGAACTGGGCATACAATACTGTTTGAGCCCCTCTTAAGTGCAAAAACATTTGAGTCGCCTGAACGAAGAGATTTCGTCCACACTTGCTTGAATAAAAAACCCGAATTATCTGGAAAACGCAGAATTGTAGGTGTGATGATACCCAATAAGTCAGCTGCTCTGTCAGCCGAGAAAAACAGCGCTTTAAAAATTGCCTGATCTCTAGCAACAATAAAGGTTTCAGACGGATCCTGTAAACTGTCCTGCAACTTTCTCTGCCAATGCCGGGCAAGAACTCCGAGGTCGGACAGAATTACTGGATCCGCTTGGCGGGGCGTCACATGTGCTTTTAACTGTTCTTCTCTTACACTAACTAAATATTGTTTTATAGTTCTGTCTGCAGCTGGGTTTCCCACGTTCAATAAGGGAAACCAATCCCCGCCCCGGTCATTGTCAGCGAAGATCACTCTCAATTTTCCTATAAGAGAGTCCACTGTTCCAAAAGCTAAACGTTTTTGGCAACTGCAGTTTTTTGCCTTTTTCTCACCAAGGTTAGGACAGGCTGCATCATGAATGATAGTTTTGCCACCTTGATCTTTCCAAACTAAAAAGGCCAGAACGTCACTCGGTAGTGCGGTCTTTATATCTTTTGGAGGCGATCTGGCCCACAGAAACTCAGCAAACTCTACCTCCAACGAAGACTTTTGTCTCTGATAACGCGAGTTAGTACGAGTATTCTCCAACTCTGATATACGGGCTTGAATGTTGTCCTCGTTGATAGGAAAACGAAGTCTCTTTCCGGACGCTTTGCATATCAACCCCAACCTTCTCTTATAACCACAATTTTGACAGAATTTAAAGCTCTCATCATTAGGATAACTGCAAACCGGGCACGCCACTGATGGGGAAAACAACTTGGGAACCCTTTGTAGTGGCTAGAAACAAAGACATACAGTGTCAAAATTTGGAGATTCTACAGGCAACCAACGCATAAGTAGATGGGCGAGGCTTGAAACCGGACTTCGTTGGGAACACAACACACCATTCTCTGCGGCTTCACACAAATGAACAACACGAGATGAGTGACCCATAAGCAAAGGCCACCAAACTTGCCTAGGAAAGTAGTCTGGAACAACCATTGTAAAGGGAATCTGGTACTGGATCATAAACTTCAAAACGGGGCCAATCAAACAGAAGGGTGGAAAAACATATGGATTACGCAGGTCCAGGCATTCGTTAGCTAGATCTTGGGCAAACAAATTTGCCCCACTTGACAGCGGGGTGGGCCATGGTGTGAAATGTGGCAACCTATTACCAAATTGATCAACTTGGGCATTAGAATCTAAAGCCATAAGGTCAAAAGAATGACCCCTCTCACCACCCAATTCTTCCTGTACACACAACCAAACGTTCGAAGAGAGCATTACATCCATACAAGATAAGCGCCTTGATGGGGCGTCCGCTTCATTATCACCAGACGAGACGTGAGACAGTTCCAATTGCACATTCCTCGATAAGACAGTCTTATAAAGTTCCTTTGTTGCATCTGTAAGTTGCACAGATTTTCTGCTACCTTGCCCTCTAAACGTGTCGATAGCTACTTGTCGTTAGCTACTTTTCTACAGAAATATCCACCCTGCAATCTCGAACTTCTTCGGGGCAAGCTTCAAGGGCACGAGAGATAGCAAGCATTTCCTTTGTAGAGATGTTTAAAGCCGCTTCATCTAGCTTCCAATAGTCTGCCATGATGATGTCACCGGCCGTTTCGTGACGCACACACCCCCATCCGTAACCAGAGGCATCTGTTGACATTGAGATTCGACAATGCTTTTCGCTGCGCCAGGGTAAAAATCCTGCCCAAGAATCTAAGAAGTGCCAATACTGGATCTCTTGGCGAAGCAAGTCGGTCATTTGGACTTGCACGCCTCCTTCAGTAGATGCGATTGCAGCACTGATGTTACGAATGTACAGTTTTGCAAGTGGCACTGCTAGTGAAAACGAAATGCATTTTCCCTGAAACCTTTGCAAAGATTTCACATTGACCGACTTTTTCCGGGCAAGAATATCTTCCCTTAACTTTGCAAAAGACGTCACCTTTCTTTCTGGAATCAAAAAGGCTTGTTTGGAGGTGTCGACAGTAAAACCTAAGTATTCCAAAGTCTTAGTAGGTTGGAAAACACTCTTAGCAAAACCCAGCGTATAACCTAGGCGAGAAAGCACATAAGCCACCACAAAGATGGCCGTGGTTGCAGCAGCCAATCTGTAAGTATCAGAACGCTCTCCCCATGGCTTAGCCCAAACACCCTCCAGAGTAAACACCTCACCATTCAGCCGATCATCTATATAGAGGGAACAGGGAATCCCTAAAGACCGGAAATAGCTGGAAACCGAAAAACCAATAGTATGGTACACAAAAGGCGATTCTTTCCAGCCAAAGGGGAGTGTCGTGCAGACAAACCACCATCCGCACCATTCAAAGCCAAAGAAACAACGGGACGACTCTTGGAGCAAAACGTGATCATATCCTGATTTATCATCGCATTTAGTAATATACGAGTCCTTAGAAGCATATCTTGGAACGTCAACTAACTTATCTAGCATGAACGGGCAATCACGCATCCAAAGATTGAGAAATCGCGCATCCAAACACAATCTAGGTTTGGACGGCTCAACCGTCAGAGGATGGACAAGAAATGGTGGTTCCACAACGTTCACTTTTCCCCACACCGCAAACGCTCCCTGGGATACTTTCTTGAGTATGGTTTCAGAAACAAATTGGGAAAACTTCTTGCATGTAGCATGATTTGGCCATACTTTAGCAGGCGGAGATTCTGAGTTATATCGGGTTCCTTTAAATAAACCTGAGAAGTGTTGACGGAAATCAAGCACATTTACTCCCTCTCTCAACCATGACATCATATCTCGTTTTGGATGCTGCTGCAAAATAGTTTCCCAACCCGAAAGGTCAATATGGAGTCCTCCCGCCACAAATTTCTCGGGATCACGAAGGCACAACGTAGACAGCTCAGGAACGTTACTCTTAGACAGTATATCCTCTACGGGCGAGAAGGTAGTACCTCCCCCCTGGACAGGGATCCCATCCATAGACACCCATGACATATTCCCAGTTTGAGGTTTCTTTATCAATGATAACTTATCGTCAAAGTTACAATCAGCAAACTCCCATTGAGCAATCTTAAATCTGGGGCAAACCTCGACTCGACGTCGTTTGCTCTATATAATGGAACAAAGAAAAACTAATCACTATCACTACTCCCGTGATGAAATACTGAAATGCCCCTCAAAAGGATGGGATCCCTGACCAGGAGGGAGTAACTACCACGCCCACGTGAAAGCGGTACGCAACACAAGCAGCCCAGATGAGAGGCGAGCCTATGCGAGTTACTCTCCCTAATCCAGGATGAAAAAAGGTATCACCCCGAAGATAAAACAAATAAAATAACAACTGAAAGAAGCTAATTTAATAACATTCAAACAATTTAGCCAGAAGCAAACCATTCATTTATTTCAATTTTTACAAATCTGTCCCCTTGCTTGCCCTCTTCCTTGCTCCCCTCTCATGCGAACATAACAGTTCCTCTGGTAATGGCCAAAACCATTGCAATAATAGTATTGAGCTTGATCATAAGGCTTCGTCCTTGTCATTCCCCGCGATGAGTCACGACCCCTTTTTGTCCGAGTCGCCTTGTCAACCTGTGACAACCTCTTGAAGACCTCCTCTTGGTCTTTATTCCCAAGCAAACCCGCTATATAATCCTTGAACTGTTCGTCAGGGACGGTCATTTTCTCTCTCAAAGCCTGAAGCACCGCGTTATAATAGCCCGCTCTTGGATGTTTGCTCTCCTTTGCCACCATTTTGAGGTTAAGTACCAAATCAAAGACTGCATCTTTGGACATTGGGGTACCCTTTGAATTGACCATCTGAAAGATCCTTGACAGCACACCATCAACGGTGTCTTGGCGTCCTTTTTCAAGGAGGTCAAGTCTACGCCTGAGAGCCACTAAGACCGGATCCTATACACAATAGGAAAACTGTATTAAAACCATGCCACATGACTATAAACACTATCACAAATTCTCTTCCCTATATATGTTCTATTCAAACTCATCCAACAGTCAGAGTAAACACTAGTCCTTTGAAAACGGTATAAGACACTTTTCATATATTAAATAACCTCTAATTACAATCACACTCCCACACTAAATGACCATGGTCAGACTCAGCTGGATTTTTACACTCCAGACAATTCATTTTGTGTCGAGCTAACCGACACGCTCACAGACTCTTCCCTTGCACTTTAAAATGAAATAAGCATTGCGCTTAAATTATATAAATTATAGTCACGTTGACGGCATTGTTGCTTACACTTTATAACAAATAAAGTAAACCTCGTCTTATATTCACGTTATGCTAAGCATTTGACTTTACACTCCCTAAATTGCAGTCACGTTCACGGACTTTTTATACACTTCCAAAACAAACATGGTAAGCATTTACGTTACATTCCATAACCTGTAGTCATGTTCACGTATTCTTCAATTTACATTTAAACAAACACGGCAAGCATTAAACTTTATGTTCCATAAACTGGGTGCAGTCACGTTTCTCTTATATATTGACACATTCGGGAACTCTTGAAAATCATTTATATTGTAAAACAACTGAAACACTGTAAGTATTTGCTTTGCATCAATCTCATAAACGTTTGTCACGCTCACGGACTCTTTCAATTATACTTTCCAACAAAAAAAAAACATACCATAAACTACAGTCACGTTCACGGACTCCTTTATTTATACTTTTAAACAAGCACCATAATCATTTCGCTTTACACACCATAAACTATCCAGTCACGCTCACGGACTCCTTTATTTGAACTTCAAACAAGCACCATAATCATTTCGCTTTACACACCATAAACTACAGTCACGCTCACGGACTACTTCATTTATACTTTCAAACAAGCACCATAATTATTTCGCTTTACATACCATAAACTACAGTCACGCTCACGGACTCCTTTATTTGAACTTTATAAACAAGCACCATAATCATTTCGCTTTACAAACCATAAACTATACAGTCACGCTCACAGACTACTTCATTTATACTTTCAAACAAGCACCATAATTATTTCGCTTTACATACCATAAACTACAGTCAGGCTCACGGACTCCTTTATTTGAACTTTATAAACAAGCACCATAATCATTTCGCTTTAGTACTTTAAAACAAACCCGTAAGCATTTTACTTAAACTACAGTCACGTTAACGGACTACTTCATTTATACTTTCCAACAAACACCATAATCCTTTCGCTTTACAAACCATAAACTATAGTCACGCTCACGGACTACTACTTCATTGATACTTTCAAACAAACACCATGATCATTTCGCTTTCAGTACAAACCATAAACTACAGTCACGTTCATGGACTCCTTTATTTGTACTTTAAAACAACCCGTAAGCATTTTACTTTAAATTCCATAAAACTGCAGTCACGTTCACGGACTCCTTTATTTGTACTTTAAAACAACCCGTAAGCATTTTACTTTAAATTCCATAAAACTGCAGTCACGTTCACGGACTCTTCCCTTTAGACATTCAAACAAAAAACACAACCGCGAAAAACAATTATCCTAAACTACGCATCAAATGAAAGATCAATTCATCTAAACTTACTTCAGGTCGAGCCTCAGCATGCTCGTTGACAGGCCCGGGATTAGGAGGAGCATCTGCTTCAACCTCAGGAGGAATCACTGCAGGATTTTGAGCTTGAACTGGAGGATTCGCATTAACTAGAGCTTCAACAGCGCCAGGATCCGGCAAAGGAACTTGGTTATCACCCATCTCAAAACGTTCAGCCGGGGTGCAGAAAACAACACTCGAGCGATGTCCACTTCGGTCTTCGACTGATTGACCAAGTAATGCATGCAAAGGCGTCGTTTTAATTTATACCCACCCCGAACCAATCAGAGTCGCTTATTTTCCCGCCAGAGACCATTTCCTCGTGGGAATGTGTTATAAATAACATTCCTTCAACATAATATACATATTCAATGACTTTGCATAGTACTAAGTATTGTTTGCAGTAAAAGAGATTAGTGTGTAAAAGACAATGTTAACTCTCACAATGATGCCATGAAGCAGGCAAACTGACACCACAATGTGTTTGCACACTAATAACCTTCAAACTTCTAATTAAGCACCATACATGTTTCATTACATAGTTTAGATATAGTAGTATTTATAACATAGTATTTATGTATACCTACCTCATTTTTTCTTTCCAAATAATTTCGTCTATTTGACAGACAACAAGCTGTGTACATTATTCAAACGTCCTTGCAGCTGCGGGCAAAATTCTAGTACCTTAAAAATTAAAAGTAGTGTTTACTTCATGATCCCTTGTACAAAGTTGAGAATATGAAACGATAACGATAAGCGTATGTCCACTCTACTACTATGGCCTATCGCAACGAGTAGCTTTTCGATCGAAAGCTTTTCGTCGGATCTGGGAAACCCTTCATTTCATGTGCATATGCAATGGCCGAAAGATACAAATTAATAGTAGCTGGGGCTAGTCCCCGTGCACAGAGATATGAGATAAAAAGTGCTAGACTCGAGGACGACACCGGAAGGCACATAGGATCATTATGAAAGCAGGGATAAAACTCAGTAAAGACTGCCCAGGCCCTGTTATACTGTTTTCGTGAGGCCGCAGAAAGTGAAGAATGTAGTAGTTCTTTCAGGGTAGCGGCCACTTCAACAGGAGTAGGTTCTCGGGAACCTGTGTGGGCGAGAGATCTGCTTCTGGGAAGACTTTCCTGAATTCTAGTATCTGAAAACGAGAGATTAAATCGGCCCGAGTATTATCAACGCCCGGCACATGATGAGCCCAGAAAACGATAATATGGCGTAATGAGGTTAAAACGAGGTCACGTACTAATACCATCACTAATGGATGTTTGGATGTCTGCTTATTGATAATGTGAACTAAAGCCGCGTTATCAGTAAAAAGGGAAACACAACAATCTTTCATGTCACATCCCCATATGTGGAGGGCGACGGTAATCAGGAAAAATTTGAGTAAAGTAATATTAAAAGATTTCCAACTGTCCGGCCATTCTCCGCAGAACCAATGTCTCCCAAATATCGCCCCATATCCTTTGGAGCTCGCTGCGTCAGTGTATAATGTGAGTGGGGGAGGGTACAACCACCGCTCATCAACAAAAAATGTTGTGCCATTAAACTCTTGAAGAAATCTAAGCCAAACAAGCATGTCTTGCCGGCATGCCTTTGTTAACCGTATGCCATAGTGTGGTCAGTGGACTCCTTTTGTGAGATCAATTAATCTACGGAGAAAGGCGCGGCCAGGTAGAATCACAGAACATGTAAAATTTAACAATCCAAGTAAAGATTGTAACTCTCTAAGCGTGACCTTGTGGCGTTTATGAAATTCTGATAACAACATGCGGCATTTCCGAAGCTTATCTTCAGGCAATCTAGCCTCCATTTTAATGGAATCTAGAATAATCCCAGCAAACTGTAAAGCTGTCGCAGGCCCTTCTGTTTTTTCATGGGCAATAGGAACACCGAGTGACTGGCACATGTCTAGGAACTGATTCAAGTCCGACCTGCACTTACCCTCGGTGTTAGCAATGAATAAAAAATCGTCCAAAATATGCAGTACACCGGAGGCCCCTAAGCGGTGTTTGGCTACCCACTCTAATGAAGTGCTAAAAGCTTCGAAAATAGCGCATGACGAAGAACAACCCATAGGAAGGCAACGATCAAAGAAAAACGCATTATTCCATCTCATACCCAGTAAGTGATAATCATCAGGGTGTATGGGTATAATACGGAAGGCTGATTTTATGTAAGTCTTCGCCAAGAAACTTCCACTCCCAATGCTTTTAATCAAAGATATTGCATTACCAATAGTAGCGTAATGGACTGTTGATTTGTCCCCTGGAATAAAGTCATTTATAGACAATCCCTCTGGGTATGATAAATGGTGGATAATGCGAAATTCTCCTGGATTTTTCTTGGGCACTACGCCCAATGGGGAAGAGACAAAGTTAAAAAAGGGGGGAGAAGAGAATGGAACCGCAATGTGGCCTGCAGACCATTCTTTCTCGAGTTTGGAAGATAAGACCCCGGGCTGTTCTTGAGCACTTTGTAGGTTAGAGGAAAAACGTGGTGTGCTTTCGCCCACAAAACCAATGCGAAAACCCTTGGAAAAACCGTCGATCAAGAATTTAGTAAGACGCTGGTCGTAGGCAGACAACAGAGAGTTAAGAACTGCCGCCTTTACCGGGGTAGTTGGCGGGGGGTTTAGAACCCGAAGCAAATACTGTTGTTCTATCTCCGGAAGGCTGTGCAGTTGCAGCTGACGTACACTAAGCGCCTGAGTGCTTACTGCCACATTTGTAGCATTTGTGCTCGAAGCGACAGCCTGCACAAAACTTGCCTGCATTGAACAACCAACATGTTCCTCTAGGAAAGGGCTGTTTTCCTTTAGGTTTCGCAAAGGTTTTGTCCGATTGAACTATATCCCACGCGTAATGTTCGGGGCTGGATTGCCTCAAGAATATGAACTGTTAGTCGTAATACGACCAGTCGCCCCCACGAGTGGCGATATCGCGAATGGTTTCCCCGAATTTCATCAATTTTGGGGTTTCTTTTCGAAATTTCACGCAGTAGATAGCTACGAAAGCGTGAAAAGCCGAAACCCATTGCCCAATAGAGAAAATTTTCTTTGTCGTCTGGACCGGCTCCAAGGTTAATTCAGGCTTTTGTTTGGCTGAATCCACGTTTGACGACTGGGCGAAAGAGATTGAAAATTTCTCTGGGTTGGGGGATGGATCCAAAAGAACCCCAAAATTAATGTATTCCTCTTCCCAAATTTTTGCTTTAATCTTGTCGCTTATGCGGCTACCTAAGGGGACAGTAATACTACTAAACACTGGGGAACTAGGCTCCATGCGTGCACCACCTTTGGTACCTGCACCAGTGAGGTTGTCCACATCGCCTTGTACGATATGTAAAACTGCCCCACAGATGCTTTTATGCAATTTGTGCTGCCCCTCCCTATTAACATGCACACCATCATAGGACAGATACGGGCGACATGGCCGCCAAAAACCTTTGTGGGTCCAATAAACGGCATACGGGAGCGGCTCAAGTACAGCCTTAAGGTACTGAGCAAGAATCGAGACATTAGCATTAAAATTCCCTCTAGGTTCCCTTCTGATGGTTTGGCCAACACATATAAACCGCACCCGGTACCTGCATATGATGGCGTTTATCAACAACAAGGCACTTGTTTATCGCCATTTTAAAGTGAATTATTGCACTGCCGTAATTGTCAGGACATCTTGATTTTTATTTTCCTCTTTTAAAGTGCATCGACTACATAATTGGCTCTGTGAACGAATTTTTTTGACTGAATTTGGTGTAAATGTATCGATTGTTGTGATCGTCAATATCAGTTTTGACTGGATCTCTGATCTTATAAATACGCCTTTGCCGCTGGCTGTGGAGGGATGAGTAAATCAAAAGATTCTTTGATGTGGATGTTCCTAAGTCGTACATCAAGTACTCTTTCAGTTCTGATAACATTTTTACATCATATGACCGGGTAAAAGGAAAACATACTTCCATCGACCCGGCAAGGAAAAAGCCTTCCAACATTCGTAAGTTGAGCCTTTTATGAATTTGAATTTCTCAGATACGGTTGCTTCAAAGTTTTATAATTCAAGTTGAATGGTAGCAATATATAATATAGAACTAGTTTATGGCCATATTTGCTAAGTTGAAGGAATTTTTAGAGGGATTGATATAGGGTTACAACATGACTGATTTTCAATGTTTTGCAAATTTAGCTCAAATGTTACGAAGCCCCAGAGTAAAACTAAAAGACAGCCCGCAGAATTTTTTCCACGATCCAAGAGATCAATATTTGTAGAAACTGTGACAAAGAGTAGGCTTCTCGGAAGGCGCTACTTTGGGAGATATGAGCCGAATAGTTTACCATGTTTTTACTTTTTATGAAAATGGCCAATATGGCCCTTGACTATGTATCAACTTTTTGAGGTTATCGTTGACGAAAATTGTCGTTTTTTCCATTTTTCAAAAGTTCAAAAGTTGGTTTACAATTTCAGGAAGTTTAAATTTGATTGCTTTAAATGCGCCGGACAACCAGGCTTGTGAATTTTCACTATTTTCGAGAGTGCTTAGAGTGGAATTTTGGGTACTAGGACTGAAAAGAGCAATGGCCGTTTCCATGGCAACAATGTATTTGAGGACCCCAACACTAGGTGTTTTTGTGCACCCCCCTGGGTGGCCTACCTGCACACAAAGTTTCAAGGTGGGCCAACATTTTTCATTTCCAACTTACCAGCTCTTAATAGTTAAAGAGATGATAACTAGCGGTAAGCTAGTGTGGGCTGCGTCGGTGTTTCTAATGAAACAGTATGGATAAAAAGTTAAATTTTACACCGTAAAAAATAAGAGAGATCACTTACTGACGTTTCGGACGCTAGTCCTTCATCGGAGTAAAAGAGAGAAAGAGAGAGTAAAATTTAACTTTTAATCCATACTATTAATAGTTAAGTTTACATGTAAACTTAAGATTATATTAACATATATAAGTTTAATTAAGTACTTCTAGGCGGGAATTCTTTTGTCTAGACAATGCATCAGCTAGACAATTATCTACTCCTGGGATGGATTCTGCACTAAGATGGATTTCTCTTTTTAAACACCATTCCCAGAAATCACGAGCAAGTGTATTAAGACTTGGTGACTTAATACTACCATAATTGCTTACATTGGCAACTGCTGTAGAGTTGTCAAGTTTAAGTCTGATTTGATGCACATTGCTGTATAATAGGTAAAAAGATTGAACAGCAAAACATGCAGCTAGTAATTCTTTGAGATTGATATGATGGTCAAATTCTTCTAATGACCACTCTCCATTGGAGCTCATGCCCTAAAAGCTGCACCCCAACCAGAATTACTAGCATGACTCTCAATAACTAGATCAATGGGTAATTCTCTGAAGGATTTCCCGTTATAACATTTAATATTGCAGACAATCCACAAGCTTCGGAATCGTCGAAGACAGACGGAAATATCGACTTTGCATTATGTTTTTGAAGAACTGTTGGAGTGCTAAGCCTCTAACTTTCTCTTACCCAAGACTTTGTGGAATAGAGTTTTCATCTCCGCAATAGAGGAAACAATGTCTTGAAGACCAAGCTTTGTTTTAAGCTCGTATATGTCAATTTCTATTTTGTCATCTGTGCTCGCTTCGAGCAATGACTCAGCGACTTTTTCAGCTAATTTGTCGTCATTAGTTCTTCTGGGAACCTTTTCGTGGATGGTAATCTCCTCCTTGTCAAGAGTTTGACGATGAAGACTCATATTTAGTACAAGTGTACGAAGTAGCAACACACTGTGAAGCACTAAAGGAAGAATGATGGACTTGACTCGCTCGGGATATTTATATTCAACTCATTTGCATAATAATGATATGCTTTGAAGTGTGACCGCTGACTTAACATTACAAAGAAATGCAAATTTAGCCCATAATGTGAAGTGAATCGAAAGAGAATATGCTTAGATTACCTTAGATTAAATTGCCTATAATAAACCAGCATCTATCCTTTTCGATATTCTCTGTCCAAATTATTTCAACGGAAAAATGAGTAGCTAAGAAACACAGCCAGCTAGCTAGCCAGCCATCAACACTTATACTCTGCAAACAAACGAACAAACAAGTAGAAAAAACAAATAAAAAAGAATGAAACCTGAAACTTTTAATGAATGAAAAGTGCTTTCAGAATTATTCCAAGTCATGTTCTAATGTATTCCCATTTACATTTGCGATAATTATCATAATAAAGGAAATACCAAAAGTATTTTTGTAAAAAAAAATGAATGAAATGCAGCTGCTTCTGATACACACAGCATTCAAGGGTCTAATATAGCCTGCGTTATACCCACAAATGCTGTGTGCCTTAGTGATAACCTATAATAATTACTGTTCATTTCTAAAACTATCAACAATATATACACATTACAGCGTGACGCTCAAAAGTATGTCCACATTTAATGTATTCGCATACTTTTATGCACGGGATTTTGTACTTTTTAAAGTTTAAAAACTGACACAATTGATGCAAAGCTGTCTGGTTTTACGAAATAAGGCGTGTAAAAGTGGTCATAATTTTTGAGCGTCGCGCTGTAAAATTATTGCAAGACATGCATAACCATGTGTGCTACTGCTTTTAACATATCCTATGTGCATTAGTCATAATATTTGTCTCACATTTTGATATGGGGCTTGGTGCAATGATAGTGAGAGCAATGTGGAATTTAGAGTTGAACAGTAATTTCTTCATCTAATTCTTTTAGAAGAAAGGTGGTATTTCTCGTATATAAAAGTACATTGTACAAGTACTTGTAGCAGGGGATGTTCATAACATCCCAAAACCATGGGATTCCAATACAGCTGACTCCAGCATTTCCTGCATGACATCTTCGCCATTAATATGGACCGGCAGTTTAATTGTGGTTTCGGATGTAGATGCTGTTGGTCGACAGCAACATCCTTGCTCACAGCCATGTACAAAATGAACTGACAATTTCTTGGGAAAACCAAGAGGTGGTGTATGGTAACTTCCAGTTAACCACTTGAGAAGGTCCCTCAACTTTATATTACAATTACCTTGAATAAACAAGTAAATAGACATTAATAATTATTATGAGTACGCATTTTTTAAGCTTGAACTTCTTGTAAAATTCTGTTCAGACCAAACTACAAATCCGTGAAGTTTTTTTCAAGTTTGACTTGCATTGTTGTTTGAACATTGACTTGCAAAAATGTACAATTATTTTGAACATGCTCAAAACACTTGTGCAATCCCCTTTCCATAATTCAAAAAGGGATTGAAGCTGAGTTGAAATATTAATCAAATTAAGATATTAACCCCAAAACAAGAAGGATTGACCCATTATTAGTACAAATACAAACTTTGAGCTTGTATGGATAAATATTTACTGAGTGGCAAGCTTTTAAGAGTTGTAAAAAAATAAGAGAATGTATGGGGTTTGAAGACAGCATTACCAACTTGTCCCCAAAAACCATACATTCTCTCTAATGTTGATAATTTCTTTAAAGCCAGTACTTATCACTCAGTATTTATCCAAACATTCTGGAACTTGGTAAACGTTATATATGTAACACCTACTTCTTTCAAGGTTTTCAATGACGTCACAGAAGAACTGGAAAGTAGTGAATTCTAAGTCCTTCTGTAGCTGTGATGAGCTGTACTGTACTTTCAGCTCATCTAAAAAATCATCAACAGTCATCTGAAATGAATGGATGGATTTTTCTTCATTGCATCTAGTAATCCACTACTGTTGAGTCCACTTTGGAGTTGGAGGAGTGAGGGCAAATATGGCGTCAACTGATATTTCATGCATATAGATCTGTATATATAGGGGAAGAAAACAAATGTAACAATGTTAAGAATGCTTAGATTTACTTTATTTTTCTCTATTAGCCCCTTCATCAAGTAAACCCTGAATAACATATGGGCTAATTGTAAAGCTATAAAATGGTTAATACTTATTCAATACTTTGACAAACAATCATTGTGCTTCCCTATTTCAATGTCTTCTTGATAATAAATATCAAACAAGTAAAACCACATGCAAGTGCTAAACTCTCACAAATTTACAGTACTTATTTTTTATTAGCTATATATATGAGAAAGGAACAAACAATAGCTACATATTTTTCAAATAGAGTTAATAACAATTTAGAATGCATTACATTACTTACTGTATGATTGCCTTGACAGATGTCACTGTTTCCTTTTGTGGAATAATTCTGTAGCCAATCATTCCAAGAATATCTAGTGTTGCCTCACTAGTGAGGGCCTCTTACTTCTTCATCTGTGTTTAGTTTGGACAACTTTATAAAAATAAAACAGGCAACAACATATAATTAGAGATCCTAAATTGAATAAACATAAAACAAGCCTTCTGATTTTGGCACTTGGCAAGAATCAGAACAATAATAACATCCACAAAAATGGGTGTAGATTCAACTGCTTTAAAATAAAACTTGGGCCATCCTACTGTACTTCATTTGATTTTCATTGCCATTCTTGGCCATAATGTGGCACATTGTAACATTAGCCATGTGACCTTGCTTCACAAGCCCACTACTCAACAACTATGTTGCCATGGTATCAATCCTGACTGTGATTCTGTCAAGTTGGTTATTTCTTGGATTGAAATGTTAACAGTCAGTTATATCCAATGACCAGTCAGATTATCAGGGTTGCGGTTGGTTACAATAGGGATTGCAGTATTTATACTTACTGAAAGCATGCATGCCGACAATCAGAATGCATGACAGAAAATCATGTTGCAACCAATCACAGTGCTGATAATCTGACCAACAGTACATAAAACACGTAATTACCAGTCTACACCAGTGACTGATGAAATGTTATGGTACACTATTAACACTGATATGTCTATACATAAATACTGTAAGCAACATCAAAGAAAGAAATCATTTCATTTCATTGTAATAAAGGTGATGATAATCACAAGCTTACATTATCAACAGCTGTTTTTAGTTCTGCATCCTTTACATCATCTGTGGATAGTTGCTTTCTAAGAATGGAGTTTGCCATTGGGGGTGCAAAGTTTGGAGCAGGACCACCCTGTAGGATAGACATTGACATAATCTCCCCACAAAGCTTAAATTCATTCTTGCTCAAAGCAACAGCTGAGGCAATTAGATAACCATCATCAAAGATCCTCATCGGTATCATTGTTAACAACTCTGCAAAAAAGCAAAGGCTCACATTTCATTTGTTGTGTCAATTCTGTGGAATATATTTAAAGTCAAAAGCAAAACGTTAATATCACTGGCGAAAACTACCACTCTGCAAATTAAAACAACCAGCCCCTTACCTGCAAACAGCTCCCTCTTTGGGCCACCATCATCCACAGATGGCTCGCCTACAAAAACAACTTTCAACATTGATGTTGGCTTGAATTTCATTTGCCACGCACTTTTGAAATCTTCCCACAAGAACTTCCTTCTGAGAGACACCCTTGTTAGTTCTATACTTGGCCACGCACCTTTGTAATTTCTTCCTTCCAAATCTTTTTCATTTCTGTGGGATCACAAACCTCAAGTGCTGAGGCTACATCTAGATCTTCTCCATCATTGATCAATTCACTTGGTTTCTCGCTTTCAACAAGCCAGGCAGAGCAAGTTTCAGCATGATACAGATAGGACATTGTTTATTTATTTCAGTTTATTTCAGTTTATTTACACTACATATACAATATAATGTTACAATAGATAATATAATTAAGTAAAAAGATTATAGTTACAATCTTTGTAATCAGTTATTGAGTGAAAGTGTAGGGCAATTAAAGTAGCTCAGGCTTTCTAGTTAATCACCCTCCACAGCAAGTTAAATTAAATAATATAGCATCAGAAATAGAGTAAGAAAATTTTGAAAACACACAAAAAACAGGAAGTAACAAGACAAATATATTAATAGATGGCAAAAAAGGGAAATAAATATATTAATATTCATAACTATCTGACATATATATAATGTATCAATATAAAATTAAGATTAATGGAAACTGATTTATGAAAATATAAAATTTATACTGTATTTATGTATTTATCTATTATTGTAAAAATAATAGATGTTTTTTATAACTGTTTTTAAATGATGGAAATGAAAGGGACTTAAAACTTTCAGGAATTTGTTCCCATATTTTGGTTGCTGAATATTTAAATGAAAATTTTCCATAATTGGTTCTTATTTTAGGCACGTAGAAATTAGATTTTGCAGCATACCTTGTATTATACTGATGTACTAGTGAAACTGGTTTGAGAAAGTCAAGAAATATATGAGGCAATACTTCATTTTTATGAGCTATTTTGTGAGTTAATTCTGAAGTTTTCAATTTAAAGATGTTTTGAAATTTCAAGATGTCTAGTAGTTTATAGTAAGGATCTGCATTCTCTCGATTATGCGCACAAAACATGGCTCTAAAGCATTTATTTTGTTTAGCTATAATTTTAGTTAAGGTATCAGGGTACCCCTAGCGACCGGTGTTCATTCAACTCAATATAACGCTAAACCATTTCAGCAAACCCCCAATAAAGTATACATTTTCTGAAAGCTGAATAAATGTAGAAGCTGTTCACTTCTTTATTTTTGTAAAATAAATTTATCCTTTTGAGTTAGAGCGAATTATCCAAATTTTCACATGGGTCTCTTCGCGAAGTTCGATGACAGCCGGTATTCATCGGAAACCAATGCTTATTATCTTTCTGAGATCCTGAGATATCACTTGTCAAAAGTGTGTCTCCGATTTTTGATTAATTGCCCCGTTGCGTTTTTATACGCGCCTAAAATTGTAACACTGCTAAATTAGGTGTATCCGATACAAAATCTACAATAACTTTTAAGAAAACTAAGATATCAAAAATCGGAGACACACTTTTGAAGAAAAACTATCTGACATGACTTTCGCAAAATTTCAGGAAAATCGGTCAAATTCCCTTTGACAACGAACTAAAAACGTAAGGGTAACTAAACACAATTTCACTTTCGAGAAAAACGCAAAATTGTTTTTGAAGCTCAGAAGCACATTTGTTGACACAAGGGGATTAAAACACCATATTATCTTGCCCGATGACAGATGAAGCAACGAGAAACCAAGATCGTGTTACCTTTTCCCGCATATATTATATATGTAGTAAGATTTGGCGGGAAGTCCAGGCAATTTGACCCCAGTTGAACTTCGGTTGTTTTAGACAAGTACTACTTATGGAGCCATTCGTCCCTCGTGTCTAGGTTCCAACCCGTTTTACTTCACTGGAGTTCTCCCTTTGGCCTTTTGCTTAGTTTAATATGCCTAAATCACAAGAGAAACGAGCAAGGAAAACAAATTCTCGAGGTGCACAAGCGCCTCTTGATCCTGCTCCAACAACAGTGACTACGGGAGAAAGTCAAGCAAGTCAAGCAAGAGATCCTTGCGAAGAAATACTCGGTGAAATGAGAGCAGCAGGGTATGAAATTCTTTGTACTTACTACTGATTTTTGCATATATATAGATACATATACTTGTTATTATAAAATTGAAATTTATGCTGTTTTTTTTAAGCTTTGATGGGACACATTTCGTCGACCATTTAGAATTGAGTGTGCTCAATCAGCTTCGACGAGGTAGACCAGCAAGAAGAAACCGGTACATACACTATTGTAACTGGGCACATGCATTAATGGTAAATTTCTGTAATCACAGTATATATATATCAGTGTGTGTGTGTGCTACTTTGTGTATAAAACGTTGATTCTTATTTAGTTTATTGAACATGGAATAACGAAGCTTTTTATATATTTCCATTATCAGAGAAACGAAATCGGGCCACACGTAGCCGAGTTTGCGTTTCCACCATCGGTACTTCGATATATTCGCCATATAGTACCAGGGGATGTCAAAGGAGAAATAAGACAAGTAAGTGAATTCAAAGATGTTATTTACGGAAAACATATATTACACCCCCCATGCCAAGCTATGAAATTGGAGATGTAAATAAAATTATGATGATGATTATACTACGCATAAAAGTTTGGGTAATTTTTAATGACACTAGATAAATACTATCTCTGATTTTTACAGCATGCTTTCAACGTTTCAATCGTCGAATTTTGTACAGCGATGGAATTGCCAACACTTTAGATGATAACTTATTTGGTGGCTAAACGTCTCATATTGCCGGCACAAAAAAACCTGACTAGTAAAAAAAGCACTCGCGGCTTTATCAGATGCTTGTCACTGTGTTCTCTTACGAAAATTACTGCGATTCTCAATATTCTACGAACTCAGACATTTCAACGGCTGGTTGTGAATTTGGTTTTTCGCAGCAGTCAATCAAAACTAATCAGTCGGTACCTTTTATATTTCTGACTGGTGACAGTGAAAAACCAAATTCGAACGGGCAACTCGCAACCACCAAGTTTGCAGAATATTGTGAATCGCAGTAATACGTATGAACATAGCCATGTGTAATGATCAATGTGCATGAGCTCGAAATTCTAGCACAAAGCATTGTGGGAAAATGGATTGTTGAAAATGGGAATTTCCTTTTTTTTATGGTAAAGAAAAAATTATTACTAATATTGAAATATTGGAACTGGAACATTGATTTTCTCAATAACTATTTTATCACTGAATTTTCAAATATAAATATAAATATGGTTTATAGCTAAATATAACTGTAACACAGCTTGCAATTCCAACAATGTCATAAATAAAAAATAAATGAATGAATAAAGAACTTCATGTATAAATATATTGAAGATGAATATTATCTGTCCATTATCATTCAGTAATGAAAAGATGTAATATATAGCATAAGTATAATTTTAGACTTGAATATAGAGCGACCAGTGATTACGAGACGACAACTGGTCGATCAGATCTGCCAAATGTATTTGCCAACGTTTCCAAAGCGGAAGTACTACCCCCATTTATTTTTAATTTCTCTGAAATTCAAGTCTAAAATTATTCACCATAGGATTACTAACTAGGATTACTTATTTCTTTTCCTTTGTTTTCTTTTTGTTTCCATCAGCATTCTTTTTCTCTTTTGCTTTCTCAGTGGCATTCTTCTTCTTCTCTTTTGCTTTCTCAGTGGCATTCTTCTTTCTCTGTTTTGCTTTCTCAGTGGCATTCTTCTTCTTCTCTTTTGCTTTCTCAGTGGCATTCTTCTTCTTCTCTTTTGCTTTCTCAGTGGCATTCTTCTTCTTCTTCTCTTTTGCTTTATCAGTGGCATTCTTCTTCCTCTGTTTTGCCTTCTTTCCAGATTCTGCACCTTTTGCCTTTCTTTTTTGTTTTTTTGTTTCCGCCATGAAATTCATGTGATTTGTACATCACTCCTTCTTGGTGGACAAAAGCATCTTGCTTTTTTGCCTTTTGTTTCTTCTTTTGTTTCCGCCTTTGCTTCACTCCAACTGAACTTCGGTAAGAAGCTTGGTATAGCCTATCGGAATCAATTTTCTGCCAGGCACTTTTCATCTCTGAGCAAACTTCAATGTTCATTCTAGCTGTAACATCACTATAGGTGGCGTAATATCCCCGGTTAAACTGCAACACACCAAGGCTTATGGCAATATTAACTTCCTGGGGAGAAGTGTATGCTTCTTTGGGAGCCATACTCCAAATAACATGGTGAAGAGATTCATTGGCATTTTGAGTGTAACATTTCTCACACCCAACTAAGAATGCCTCATCTCCCAAACGATCAAAGAGGGGCTGGATTACCTCTACTACAGCATCAGGCAAGGGGTCCTTGATGGGAACATGCAGATTACTACCACTGGCCTTATCTCTTTGATAGCTGCACCAAGAAGAAGAACCTTTAGGGCAGTCCTCATGCTTGGGGTCATCAACAGTACTGCTGTAGTGCTTGACGATTGCCATGGTGGCTTTAGACATTGCCTTTGCATCATTGGCATTGTCTCGCAGTGCCCTTCCATAGAAATTTTGGATGGTGTCTACCCTGGCAAGTGTCAACCGTCCATGACCACTGATCCCTAGACCATCTGACAATTTCCTACCTGGAAAAAAGATCAAGCATCACACAAGTCAGGCATTTCAAACCAAAAACTGTATATAGCACAAAGGAATATAATAGGAAAGACAGCTGGTAATAATAGAAAGCATAAAATATGGAGGCTAAGATCACAAACATTTCTTGGTAATTAATTGATATGTAATTGAGATTATCAGAATTGCTAAGAAGTGACAATGTATAGCACTGTAAAGAGATTTCAGATAACTGAAACTTTCTTGATGCCATTTTAGTAACCATTACAAATTTATGTCAATGTCTCAGCACAACATTTGCACCATGGTTTCAACAAAGGCAGAAGTTGCAAAAACAATGCTTTGAGTTCATCAATAATCTGATTTTTTTTTTTTTTTTGCTTTGAGTAAACCTTACCTTTATATGCCTTTAGTATTGCTCTCAAGCCTGTACCCATACGCTTAGTAACATGTGCAATGCATTCTTCTTTAGGTATATACACACTTGGACCATATGGATTTGCCTGACATACTGCTGAATAAGCCTTACTGTCACCATCTCCTACAAAGGGAATGTAGCGAAGCCCTCTCAAGGCCACAGATCGTTGGTATAGTATTTTAGCACCCTCAGCTTCCATTGCCTGAAAAGATAAAAGTGAAGGCCATATTTATGAGTTCATATATTATAAGCAATTGGAAATTTCCCACAACTGCTTTTTTTCCAAATTGTTATTACAAATAGAGTCATATCATTAATGTTGTCCACCAAAAAAAACATTTAGACCATGCTAATCATTGTATTTAGAGTAGAGTTCATAACTCTGTTCATTGTTACTCATTATAGAGTTTGAAACCAGAATTTATGTCGTTTAAAACAAACAAATAAACAAATCATCATGTGATACTTCTTTTGGTCGTTAGTCCTTTTTTCACATGACAACCTTTCTGACCATGACATTAATTTAAATATTTGTTTTCATTGCCTTTACAAATACAGTATGCACTGTACAGACATCTGATAATAAAGCTATGATAACTAGCGGTAAGCTAGTGTGGGCTGCGTCGGTGTTTCTAATGAAACAATTGTGATAAAAAGTTAAATTTTACACCGTAAAAAATAAGAGAGATCACTTACTGACGTTTCGGACGCTAGTCCTTCATCGGAGTTTTTTATTATCACAACTGATAATAAAGCCTTCAGTTCTATTGTTTCTAAACTAGATCTTATAATTATAATCAGGTGTATACTCAAAGATTTATTTTGATACTTACGGCTGAGCTCCCTTCGTGATTCAGGTAGCATTGTGTCTCGTGTAAAGTAAACCATTCGAGGAAATCTGCTCTGTTGACTTCTCCGTTTGTCCGTCGATTCTCCATCTTTGAACATTCAGAGCAATGTCTGCTTATGTGTACGACGTCGACAACTTTTCCTGTATCGATTGATATTACAGCTACAACGGCATCGGTTGCGGACCATCCTTGAGCACTCCAAGAGAAGTCTATTGTGATTCCAGCATCCACAACTTTGTCCTTCAATTCGTCCTTCTGACATTGAAGTTCGCCTACCAGCAGTTTTCTCTCCTTTAATTCAAGAGCAGCATTATTCAGTTCATCCTCTAGAACTGACTTCGCATCTTCTGCGATTTTGTTTGTAGTTTCTGTCCAGTACTTCTGGTTGACTGGTTTCAAACCAATGAAACTACATAGTTTATTTCCAGCCGCATGTCCTTTGCCGATTGCCCTCATGCCGAGAGCAAAAGCTTTGTTTATTTCAAATCCTTTACTTTTGTCCGACGTATTGAACTCTTTATTTACAAACCGTGAAGAGCACTCGCTGTTTTCACACTTTATGATCCAAGTCGAACCCAAGCCTTGCCTTTTAGTAACATTCTCGAGAAGTTCTAAATCTCCATCACAAAAACGACAACATGCGGATTGCTGAAGACGAGACTGTAACTCTTCCGTCTGAATAATGGTTCTTCCAGCAACTCTCTCCCAAGATTCAGAATCAGAATTGGTTTGGTTTAGCGAATCTTCATTTCTTTGAAATTCTATTTTTTGGTGACTTGCACTGGTTGGCACTTCTGTGTCCTTATCTTCCTTCAAGAAAGTTTCTTCTTGGTTATAATACGAACCCAAGTCACTTTGTGCTAACAACGACAACTTATCTTTGTCGATTGTCTGACCTTTAATTCTTCTTGACTTCTGGCCCTTGGATAAGAATGGATTTGCAGGCTTTCGCTTTTGAGCTGACATACTTCTCGATCATAATGAAGCGACTAGAAAATTATAACTAAACATCACTCCATACCTAGGTACTCATCGAAAACTTCGCACGTTTATTCGACTGATCGTGCCTCGTGTAGTAAATATGTCTAATATCGTCATAGCAACGTGAGGTAAGAGCGACGTGACGACAGCTCATTGACAAGTGGTGTCAACAGATAATTAAAGAGGATTAAGAGCCAAAAAATGTTTTTCGATTATTACTTGCTAGAAAAATCCGGAATTGAAATTTTTTTTGTTGTAAATCATAGCTTATTATGTATTTTATCAGAATATGAAAAAATGTAAAAATCGATCTCTGTGAGCGATTTTGAGGTACCCTGATACCTTAAACTAGTTTTATATGTATTACCCCAACTCATCACCCCATATATCAAGTAAGGATAAATTAATGCATTATAAATTTTATTTCAGTGTAGAGATATTGAGATAATACCTAAGCTTATATATTATTCCCAAGTTTTTAGCTAATTTATTGTTAACATGCCTGATTTGAGTCTTCCAGTTAAGATTATCATCAAGAAATACACCTAGATACTTAAGTTCTCTAACACAATCAATATTAGGGATATGAATTTTTACTTTCTTTTTAGCAGAAGAAATTACCATATAGTTGGTTTCCTTCATATTAACAGATAATTTGTTTATAACGCAATATTCAAAGACTAGTTTCAGCTCCTCCTTTATTTTTCTCTCTAGGTCAATTGGGTTATCATCAGTAAGAAATATATTAGTATCATCAGCAAAGATTCTGAAGGACAACAATTTTGAGGAATTTGGGAGGTCATTTAGATATAATAGAAATAGTAGAGGCCCCAGTGTAGACCCGTGCGGGACTCCACATTTAATAGTTTTCATATCTGATATTGTATCATCAAGCTTCACATATTGTGTTCGATTATCAAGATAACTAGTAAACCAATTTAAAGCAAGGCCACAAATGCCATACGAGTGTTGTTTAATTAACAAGATTTTATGGTTAACAGTGTCAAACGCTTTTTTAAAATCTAAAAATAAACCACATGTAATTTTTCAAGTATTGCCTGCTCCGTAGAATAACCTTTTCTAAAACCAAACTGGTACTTAAATAGAATATTATGTTTACAAAGATAGTTAATTAATTGATCATAAACAATTCTCTCAAATACTTTACAGAAGGGTGATTGACTTGCTATTGGTCTGTAATTACTAGGGTCAGTAGGTGAGCCACTTTTGAATATAGGAGTGACTTTAGAAATTTTAAAAATATTAGGTACAGTTCCTGAAGAAATAGACATATTATAAATACGGGTAAAGATCTCAGAGAGGGGCTCACTGGCCAACTTGATAAGCTTAATAGGGACATCAGCAGATGCCTTTTTTTCATTTAAAGAAGAAAAATGATCATCATTGTAGGATCATCATTGCTTTCTTCGAGCGAACCTGCAAGATCAGGCCCAATATTGACAAAGTAATTATTAAACTGGTTTGCCATATCTTGTTTGCTTGTATAAACTATATCATTAATTATCAATTTTGCTGGAGATAACGAGGCTTTAGTTTTCCTTTTGATTAATGTACCTATTAGTCTCCATGTCGTCTTCATATTATACTGACAATTCTGAAAATATTTGGTATAATAATCTTGTTTAGCTATATTTTTTAATTTGGTCAGTAAATTATTATGTTTATATTTTGTCTTCTTAGCTTGGTCTTTGCTTAAAAAGTGTGTATAATACGTTCTTTGTTTATGTTTAATTGATTTTAACAAGCAGTTAGTTAACCAAGGTTTGTCCAATTGCCTAAGTTTTGCATTAGATGCTGTTCTAGTGGGAGCATGTTTATTAGTTATAACTTTTATCTTATCTAAAATTTCTATAGACATGTCATTCAAATTTATATTTTTATTGAAAACTTCATCCCAATTATAGTTATTAATTTCCTCAATATATTTCTCTTTATCAAATTTAGAATAATCACGGTAAGACATTTGTCTTTTATGAGTTTTTGGAAATATTTCAGCAACACAGAATACAGGAAGATGGTCCGAAATATCCATACATGCAATACCTGAGGTTATTGACTGGGAAACAACATTTGTATAGATGTGGTCAATCAGGGTGGCAGTGTGGTCAATGATTCTTGTTGGTTTGGTAATAATAGGCATTAGGTTTTGTAAGTATAACATATCTAAATATTCTTCAGTCTGAATATGAGAGTTATATTTAAAGAAATCAATATTCATATCTCCTAGAATAGAGACATTTTTCCTAGACTGATTAAGTGATTTTAAGATATCTTCTAGTTCACTAGTAAATGAACTTAAATTAGCTGTTGGATGACGATATATACATCCAATTATTGTATTATTTTTATTGTTACCAGACTCAATTTCAATCCAGCATGACTCAGTTTGAGCTAAATTGAACTTTAAGTCATTTCTAGCAAAAGCTTGTAATTTCTTAGAAACATATATTCCTGCTCCACCAGCCATGGTGGCAGAATTAAAATGAAATAGATTATAGTCAGGTAAATCAATATTAATAACAGTTTGATCATTGAGTTTTGTTTCAGTTAATGCCAATATTCCAGGCCTAATATGGAAACAGTCTAACAGATTATTCAAGCGATCAAAATTCCTAGGTAGACTTCTGACATTACAATGTAACATAAATATAGATTTAGATCTACTACTATCAAGTAAATTATTGATTTTATCTAAATCATAATAATTAGATGATGGAGTTATTAGTAAATTGTCAGGATCTGATTCATCATACTTACCTGGATTGTTAACTATTTGGTATAAGTCAGCATCATTGTTTACAGATCTTTCATCCATTTGTTCCAAACTTTCAATAAGTTCTTAGTGTATAGTAATTACTCACTCACAGAGACCTTTACTTTCGATGAATTTATCAAACTCTTCATGAGTTACAAAACCTGTAGATGTAGTAGATTCAGCCTGACGCAGCATAATTTTGCCGTTGACTGTCCACAAAAATTTGTACAAGTGTTTCTTTTTAAATGCATGGATTCTTCCAAATAGCTTCTTTCTGTATGAAGTTAAAGATTCATTGATATGGATTTTTTTTCCAGTAGACCACGCTTGAGATGGAAGATTTATGGTTGACTTGCCAATTAACTTCGATTTCTTGCTGTACATTTCATCTCTTTTGTCTCGGTGTGTAAATTTCACAATTAACCTATTTTTGACTTGTGAGAAGTGAGTTTGTCGATCACATCTTTTTGATTTTGTATTCTTGTTCGTAGTGCAGAAGTTTTTTTTTTGGTTTCTTTAAGTGTTTCTGTGGTTTTATCGCTTTTATCTGAGATGAGCTGCTGACTTTGTTCGATTTGGTCACATCGTTTTGTAAGTACATTCATTGTAGCTTTGATGGATTCTAATTCAATCTTAATTTCTCGTCTAATACTTGGTAGGAATTCAGATTTCCATACTTCTTTAAGTTTACCTAGTGTGATTTCATCTTTTTCGGCCATCTTAAGAACAATTTAACATGATATAGAGAGAACAAATACTAGTTTTTTAAGTCGGAATGAGGAGCAAGCAAAACGCACCTCCATCTTGTTTGACGCATGCGCAAAAATTGAATGGTGCCTGATGTACCTGTCTTTGGTTTGGTTATTCCTGTGGAGGTGGTGTTGAAGGCACTTTCCATGAGAACAGCATCATCATCACTGTCAGCAGAGCTGATCTGAAAATCAAATTTACCCCATCAGAAATGCCCTCAAAATGATTATAAAAAAATTTAACCACAATACATAAACAATAAACGTTTTGTTTAACTTGTTGCTCGAATCAAATGGTTTAATTCTACTTCCTGCTTTATTTGTGTGTGTAACTCTCCACATTGGTATATGATAGGGATGATCATGGTATTTTATAGGAGTTACAATCAAAAGTTTTGTATTTTTAGGGGTTGAGAGAAAAGATTGAAAGAAGTTTCTGCAAATTTTGAAAAACAGTATTTTTGGGAGTGTTTTTACTTGAAAATTAGGTATTTTTAGGGCCATTTTCCTCCTGGGTATCTTTCCCGGTTTTCCAATGATCATCCTTATTGTCTTGACCCCCCAGAGAACAAAGAGATACATACAAACCCCAATATATAGCTTTAAAAATTAATGAACCATCCCAATTCCCACAATGGAAGATCCCAGCTTGATATGTATGTACATATAAGGTATACTCAAAAATATATTTAGAACATAGGAATACAAATACAACGAAAGGAGATAACATATAAAGTTATACAGAGCAAGTGAATATTTACTTGCTTTACTTTAGTCGTGGTAGAAGTGGTCTTTGTGGTCTTTGTTGCAGGTTTCGTCAAAGTACTTTGAGACTGAGTATCACTTCCTTGCGACTCATCAGAATCGGATATTACACCACCATTGCTGATATAACTTAGGTAGTCCATGTTACTACACATATAAAAATTCATGTGGGAGTACGGTTTTCCAAGCTCTTCTTAGTAACCTTGTAAAGTGAACTCCTTTTCTTGCCATCTTTGCTAATTGATGCAGTGAGATTTGGGAACATTTCCTTCAATGTTGCCAGACTTGAAGAATCATTGTTGTCTTTGTTTTGAGTCTAAAATGAAAGATTAGCATATTATCAAATTATATTTGTCTTGACGAAGGACTCACTGTCTGTATATATTGTTAACTTTCAATTATTCTTGTGATCCCAGAGCAGAAGACCCACTCCCATGGTCATATTCATCCTTGGTAAACCCAGGGGTAATCTTACCCCTGGGTTTCCGAGGATGGGCCATATCTAACGTTTCTCTAAACTCCTTAGCCAAGATTAAAGAGGAGGTACAGCTAAGAGTATACACTAAAATAATTGACCAACAACCCTTACCTCTTAAATGTTATCAGCTTTGTTAAATATCACTGTTTAGCTTCAGGCGTGAAACTTCCAAAAATATCCAGCGGTAACTAGCCTTTAGAAGACATTCTGGAAGGGATAAACAAGCTTATATTTTGAGTTTACCTACTCTGTCTACTGATTATATGGGAAGATAGTCCTCCAGCTCAGGCATAGCAACCATTGTCAAGTCACTATTAGGAGTCTATAGAGTTCTTTATGACCAACAATCGCCCTTCTAGCATCCTTCAGCCCATTTTCCTACCAAAATGTTAGCATCCAAACCCCCTCGTAATGCCTCTCATATCTCTCAGCTTTGCCTGAGGGTAGCCTCCATGAGGAAGCCTGATAGGTGCATTATATTCAATGACTGCATACATTACATGTACATCTACTTACCCCATCGGTTTTTATCTCAGTGAGATCTATCAGGCTTGTTGAGGGCTTTCAAGTGTCGGAGATTTCTTTGTTTGGAGTTAGCTCGTCTTGACTCACTTCCTTTTTGGCTTGGGTGACTGTGCTTTGACTGCTTTGTTCTCTCCTTTTCGTCGAGCAATTGACTCTTTTGGGATTGTCACCTCCACTTCCGCTGTCTTCTGATTCCGGATATTCCGAACAAGTGATGTAATCCAAATAGTCAATGTTGGAGCACAAGAAGAATATTATTCTTGTATAGGATTTACCTATATCTTCCTTGTAGCTCTGTAGGCTACAAGGTTCTTCTTTCCAAGGTATGGTGTCGACCTCATTTATCTGGATATAGGAGCTTGTATCCGATGGGATCTTTCACCATACCCTGGTTGAATCGGCTTTGCTTTTCAACAGCCATTCTAAGTAGCTCTTTGGCTGTTATTGCCGGTTGGACCTTTAAAGGCAAGGATGACCCGCGTTTTACTGTAAGATCACCATCCTTGGCCACCATTAAACCAATCTGTATCGTGACATTCTGTATGGGGGCTTTCAGCTTCTGTCTTTTACTCGAACTGGTTTTAGAGTGGCTTGTTCTGTCTACTTCCTTGCGCTTCCAAAATTCTTCGAAAGAAGGTAGCTGCTTCGCAGCTGATGAAACGCCTCCCGAAAATGTACTTCCCGTATTATTCTCGGTTGGAGTACCGCATCCATGACAATAAAATGCATATGCTACACATTTAACTCCACATTTGGAGCAAAACATTTTCAAGCTTCTTGTCAAGCAGAACGGATGGCGATCGACAACAACAACAAACCACAAGGCTCTTCTAGAACCCAGTCCCAGTCAGCAAAGTGTGCGAGCAGCGTTTTTCGAATAACATGCAGCAACTCGTTTATTATATGCAGTAACTCGTTTATCATATGCAGCAACTCACTTATCATAAGCAGCAACTCGTTTTATTTGCAGCAACTCGTTAATTATATGCAGCGACTCGTTTATTATTTGCAGTAACTCGTTTATTATATGCAGCAACTCGTTTATTATATGCAGCAACTCGTTTTATTTGCAGCAACTCATCTAACTTGCTGCAAGTCCCCTATGGGCCACCGTAGAAATGGCCCACTATTATCATAACATTTCACACTCGCAGGGGCACAAAGATGGCAGACGCCCATATTTGGATAGGTCGAATAGGTCAGTGCATCACGTGAAGGCCAAGAATAGTATTATGAAACATAATATGCTGTAAGTTTGTTGCATAAAATATTTCCTTATATGATACATACTATAACGAAACATATGCAGTAAGTTTGTCGTATAAAAAATTTCCTTATATAATAGATACTATAACAACACAAGCCTTAAGTTTGCAGCATAAAATATTTCCTTATATGATAGATAGAGTGGTCAAGCCTTGACGTCATGTTGCCTTGGCTACCAATTTTTCAGTTCTAAACAAACCAAGATGGCTGCTCTATCAATCGCGTCTCTTAGTTTCTTTCTTCTCTGGGGAGCAAAAATCAATCTCTAGAGGAGAAATCATTCTAATTCTGGACATGTAGAAACTTTTAATTATCATTACGGTGTAATAAGAGGTCAAGTCTACGCAAGTATGAAGCAGAAATTGTATGAGGTCATAGAAGCTCAATGATTCAAAAGATCGTTCGTGCCGTAACAACAAACACATTGTTTTTTTACAGTTATTTTTTCAATAAATAAGTATAAGTGATTAAACGATTTGGCATGTTTTTAAGTAGAATCGCATAAATATACGGACTATGTTAGCCATGAAGTAGATCAACTTAATAAAATTTGTTCGCCAATCGATGGAATAAAGACTTATTGTTTCTTTTTTTTCTCATCTTAGATCTATCTTGACGACAACAATGCCATAAAATCGCCAGAATGCGAATGTCCAAGAGGAGAGTTTAAATGCAGCCATTCAGTGGCACTTTTTATTCACGGCATTCACAATTTAAGTAGAACAGACGTTCAGTGTTCGTGGAAGAGGAAGAAGCCGAAAAACAATACACCACAATCTGCCAAAGAAATATTTCCGCTTAGCAAGAAATACAAGGCTTTATCTCGAGCTCCAGACCAAGAAGATAGGAATTATTTTCACAATAAGCTGATTTACATGGCAGATTTACAGGCCTCTGAAACAAAGCCAGTGCCTATCCCAACCATAGAAGAGTTGATATATTGTGAGACTTTTTAGAAGTTTATGGTCAGGATAACCAAATTGCCTACATTCAAGACAAAGCCAAAGTAACTGTCAATGCCATTGATGTTGTGGCCAGCCTTACCAAAGGACAGAGAGAAAACCTTTCTTGGCACCTAGCAAGAAAGGGCCGCTTGACTGCAAGAAACTTTGGAAGTGTACTCAAATGCAATAGAGTGACACCCTCCCTTTTAAAGCGCTTTTTGGGAGAGTATGATATGTCAAGGGTAAAGGCATTTCAGTGGGGTACCAATAATGAAAAGGAGGCAGTCGAGTACTTCGTGTTGCAAACTAGCCTACCTGTGGAAGAGACTGGTCTGTGGCTGGATGGTAGTGGTGTCTTTGGTGCCTTGCCTGATGGGCTTGTTGGTCAAAATCATGTGCTGGAGGTAAAATGCCCATACACCCAACGAAATCAGACCATAATGGAAGGTGTTGAGAATGACTCATTCTGCCTTACAGCCAAAACCGTTGCATCGCGACCACCAAATTACGAATCTCGGTCAATCTCGGTTAGATTTGAGTTTTTTCTGATCCGTCAATCATTTAGGGGCGGAGCTTAAGTAAATATCCGCTGACCACTGAAAGGCTCAATAACAACAAGCAGAGAATCAGGCAAGTTTCTCGGGGCCAGTTTCTGGCTAGTTTCCCGCTGATTTTCAAACAAACTAAACAAAAAATCAGGCTTCCAAAAGGCAAAATAAGTCAAGCTGTCGATTTAGTTACGCTTTTAGAGATGACTCGAGAATATTGTAAAGAATTACGCTGGAGGGTCATTTTTTTATCACGCGATGGATGGAGCACAAAAGAAATTGCTCAACTTTTACACGTTGGCGAGACTTTCGTAAAGAAAATCAAAAAGATTTTCCGAAATAACAGGTCTATTGAGTATCAACCGAGGCCTGCAAACATAAGGAAGCTTCAAGGTACGTATATTGATAACTTCTTATACAACTCATAGGTTCGTTTTGATTTTCCTCGAATGATTGAAGAAAATTATAATTAAGCTTAATATTGATTTTTTTTGGTATGACAGCTCAAGATATCTTGAGGATAAAAAATATAATCGCCCAATATCCTGAAGTTTATGAAGATGAATTGCAAGATTGGTTGGAATATTTGACAGGGAAAACATTTTCACTTACTGCCATCAACAGATGCTTACTTAAAATGGGCTATAGCCGAAGAAAGGTACAGTGTATTACTTCCCATCACCTCCTGCTAACAGGGACAATTCAGATGGACTTTACACGTTTTGTCTCCTTTTTGTTCTTTTGCATCTAATAGACTTTTATTATTAAAAATAAAGTCGATAATGTTTAGTACCATACACCAATTTTAAATGCTTCACATTCAACAGCTAAATCTTATTGCAAGACAGAGAAACGACAGACAACGTGCTATCTTTCGTCATAAAATGGCACAGTTTGGCACTCATCAATTTCTTTTTATAGATGAATCTTCAAAGGATGAACGAACTTTTCAGGTAATACAAATTTCACTTTTTTAATATATGTAGAAATATGGCTGTGCAAATTATATTTTCAAATAAGAGGGAAAATATGTGGGAGTTGATTTTCTGTCAATGGATTTTAAACCATTTTCAGGCCCTCCAGCTCTTTCCTCCCAATCTTTCCAGTAACTTCCCTCCCCCGCTGTCCCTTCCCTATCACCATGTACATCACCAAAGTCTGCTAAACACTTCTAGGTACCCAGGGGCAGATCCAGGGGAGGAGTGCAGGGGGTGCACACCCCTCCTTGAGATGAGAGATTTACAGTCAAATATGGCTTTATTACTATCTATTTTTAGTTCTCGAGTCCCAAACATAAGTAGTGCACCCCTCCCAAAACAGATCCTAGGGGGTGCACCCCTCCATGAAAAAATTCCTGGATCCATCTCTGGTACCTTTGTTGTAAAGATCCATGAGTAACTTTCATATAGTTATCAGCTGTTTCAATGCTTGCTTGTTGTTTTTTTCAAAAGAGAAGATATGCACGAGGCTTAAAAGGTTCAAGAATGTCTACAAAAGACAACTTTACAAGAGGTAGCCGCTATAGTGTTCTGAGTGCTATTAGTGTCGAGGGGGTTATAGGATCTCACACAATACTTGGTGCTTATGATAAGAGGCAGTATGAATTCGCTATGACTTCCTTTATTCTACCATATTTGGGATCTGCAGCCAGGAGGGAAAAATGTTCTGTGCTAGTAATGGATAACTGTGCCATCCACACTTCAATTGATGTCATTACAGCAGTAAGAAACAGAGGTGGCATAGTGATATTCTTACCGTAAGTATGGATATGCAATTATTTAATAAGATTCAAAAACAACCAACTAAATAAAAGCATGATAATATTGATTACAACAGACCATATTCTCCAGACATGAATCCTATAGAGGAAGCATTTGGATGTGCTAAGACCTGGTTAAGAAGGCATACAGATATCTGTGTTAAGTACCCACGATGGTGTTTTGAATTAGCATTGCAACAGGTATGCTCTCCTCACTTAACTTGAATCTTGTAGAGTATGTTAATTTATAATATAAATGTCAAATGTTTCTTACTACAAATGAGTCCATACAATGTAGTCTTCTTTCAAATTCATGGGATATTATAAACATTCAAACAAAGCAGGATAATTAGTACAAAATTGCACCATCTGAGATAATCTGCATATGAAAATACTTGTTACTGCTTTACTATGACTGCTTAATTTACTACAACCATTGTACTCCTGAACATTATAACTAGTAAATTCTCTATAACTGGTAGTAATTGTAACCTCGAACACAACAATGTAACATGGTTTTTTTTAAACAGATTACAGCTCGACAGTGTAAAGGCTTCTTTGGCGATTGTGGCTTCTTCTAACTCATGCAGTATTATTAGACAAGTGTAATAGTAAGTACACTAAAACATTGTTACCATTCAAATCTATTGTATGTATCTGGCTGCCTGCATGCATGCATGTAGCATGAAACTTGTAGAATGCAGATAGAATTATATGTACCTCATCTATCCATTCATCATCTATTCATTCATCTCATGTCTATCCATTAAGAAAAGAAGCAAAAACAGAGAGGGATGACTGGGTAGCCCACACTGTACAAGAGTTATCTCCTTGTTTATATTTTTGAGTCTGTTTTGTCACTTGCAAAAACATTTGAAAATTTGAAACACAACAACAATAGTCTGGTTGCTTTGTTCTCATTAATACATTTACTTATTCTTTCATTTCTCTTTTTATTGCCTTGACTAGTCTTTCTCCATCTTCCTTGTCAATCCCCATTCCCTGTATGATGCTTGAACCCAAATATGGATGGCATAAGCTTGCTAAAAGAGGACCATCTATTTCAGCTTCCACACATTTTGGGACCAGTAAGCTAAGGTTATTAGCATCTAGGAAGTTTATTACTTCTGCAGGTGTATAATCTGTAACTCTTTTTTTCTCTTCATCCAGGATACTGTTTGATGGTGAAACTGAGAGATTGCTTGGCTTCAGCCTAGTTGAAGGTGTGAATAAAGGTGTGGAGGTCAACTGTGGTCTACCAGTAAACATTGGGCTGCTCTGTACCTTAAACATTAAAAAAACTGATTTAATATATATAATATACTGTACACAACCATATGCAAAAACTCCAACCTTTAATACCACAAGTACCGGTATATAAGTATGTCAGGTGCATTGTGGGTAGCTAAATAAGTATTACTGAAAATAAAATAAAAATGATTTCTTTTCTATCAGGTACCACAAAGGTATATGCCATAAAAGGTGCCTTGTGCATCACAATAACTGCCTCAATAAGCAGTAAAATTTAATTAGCATGTACACTACCCTTAATGCTAAAATGACTCTCCTTCCCTCCCCACCAAAAACAATGTTGGTCCCATTGATGCAGCATTGATTTGGGGGGAGGGGGAAGATATGTTATAGGCTGAAGTACATTTTTATGTAATTTGTATTCATCAGACAGATTTTCTAAACACTTTTGTCCAATATTGAAGGATGAATATTTTTCTGGTCTAGTAAATTAATAAGAAACAAAATGATGAGAAGTTATGGTAGATAAATAATATTTGCACGAATTGCTGTCTATGTAGTGATCTATGAATATAAAATTGAATACATTATTATTTTAGTGTTTTACATGTACCTGTTGATTTGCAAGAATTGCTAGCAATGATGTCTGAAATACTTCTGTATTTCTCTGGTTTTGAAGTATAAAGGTCTTTAAGAGTTTATCGGTGCTTGGGTCAGGACTTTCTGCATCTGATTTTTCTCGTCTTTTCTTAGGGGGTACACCAATAATATCAATAAATTCTTCCCAGTTGGGCTCATTCCCTACTCCTGCAGATTTTCCCTTAACAATTAAGTCAGTCCATGGCTTCAGATGCCTCACGTTGTATCTTGTAATGGTTCCTTTCTTTTCCAGTTCACGAACCAGATCACAATGAACATCATTCCAGATGTCATTGCTCGTTTTTACGTTAGATGCTCCTTGGACAAGCTGTAGCTCTTGTTCATCTATTGATCCTGGTGAATATTCTAGACTTCTTTTTGCTGGTCTGTTCATAGAACTCACTCCTGCAAGTTGAATAATGATTGCTTATTTATATTATCAAACTGGATTTATGTACAGGGTTTTCTGTGTTGTACTCTAAACCATTTGTATATAATTTTATATAATATATTGCTGATAAAGAATGCATGAATACAACAGATGCCCTTTTATAAGGGACTTGTCAGAAATTAGCAGGAAAAGGGAGCTGTATATTAAAATTTAGTGTTGAATAAGATGCAAGTCTTTTTTAGAAATGGGAATAAAATAGCTGTTATTACAGGATACAGTTGAGGTGCAAATGAAGGATATCTTGAATGATATCTTGAATGCTCCTTATATTAAAACAAAAGATTTCTCTTCTGCATTCCATTATAACAACAGCTATTTCCTGACCCCACCCTGTGGCATGGCCTAAGAAACCAAATTCCCATTATTTTATTCAATCACCATTATTTTTACACTGACATGTCCTTTTCTCATGGGCTCAAAAAACCCATTGACTAGCCTTTCCCCCTCCTAATTTCTCACAACAGGGTGATGTCATGCAATACTAATTGTGCCAATTAACTTGCTAGTTGATAAGAAGTGATAAACTTACAGATATATTGCATGTGCTTTGTGATCTACTAACCTGTTGCTGCCCCACCTAGGTCAACTGAAGCACATGCAATGCGGATGCACGATAGCCTTTTCTCTTTAGAATCTTTATACTCTTCCTTACAAGAAGAGAAGTCAATTTCTGTTTTCATTTCCACCATTTGTTTAGAGCCTTTTCGCAGCCAATATAAACCAATGGATGGTACAAGCTTAGCTGAAGTATTGGTTTGAGCCTGCCTGAGAAGCTCTTTAAGCTCAACCAAGGTTGCCTTAATTGAAACATCATGTATTACACTTGCTGTTTTGGACAGCTTCGGATCCCCTTTACTTGATTTTGTAACTTCAAATAAGAACACATCCATGCATTGAGATGTTGACACTTCTTCGGTTGTGTTTGTACTTGATGAAGAACTTTTCTTTAAACTATTCTTCATTGCCATAAGCCTTGGTGAACGTCTTGGCGTGTTTTGATCTTCAAAAACAAGTAAATAAACAAACCATCAATCTATGTTCCAGGCTGTCTTACAGTACAATAAAAAATGGTATGCCATACTAGATAAAAAAAACTGCTAAGCATCCTTAAAAGGGTGGCCTTGTGCTAGAAAATACAAAAGACCAATATGCTAGTGCAAAATTGAAAAAGTGTAGAGGGTGGCTGAGATAAATGTTGTGGATGATTAGCAAAAAGGTGAGAGACTGTGGCTGCCACCCCTGTCTCTACTGAAAAAAATGTAGAGGTAAGTATGGCTTTGCTAACAAGGTTTTCATTATAACAGTATTTATATTTAAAAAAATTATGAGTAAAAAATGGCATTCATTATTAGTAGTAGCTTGCTAGCTTCGTACTTGGTTGGCTTACAATTATTTGTGTCCCTAATAGTGGAATTTTAACAAAACAAATCGGATTTCAACATTCCATAATTCTGACCTGTTAGATCAAAATGTAATTTTTTGTTGGAGTCTTGTGTTCAAGATCCACCGCCAACACCATGACTGCTTTTCTGGATGTTTTCCCCCCTTTTGTCTTGAGGGGATACGCTGCCAACACAGCAGGGATATCGTGGTCTGACTTTTTTGCTACCACCTGGCGACTTTTTCCGCTTTTCTTATAGTAGATTGCTTTTAAAGTTGCGTCTACATTTAAGCGGTTTACTACATAATCCTTGATGCACAGCTGCAAGGTCTCGAAGGTCCAGCGATAAGGTAATGCGAAGGGGGCATGTTCAGCGCCTTCTACTTTGCCATCCTTTGTTTCTAAATACAAAGTCACTTCACGCTGGAGACCAGAAAAGAAAAAAAAAGAATTTCGTGTATTTACCTACAGTTTATCAAAATTATAAAATACCAAAGATTCGAGTTGTACCATGATGCACAATCAATCAAAAATGTCATCCACATATTTTAAACCTGAATGTTTATATTCGTGGGGAAAAGATTTGAAGTGCAAATTTGTCCTTACCGATAAACTTACCGTGTCATTAGGATTATCCCATATTTGAGTTTCTTCTGTGTCTGGTAAAGGAATACCTATACTTTCAAAGTCTTCTGTATTGATTGTGCTAAAAGACGCCATTGTCGACACGTGGAGGGAGCTAAGCATACACACACCTTTCAGTGGTCAGCGGTTATTTACATAAGCTCCGCCCCTAAATGATTGACGGATCAGAAAAAACTCAAATCTAACCGAGATTGACCGAGATTCGTAATTTGGTGGTCGCGATGCAACGGTTTTGGCTGTAAAGCAAATGATGATGAAAACCTGATACTGAAGCAAGACCATGTATATTGGCATCATGTCCAAGGCCAAATGTAGCTTACAAAGAGACAGTTCTGTTATTTTGTGGTCTGGACCACCAAAGATGCAGTCATTTTAACCATCGAGAGAGATGAATCATGGGCAGCCAATATTGATGTACTAACTGATTTCTATTTCTATCACTTATTTCACAAAATAACAGGAGAACTTTAATGCTTTGTTTCATTATTGATATTTATTTTAGAAACAGAACTGTACAACATATAGAATATTTTGGCAAATAAAAGCATGGGAATACATAAATAACTACATGTTACAATACAGCAATAAGCATGCAACCTTAATCATAATTAGTACTATTACGCTAGTGACAAGGTTTAAAACAAAAATATAGATAATAACTGTAAAGCATAGTACTGTCAGGTTTCATGCTAAGTGACTGTATGATAACATTTTATGAACATTGTGTATATATTACTTATAAATGTAGCTGCATTTACTTATGATTGCAGGCATTTAAATAATAGGATTGTATATTTTATATATATTTTTATATATTACTTTCAGTTTCAGTTGCAATTGCAATTATTCTATTAAATATTTATTGTTCTACACCATGAGGGATTAAACATTCTAAATAATATATTAATTAAACTTGTAATTCTGCACCTTGAAAAGGTTTATTCTAGTCATAGTTTATATCTTCACAAACCTCTTTTATAAGAGGGAATTGTAGGTAAACTAATGCAGCAACCAACTGAAAAAGAATATCTGCATGACATCTAAGATATCTAAAATCTTTTAGCCTAGCATTAGCTCTTTCAACATGAATACGACACTTTGCAATTGACTTGGTTGCCCTACTATTATTCAAAAAAGGAGGAATGTTAACAGAAACACCTGGAGGAACAATACTTTCAATGAGGAATCCCTTGTCTGCTAAAATTAAATCCCCTGTCTCTAAATGTTTTAGAAACCCTGAACTGTCTACAATTTCTTTATCTGAAATAGACCCAGGGTAAAGAGGACTTACAAAATTAATGACTGCATTAGGTGCAACACCAACTAAAACCTTAAAATAATTCATTCCCCTATAAGAAGAATAAGTTGCACTTTGTTGACTCATTAGCCTTGGAGTTGAAACCTCAAAATCAGTACAGTCAACAACAATTCTACAAGAAGCAAAACCCGAGAAAGAGGATGGTGAGCAAATACTATTCTTGTGTCTTGAGGGAATAGTTGTCATTATATCTTTGAATAATATGTCATGTAAAACGTATATGAAGGTAATTTCAATATTGGTAATTGTAGCTACACTGCAGGAAAATAACTGAGCAAGGTGCAAATTGGTGTAGTTTTGTTTCACTTTCATTAAGGCTATAAATATCTGATCTTCAAAAGAAATCGAAGTAACTTTCCAACCATAAAAATAACAAATTGATTCTTTAAATCTTAAGGCATAACTAACTACAATGTCGAAAATCTCTTTTGTGGGGAGTTCAGTCTCCATTCTCATCACATCGGGGCTCAGGGTAGAGACACTGTAATGACTTTGTTGGTAAGTTTCTTTATCTTTGTAGCTGTCTAATTCCCTTGTTTTGCTTTCTATTTCTGCTTGCAGAATAATCTAAGTGACAAGGGGTCTTTCTTTCGTTTCGCTGCATTTATTTTCTTTTTCCTGATAGTTCTCAACCATCTTTATCTTCTTGCTTTTCTTCGTTTTTGAGTAATCGTCGGGAGCAAACAGAGTAGTTCTTTCCGGTCCATTTTCCTTTATACCATCTCGAAAGTGGCAGCTACAAATTCGTGAATGTTTCCCAGGAGATCTATCATCTCGTCTGTAAAATCAATGACTTATTTTTAATATAAAATAAAGCGAAAATGCAACGCTGCACTGACAAGCTTTTTCTTACTGAACATTCTATTCCGTGATATCTCTGAGCGGAATTCCGGTATTAATAACGAAGAATTATCTTACCTTAAGAATGTAATCCACCGCTTGTAATCTTCTGTTTTCTTTGTACTGCTTGGAAAAGCAAAAAACCTGCAGGTATGACTTTCTGAAGCATGGTTGCAATCAGGGGCAAAGCATTGAACCATGTTGACCTCGAAGTTTCGTTACGGCAACTTGAAGACGTAAAATTGTCTCAATAATTCAAGCGAATTTGTTATTTTAAGCACTTTTAGAACAACATGTTCCAATTAAACAAATTTAACTAATTCTGACTATGCTGACAAGAACTTCGTAATCAAATTGTTTAATATTAGGATCATTCGCCAGCCAGGACAGTGCTGCACAAGCAATATATATACAAACAAAACCTGGTTGCTGTAAACTGCCAGATACGAAAAACCGCTAAACCACATAAAAAACCACCCTGGAGATGTGGCCAAAAAAAAAACGTGGAAACTACGGAAACGTATTCCCGACCTAATGCAGAAATCCAGACTACCAACTAAAGCTCTGCAAGGGCAACAGAACTAGCAATAAGAATATCTTTTCAAATAAATCTCTAAATAGTATGAAAGATATTAAGGATATGCGGTATAACTAAAAGGACTAAGAAACCGTCAAATAACAAAGCAACTGTAGATATTGCGAGCCTGACTGGCCTAGAGTGATTATTCAGCCTTCACACCCTAACTTATATACCCCTTCCCATGAGCCTCTGCTCATGCCCAGATCCCTTACCGTGCCAGCAGAATATCAGTTTCTGACTACACGCTCCTCCGTTGCTATGCCGTCAGAAACTACATATTCTGACTACACTGACAAGAACTTCGTAATTAAATTGTTTAATATTAGGATCATTCGCCAGCCAGGATAGTGCTGCACAAGCAATATATATAGAGAGAATAAAGAAAGGGGTTTGATATAGAATATAAGGGGAAAAAACTTATAAACCCAAACGTTTAGATACATACTTCCATCTCCCATGTCTTTGAAAAAGACGATCGGCCACCCCTGCATTAGCAGCCGCAGAGGCTCCCCCAGCCCTCAGAGAATGGGTACTAAAATCCCCAATGTTTGGTACAATATTCTTAAAGGAAGCTGTGAAAGCTTCACGTATGGTTGAATACCCAATAGCTTTGTTAACGCTAACTAGGCGATGCCCTGAAGAGGTTTTAGAAATGGACCTGAAAACAAATAGCTCGGAAGCATTATGGAATTGCGCTAGGGACAGATAGGATTCTAAAATAGAAACAGGACATGCCCTCGACCCTGGGACCCTGGAAATGACTATTTCGTTGCCGAGACGGAGTTGATCAGTTTTGCTGCGTTCTAACCTTATAATAACCCGATCTCCGTCAAGGCGAATATCGTTTCTCTTAACGTGGAGAACTTCTTCAATCCGAAAAAAAACAGCAAAAGCTAAGACGAAAATGCATACATTACGTAAATCTAGTAGATTATTAAAATGAGCCTGTCTAACTAATGTCTTAATAGATTCTGCTGAGATCGGTTCCTTTCTGTTTTCTCGATGTTTGCCAAACAGCCGTTGAGCTGCATCACGGATTGCAATTACAGTAGGAACAGAGTCTGTGATGAGGATTGCTTGTCAGTCAGTTATGATTAAAGTCAACTGCAATGGTCAATAATCTTTCACTGCCTAGTGGCTTATGCTTTTGGCCTGTCAATCACCCAAAAAGACCTGCTTGTGTCCTATCAGCTGCCAGAACTCTCTCACTTGTGGAAGGCTCTCCATTATCATCTCCAGCCCAAGCTATTTCCTCAGTATATCCAGAAATGCTGCCTCCATCTTCCAGCTTGAACAAGAAGTCTCGGAAGGAATCCATCATAGCTTCTTCTACTTGTCTCCTTGAGCTTCCATTTTGTGAATAATTTGGAAGCAAAATTGAAAACAAATAGTTTGCATCAACTGCATTACTGGTATTATTCTCAGTGTCCAGAACAAATAAAGGTCTACAGGCTTCTGGATATTTGGAAATAGCATCTGCCAATCGAGCAGGCTGGAGACCTTCCATAAACTATTTCACATAAACCAATCTTCTTGAGACAATACTGACAGTCATTGATTTACTTTTTTTGTGTGCGACTCGTCAATGACTCCAGTGTAGTCATGGTCAATAATGGTATCAGTATGGGACTTGACATCATTTACAAAAGATTTGATCAAGGCTTTATCATCCTCGGTTAAGTGTTTCTTGGGATCAAGTTCCTGAAGCTTGATATTAGATTCAGCCATGATGTTAAAAACACTTGGTTGTAGAAAACTTGTGACAGTCCACCTGGGGAGAGGCTAGATGCAATTATTTGTCCACATGTCAAAAAGTCTTCATTTTGTACATGGTATGTTGATTCAAGTGGACTCCCATTTGGAAACATAACTGAACCAATTAAAGGGAGGATCTGTGTGAAAAATTCAGCAGCCATGGCACCAGAATCTATGCCCTGTTAAAAACACTCGGTTGTAGAAAACCTGTGAGAGTCCACCTTGGGAGAGGCTAGATGCAATTATTTGTCCACATGTCAAAAAGTCTTCATTTTGTACATGGTATGTTGATTCAAGTGGACTCCCATTTGGAAACATAACTGAACCAATTAAAGGGAGGGTCTGTGTGAAACATTCAGCTACCATATCGATATTGAATGTGATATAGAATGTGATATTTTTGCTCTAAACATGACTAAAAATGGTTAAATAGATTTTTGCTGTGGCTCAGGGTCGGACCAACTAATTCATTCAGATATGTAAAACGAAGCTTTTAGAGGGCCACAAGTTTATCAGCTAATGCTAAGTTGTAACTGTCAGTTGTCACCCTCTCTTAACAAAGACAAAATTATAATTATTTTATTTGAACAAAAATATCTTACCAGCAAATGGTCTGCCATCTAGCTTTAAATTGAACTACTGAATATGCTGACTTTGGTGGCCATGTAGCCATAGCTCCCTTGCTTGTCAGCAAACAACAGGCTCAAGTGCTACAAGATACCCTGGGATGTTCTCATCATGGCTTTGTTGCAAAGAGAAAAGGTCTTCCACTTTACTAAACACAAGACTTTTAATAGCCCTAATGCAGTGTTTAGATAGTAGCACTTGGGACTTTGATGACCTCTACAACATAAAACAAACAAAAAAAACTTTTTTTTTAACATTGAATTTTTAAATCTACAAACAAACTATTGTCCTTAGTGTAGTCTCTCAAGCATTTGAATAGCAGGCATGTAGCAGGGGGAGGCCTGCCCTTCCCCCTCAATATTTTCAGCTGCACTTTGAATTGAAGACTGAAAATTATATGCCTGTATACCCCAAAAAAAATTAATGTAGGCCCCCCAAACATGGTGGAGTTTGGGGAGAATTTTGCCCCTGTATTTTTTCTTTTTGCATACAAGTATAATTGAACAGGGCTCTCTTTAAACTAGCTTTGGTAAATGAAAGAGAGAAAGAAAGAAAGAAAGAAAGAAAGAAAGAAAGAAAGAAAGAAAGAAAGAAAGAAAGCAAGAAAGCAAGAAAGCAAGCATATTTACAATATCAATGCAAAACTTGATAGTTAAGAGTGGTTGTCAGAAAAAATCAGACATTTTAGCAAATTCGTGGCAAGAGTCAAAAAATCGATTTCGCTCATATTTTAAACTTAGATAGGCAATGATGTAAGGAAAACAACTGTGTTGTTGGTTTGGTAAAATACCGCTTAGTTTTCGAGAAAATCGAAGTTAAAGATTTTCGACTAAATTTGCTAATTTTCGGCGGAAAATTTACATCAACTTTAACAGCTCCTCGCGACCATATAAATAATGCTAGCGCTGTAATGACATTAAAGAGTAGTTAACTGGTATCTTAAGAAGCAATTGGCAGAGTTTCAGAAATTTTGCTTTAATTTTTCAATTTTTACTCAATATATTTTTGGAGCACATACAAAACCTCTCTTAAAGTAGGGTAAAAATAATCAGGATTTTTTCCATGTGCGACGAAACGTTTTTGCCAAAAAAACAACCCGAGCTAAAGTTGAAATAGTGATCTCTACGAATCATGTAAAATTTTCTTGGGGAAATTATTTTGCGCGCCACATCACGACCTGAAAGTTGTAAGAAAACCGAAGATTTTATCTGTCGGCAAGACCAATCAATTTACATATTGTGTACTTAATTAGCATTCAAGCGGCTTCATGTTGACTTTATAAGAAGAGAATCATTTTTGACGACAAACTAGAAGTTCCTGGAATCATTCTCAAAGGATTTTGAATCAGTGAACACACACTATGAATTCATTTTGCTCAAAATTCAACGACTTACCCCGGGGACTATAAACCCAAGCATCAAATTAGTACGTCTGTGGCCTCAAAATCATAACACAGTTATTTTTATCAAAATAATAACAAAGAACCTAGACAAATGTCTGGCACCAATTAGCGTGTCACGAGCGCCCATGAAATTGACAAACTATTATATGTTAGAATCTTAATGCAATATTACTATGTTTACCTTTTGATGCCCATCATCGTTATTATTTAGTTCAGCAACTGCAACTGGCAACCAGATTTTCAAGCAAATCCATGTAAGGTTTTTTGCGCTTTATCTTGATGTCAGAGGTATCAAGTTCAAGTGAAGTACAGATTTCTTGTAACATGTGAACAGAGAATTTCGAAAGTTTTCTTTGGCTTGTTAATTCACATATATTATGCCTTTCGAACATTATTGGGTGCTTTAATCCTATCGTGTCCATCAAGGTTATCGACAATTCCTGGATTTCTTTTTCCTTTTCCTTTTCGAAATCGATTTTGTTGATATCGTCATCATCGTCATCACCATCACCATCGTCATCATCATCATCGCCATCATCATAATCTTCATCTTCGGCTGCGTTTTTTCTCCTCTTTTTCGCCAAGCGCGAGAAAAAGCTTGCGATCTGCTGTTGTGTTAGAAAGTCGTTCTTGTTAAAAAGACGTGAACCGTCGCTGTGTCTGGCCGATCTCATTGCTCTTGATACATCAGCTGGATCGGCTTTTTGGCCTGTTTGTTCACCAGCATCAAATAGACCAACTAGATATTTTTTCTGCATATCAGAAAAACGCGTTTTCTTAGCGGTGGATTTTAGGGCCCAGCCCATCTGGAGTTCAGGGCCAATATCATATTGTGGCAAATCGTCGCTTTGTCTTGATTCTGGGTTTTTACTGGCTCCTTCTTCAAGTTTGGTTCCATACAACTTCATTGCCCTGTCATAAAGTGTTTCATGTTCTAGTGCGTATTTATGGTTTTCACAATCCAAATGTTTTTCTAGGGAAGAGTACCTTTGGAATGACTTAATGCAGCCTTCTTCGGGACAATAAAACAATTTGCTGGAGGTGTCAGGTCTTTCCTCACTGCTTTCTTCGCTTTCATTTTCGACGTCACTTTCAGCATCATGTTCTTCATTCAATTTCTTTGGTTGTACCCTTGCTTTCACTGTAATGAATGACACTTGATTCGGGTCAGCGGTTTCCTTGTTATGGATTAGCTTTGGTACTGTTGAGGGCAGACGAAAGTTCTTCAAAGGCAGGTCTTTTCCTGGACCAGTATCGTATGCTTCCACACTGCCATGGACTCGCTTTTATACTCTATGTTGTTGATGTGGCTAATACCCTTCCATTTCCCCGCTGTAACGCCCTCACGGCTAGCCTGTAAAGCACACACTATAACTTTCACTCCAGGAATGCCTCCAAAAGACTCGATTGCTGCCTTCATTTGCTCTGGATTCTCGATATCTTTCCCTGAATTCAAACATTTATTCATGTGATTTTTAATATGAGCTGCCTTACGGTCACACGCTCCTTTTCCCCCTTGAGGGTCTGAAAAATCGATACGTAGGATTTTGATCCCAGTTGCTTTCGCTATCATTGGTAAAGAAAGCAGAGTTAATGCAGAGTGATAACACCCTGCATTGTCCTGTCTCAGATATACTGAATTTATCTCGGGTGCAATGGATGGGAGCTGCCTTAAAACATCGTCAATGATTGCCACAACAGCAGTACTATCCTGGCTGCAGGATTTAAACACATGCACAAAAGTAAACATTTGTACCTGTCCGTCGTCATTCTTCTTTGTTAATACCGTTATATGCCAAGGAAGTCCCCTCTTCCCAAACCAGTCTCTCTGGCTTTCACGGTATTTACGAGGTACGAATTTCATCGCCCAATCTAAAACAATAAAGGCACAATGAGAATCCAAGTCTTCTAAAATGTCGCGTCCTGCAGCGTCTTGATTGATTGATCTTAAAATATGTGCTTTCCAGGACTCAATGTGTTGGGCTGCCTGTGTAGTTACATACTCCATGTCTTCTTTTTCCTCGGAAGAGCAATCTACTTCATCCAAAGCTGCACGAATTTCAGCCAAAGTATCGGGAAATATGCGGCATCTGTCACATTTTGCATTGTGTTCGTGATCACAAACGGCGAGGTAATCTTTATCCGTTGAAGAACTAAGAGCATATGACCTACAGTGATCGGCAACTTCAGAATGATTTGAAATATCAATCTGGAAAAATGAACAATGACAGAAAACAATTAGCCGGGTATTATTCTTGCATGCACTTATTATATTATAATTATTACAAGATTTTTATGTCCATTGGACTGTTCATAAAATGGCTTCCACCTGTTCTTACCTTATAGTCACCTTTATAGTAGCGTTTGGCATCTTTGAGTTTTTGGTTTGTTTGTTTGGCCCATGTCAGACCCTTTTCATAGCAATCTCCAAGCTTTTCAACGATGTTCTCTAGATCATCGAAGGCTTTTCCGCCCATGGCTGAGATATAATCAAGGCCTTGTAAGGATTTACGTACGGACGCAGAACAGACGTTGAGAACTCTGCGTAATGTACTGCGGCTCATCGGTTGGAAATTCATCTCCTTGCAATATCTTTCGTACTGTTGAATACACTGCTCTGGGATAAGATTGCGCACAACATTTGGAATCTTTATATCTCTGTCAGTAGAAAGTTTTAATGTTTTTTCTCCAAATGGCAAGTCTTGAATGACATGAGAACTCGTTATAAATGTAACAAAGTGGTCAATTTTTTCTGGCTCAACGCAAACTCTGGTGTTTTTTAAAGGAGGGAGTACAGCACCCCTACCATGTAGCAATAGATGGTGTTTAGCAATGTTGAAACGGTATCTGGTCAAGTCTGGTATCCATTTCTGGAGTTCCTTGAATGTAACCTTATCAGCCATAATAGACAAAATCTGCCTTCGGGTGCTCCATTGGCTGGTGTTATTATAGCATTCTGATAAAGCATCCACTAGAGAAATATCGATTTTTTCGACTTCTGCGAACTTGTCACATGAAAAACCTTCAAGTAGAGTGGATGACTGGCCTGGTGCGATTTCTTCAAGGCACGTAGTAACAACTTGGCGAGCTTTACGCATGTGAAAACGTTTCGTACGATCTGAAACCTGTTCCAATGGTGATGATAAAGGGTATCTGATCGGACTTACATCTCTTGAAGTTAGAAAGGCATTCAGTTTTTCCCTCGGTGTGGTGAGAGTGGTTGATTCATCTTCTGAGATAGTGGAAGCAAAAGATGTCTCGCCAGGTTGATATAGGCTCATAGGGGTATCTGTAACACCACCAGGTTGATATAGGCTCATAGGGGTATCTGTAACATCACCCGCTGATGATTGACAAGATGGGGTGGGTAATTGACGTGGACAACTTTACTTCGTCATCCTCAATATCACTATTCTGCAAACCAAGAGTTCATAGTAGTAATTAGTGTTTCGCGGAAATATATAGAACAAAATGTTTCCTTTTCAGTTGCTTAATTTAGTTTGCTTTATTAGACTTTTGACACATGATCTCGAGATAAAACAAAACTAAAAGAACTAAATTAGAAAAAATACAATTGCGAGGGAGATTTAGGACTGAATTAAAGATGTTAATCCTCTACTGAATCCTCTAAAATTTATAATTCAGTTTAAAATGTCTCTCAAAAATGTTATTTTTCTAGTTTAGCTCTTTAATTGACGGCTTTCGAAATGCTAGTTGGCAAACGAGACGTCATACTTCAGGGGTCGTACTTCAGTGATAATGGTTGTAATGATGATCATTATCAATCAATAATCAATAGTGTCGCCCAGGAGCTTAAAGAGCTCTTTCAAAATACGAAAGTGGTACACAACTTTATCACCGACGCAGTTAATATAACAGCGCACTGAGTGCGCCATTTCCCGCCAAAAATGGTAGGGTCTCTTTAACTTACTTTGGAGAATAATACGTCATAATTTGTTGAAAATTGTAGGATTAAAGGTAAGTTTGAAAAACAATTTCATTTGAATAAAGTTTTTAAACGCGATAAAAGACCAGCTTCAGCACGTCTGAATGCAGCTCAATTTAGAAGTTGAAATTCTTTTGTTTTGTCGGCTTCAAATTGAGCTGCTTTGACATCAGATGAAGGGGGTCTATATTTTCGATTTTGCTCCCTAATAAATTATTAATAAATTTGATGTCAGGAACCAGGAAGTATAGTTTTAAGTGTGTGTGCGTGTGGAAGGGGGGGGGGGGGGCTAATTGCCTTGACTGTGATTAGAGAGTTCAGCGGGTACTCTACACCTTGCATTATTTCCTCTAGCCCATCCTAGCCCAAGTTTGGATCGATGTAGGGGACAAACAGTCCAACTATGGATATCGTCCGGAAAAGTAAACATGGCTGATCATTTAAGAATAAGATCGATCTCGCTCTCGATGCCAGTAAACTGAAATGAGCATTTATGCGCAGAGAATTCCTTCTGACATGCTTGCAAAGGTATAACTGTAGTGCTTTGCTTTCGATCTTTCCTATCAAATCCACAGATTCCGCCAACAATCGATTTAAATGAGCAGCAAATCTCCATTATATTTCTACACTTTGTACACAAGCAACGCAAAAACAATCTAAATGAATCCGTCTTTTAAACATGTCAATTTCATGGGCCCTCGTGACACGCTAATTGGTGCCAGACATTTGTCTAGGTTGTTTGTTATTATTTTGACACGGTTTTGTTGTATAAATCCAAAAGGAAAAGTACCGAAAAAATATATAAAACCAAGTCTTCCTAAATTTCAAGCTTTAATCAACAATGAAATTTGGCAGTTTATAACCAATATTTTGCATGTTTTGATAAAAATAACCGTGTTATGATTTTGAGGCCACAGACGTACTAATTTGATGCTTGGGTTTATAGTCCCCGGGGTTAGTCAAAAAGCAAAATGAATTCATAGTGTGTGTTCACTGATTCAAAATCCTTTGAGAATGATTCCAGGAACTTCTAGTTTGTCATCAAAAATGATTCTCTTCTTATAAAGTCAACATGAAGCTGCTTGAATGCTAAATAAGTACACAATATGTAAATTGATTGGTCTCGCCGACAGATAAAATCTTCGGTTTTCTTACAACTTTCAGGTCGTGATGTGGCGCGCAAAATAATTTCCCCAAGAAAATTTTACATGATTCGTAGAGATCACTATTTCAACTTTAGCTCGGGTTGTTTTTTTTGGCAAAAAAGTTTCGTCGCACATGGAAAAAATCCTGATTATTTTTACCCTACTTTAAGAGAGGTTTTGTATGTGCTCCAAATATATATCAAGTAAAAATTGAAAAACTAAAGCAAAATTTCTGAAACTCTGCCAATTGCTTCTTAAGATACCAGTTAACTACTCTTTAATGTCATTACAGCGCTAGCATTATTTATATGGTCGCGAGAAGCTGTTAAAGTTGATGTAAATTTTCCGCCGAAAATTAGCAAATTTAGTCGAAAATCTTTAACTTCGATTTTCTCGAAAACTAAGCGGTATTTTACCAAACCAACTACACAGTTGTTTTCCTTACATCATGGCCTATCTAAGTTTAAAATATGAGCGAAATCGATTTTTCGACTCTTGCCACCCGATGTTTGGTTTTTGCTGACATGCCCTCTTAAATTCTTTTGAATTCTTATTAGAAATTAGAGCTTACCCCATTTCCCCCCGTTTTTCCCCATTTCAGTTAGACTCAACAGCTTTTGCCAACCCTCATCGGATATAGGTACTTGCAAGTTTAGCAAGAGAAGCTGCCAGTCTGGAACAGCCGTCGCCTGCACTTGTTTTTCCAATAAAAAGTTCCTCAAGTGTTTTCTCCATCTCTAACGTTTCTTCTGCCTCTAAAGTCAGGTCACGAATGACTTTTCTGCTTTCGACTGCCAGTTCTCCCCTGAAAAGCATGCATCACCTCGCAAAAACATTGCTTAACTCTTATCCATTCTGATGGCATATTTCATTAACTTCCTTCATAATTGTGCTACATTTGTCTCTGATCTTTCTTTTCTTGTACCAACTAGAAGAAGATAAGCTTAATAGAGGGTGCGCTAATAATTTTGGTGCGCTTTTGTTGAGTCTGGTAAAGGCAAACGAATCGTTTTATTCGCCAGTATTTGGCAGGTGACTCAGGATTTGGTAGCAAGTGATCTTAGCTACAACCTTTGATTGGAGTGCTTGTATGGATACAAGGTTTGAAGCTAGCACTAGTGGTGATCTAGATGGCAATTGAACTTTTGGCGGGATCAATCTTTCATGGATTGACCCCTGGTTTATTACCTTTATCACAACCGAGAATTCTTCTGATTTTAAGAAACTGGACTCATTGAGGCTCCTTCAACGTAAATTGCCAGTGATTACAACGAAATAAGTCCCAACATAAACTTTACTTGCTACCGATTTCACTGCTGAGTTGAAAAGCCTTGTGGAGATTGGTCGGCCATCGTTGTCACGTAAATTTCTTATAAAGAATGAGGCTACTTCATCTGTAAATATTTTAAATACATCGTTTTGGCAAAACGTATTGGGTGGAGCACATATTTCTGTTGTCATAGCGTACCAGTTCTTATTGCGATCAAGTTCCTGAGAAAACACTTGCACAAGCTTTACTGATGGCATATTTGGATGACTACATCCTTCTTTGCCGTCGACTTCTTGAACAACAACTTTGATGATGGAGTAGCTAGATTTGAGTTTACCACTGAAAATTGAAAACACTTAATAATAGATTTTTTAAATAAAACTCTCTATATTTAATAATTATTCACTGAAGGCAAAGCAAATATTGGTGAATATTTTCTGTGATGTAGTCAAGGTAAATAATCACCATACCCACTGAGCCTAAGGTGAATAATATTTTAGTATGATTTTAGACTTGAATTGATCAGACAAAAGATGAACACCTCAGATTGGTCAATGATTATGGGGTTTGCAAAAGTTTGCCAGAGCTCGAGTAATACTAAAACATTTAACTTATCCCTAATTTCATTTTGTGCTGTGTTTTATTCAAGTCTAAAATTATACTACTTATATTAATTGTGTATATTGTCCATATTATATGCCTTTTTAGGAATTGTTAGGTAAACTTTCTCTAAAGGAATCTTGGGTGCCTTTTTTCAATTTGCCCTTATTTAAATATAATGCGAAGCAGTCCAAGACAAAACTGGTTTCGCTTTAAAAGGAAAATCAACAGTCCTTCCTTCTCCATGCTCATTAAGCATGTAAAACCAGTGAGAAGGAAGAGTTTCAAACCTTACGAAGTCATCTTTTTCATACATCATGTGTCCTTTATGTTCTGCAAAGGTGCCTTTGTTGTGAATGATAAATCTCCAGACATCTAATTCCATATTTATGTAAACTGGAGCTAAAATCTTGCCTTTTAGATAAGATGTGACTGCACCAAAGAAGTCACGGCCTGCATTGGTAAGGCTCTGTTAAAAACTTTTAAAAACAAAATCAAACAATATTTTTCAAATCAATAAAATTATAAGGCTTAAAAATGTTCTTAGTGTAGGTTTTTGATTTGTCTCAAAAACACCAAAATAACACTAACCACAACAGTTCTTTAGTCAGATATTTCCCAACTAAAAAGTTCTAATGACCATCCTCTCCATTTGAGAAGGTATTCGTTGTCCTAGGAAATGCGATTCGAAAAAGCTCAACCATTGTAAGCTTGCTTATCACTTCAATAGAACGTTTTCGTATGACTCACCTTTAACATGCAAATGAGCATGTGTATAAAATAGCATGCTAATGAGGTGTGCGTGTAGCTACATGCTTCAGTGATTCGCGCTCTCGGGTTAAAATCAGTAATCAAAATATAACAATTGAGTGACAACGAAAACATTGATTGATTTGCTCATATTATTATTTGCTCATATTTATTGACTGCTGTATTAAAGAACAAAACTTTTGCTTAGCCTATTTTGCCATGCATAATTCTACGCATTGTTTTTGTCTATTTGTTTGTCGACTTTTGCCAGGAGACTATCAACTTTGTCCATCGTCGACATGGCTCTCTCACACATTTTCTTATGTGACTGCTGGGCCTCTTTAGCGTAGTCAAGCTTCCTTTTCCTTTTCCCTTTCCTCTTCTCATCTACTTCTGTACTTGAATCTGATCCACCCTCTGATGATGGCACAAAGTTACTCCTTATTTTACTTTGAATAGCCTCTTGTTTGCGTTGTGCAGCTGTTTTCTTTTGTGCATACTTCATTTGATTCTGTACAGCTAATACATCAGGTGTGCTGTGCTGTTCCGGGACATCAAATGGTTTGGATTGAGACTCAGCTGACTGCTCTGATTGCAATGCTTGTTTTATGATCCTCTTCATTCTCGCAATGACTCGCGTATCTCCGCCTTCCAGGTATAACTACGACGTGTTCTGGTAATCCTACGTCAGCTATCCTCTGTTTGCAATACAGTAGCACATCCCCCCAGCCTTTACCAGTGCAATAATTGTAACACTCAAGTACAAAAGTCTTCTCTTTTTCGCCGACGTTGGCTCGTTTCCTACTTTTCTCTTTTGACTCTAATTCAAACAAAACGAATAAAACGTAAATACAAAAGCATTCTCGCAATGAGTCGTACAAAAGAGGATATGTAGGCACGTTTTGATCTTAAACAATTTTTTACCTGAGCTACTTGTATCTGTTTTAAGAAAACTTTCATCTTGTTGCAACATTTTTAAATAATTAGACTGTTGTCGACGATACGTGTGGTTGTGGTGTGGAAATTATTCTGTTGCTGACTTGAATACATCTGCAGTGAACTGCACACTTGAATGTTGCTAAAATATACAGTCACCTAAAGTGTGCGTGCTTTTCGCGCTTTATAACGCTAAATAGAATTGCATTGCACACCGCCGCCATGGATAACCGTGACCTACAATTTGTGTTGCTGAACATACTAGCGTTTTTGTTAGTTTTGAGTTCCATGCAGCCTCCTTTACTTTATGTCAACAACGTTCCTTTATGCTCATCCCCCATATTGCAAACCTAAATCATGAATTAATACTTTGTGTGCTGCTTTACCGTAGCTCTGTTTACTGGGCTAAGAAGACAATGAAGAATACAGGATTGAACGATAAGGGCTAAGGGTTAAAAACCCAAAGCCGATTTATTAAGTGAATAAATTCAATCCATATAAATACAATAATTTCATAGAACTAAAATGTAGTAAAGGCCATCCCATTTCATTCCTAATAAAGGATAGTAGGCTGATCGAATAGGAATGATGCGAAATGCGTTTTTAATGTCTGTTTTGGCCAAAAAACAACCCTTCCCGTTTTGCTTTACTAAACGAATTGCATCCTCTATTGTAGCATAATGGACACTAGTATGTTCAGGCTGAATGCCATCATTTACGGAAGTTCCTTGAGGAAAAGAGAGGTGATGGATCATTCTGAATTCGCCGGGAATTTTCTTTGGCACCACCCCTAAAGGAGAGACTCTGAAAACGGAAAATGGGGGAGATTGAAATGGGCCTGCAAGCCTATGAGCCTCCAGTTCTTTTTGAAGTTTAACAGAAACAACATCAGGTTGACAGCGCGCACTTAATAGGTTCTCAGCCTCAAAAGTGATCAACTCTCCCTCAAAATGTAAAGGAAAGCCTACACTAAAACCCTTATAAAGGAAATCAACTATTGACGGTTTATACCCAGAAAGCAACTTACACAAGCGATCAACCTTTACTGGGGTTGGGAGGCTGTGGTTTGGACTGTTTGGTGTAGGAAGAGGTTCTGGTATGCTTCGTGGGGGGACGAAAATTGCATTGAAAAATGGAATGATTCCCCTCACACTTAGAACATGTATGTTTATAATCACAACCAGGGCAATCCTTTCCCTTATGGAAACGATAGCAAAATCCCTTCGGTATTGGCCCCTGCTTGTTGGTCTTAGCAGGTAATACATTGTTGGCAGGTAAAGACTGTTTGTTAACGTTCACCTGTGCCTGTGCCTGTAACCACAGCTCCCACTGAATATTCCCCCAAGGATAGAGAGTAGGATTACTTTGCCTAAGAAAGCGGAAATTTTCGTCATAAAATTTCCAATTTTGTCCCCGAGAAGCCAAATCCTGTATTATCTCCCCATATTTCATAAGGGCAGGTGCCTTAGTTGGCCTTTCCTGGGTATAAACCGCCACAAATATTCTGAAAGCGGACATCCAAGTATCAATGTTAATTATGCGTTTGGGTTTAGAGGCCACCTCTAAACATAATGTAGGGTGGTCCGCACCCCTACTAACCACATTAAGTTGATACTTGGATTCCGTTATCGGATTCGTTAGTAACAAACCAAAATCTATATACTCATTTGCTAATATCTTGGATTTTAACTTAACCGCTATGCGGGAGGCTAACCTAAGGCCTACGGACTGGAAAACCTGGCTAGGAGAAGATGAATGCCGGTCCTCACCTGTCAAGGAGTTGTTAACCAGATTTATGGAGTTACTGACTGTGGTGGTAGTAGACTGGCTCGACGCTGCATTAGTATTGGTTCCGATTGGTAACTCTGTGAGCTCCTCGTCATTTAATGGCTGGCCTAATGGTAGAGCTAATGGCTGAGTTGACAACTGAGAAGACTGAGTTGACGGTTGTATGGCTTGGGCCAGCAGCGGAGCAATATTTTTAGTGACCTCTGCACTAACCCTGGCAACCAACTGGTCAAAGACTTGTTGAGGTATTGCTGGTAATGATGACGTTACAGGGCCATCATTAGTGTCTGTTGGGTTTGTTGCACTTGTCTGACGCTGTGTTGTCCTGTTAGATTTTCTCCTAGTGACTTGTGGAGGAGCATGAAGGTCATGCTGTCTAAGGGACGAAACAGATCTTCCACCGACCCCGAACAAATGAACATTAACACTGCCAAAAAGACCAAAATCCAACTCAGTACGAGGATCAAAGTGAGAGAGTAGGTCATTCCTAAGTCTACGTACAAATGAATGGTCAGCCGACTATCCTTTATTAGGAATGAAATGGGATGGCCTTTACTATTATGACTTTGCTGGTCGGCGCCGTGAAGCAACTGATCCAAAAGGTGGTGTCGCGTGACCAAACCAGTTGCCCATAGCAACATAGGCATATTAAACGCACCACTGCCCACCGGCCACGTGAGTCGCATTATTATATAACAATAAAACTATAATCTATTATTAGTTAACTTCTTAAATCATTATATCGTAAATAAAATACTACAAATAACAATTAGAGGAAGAGCATAAAAATTCTATTTGTTGACAAATATTCCATTTAAATCAGCGCTTGTTGCCAAATTTTCACGGTCATGGATTCAGTGGTAGAGATGTCTATTCTCTAATAGCACATCAACCCTGGTTGTTTTGGAGAAATACTGGTGAAACTCCACAATCCTTTCTACAACTAGTTGCGGACGTGTCTCCTGTTTTGTTTCGCTTAACGACAGTAGGACAAATAAGCATTACAAATCAAGTATTGCTTGTTATGATGTGGCTACGCAAATACCTTCATGTTGAAAATCTGGCGTTATGGTTTGATATCGATCCATCATCTGTAGTGCGCATTATAAATAGGACTCTACCAGAACTTTGGCGATACTTCCAAAACCAAATCCGTTGGCCAAACGTATTAGAATGGACTAACCTAATGGGAAATTGGCCAGAGTTTCCCCATTCTGTTGGTGCTATTGATAGCACCCCTCACGATAATCAGGGACATTTAAGATTTGTTCAAGCTGGTTTTTTTGGTAGCACCCATGACGCTACATCTTACAGACTCATGACTCGTATACGACCAGGTCAACCTCTAGCTCTCCCACCAGGAGCAAATCTACTAGCTGACAGGGCCTATCCTGATGGTGGGCCCCTACTAACACCAGTCAGAGCAAACCAAATTCGAATTTTGAATCAAAGAGATAGACGTCGGGCTAGAAAATTCAACAGGTGTTTGTCCAGACGAAGAATAAGAGTTGAACACGTTTTTAAGAATATGAAAACCTACAAGGCTGTTGGGGAAATCTGGAGACACCCAAGATGGTTAATGCCCATCTGTGTTGAGCTAGCAGCGTTTTTGGCCGAGAGGCGTGTAACATTGTTCGAAAGCATCTAAGTATACCCTAAAATATAGATCATAAATGCATTTAAACAATGCAACGTAATTTTTTCCTTTAGGCGCAAGCCACTGGTTTAATTTACAAGTTCATGCATGTTAATTACATTTGAAATTATTGTTAAAAGTGGTTTCGAGCATATCAATAAATATTTTCGTTGTCACTCAATTGTTATATTTTGATTACTGATTTTAACCCGAGAGCGCAAATCACTGAAGCATGTAGCTACACGCACACCTCATTAGCATGCTATTTTATACACATGCTCATTTGCATGTTAAAGGTGAGTTATACGAAAACGTTCTAGTGTTAAAACAAAAATTAAATTTCTCTACTCACATTTGCAGTCTTCTTCCTCTCGATAATTCTTTCCAATTTAATTTAATTTAATTTTTTTCCTTTTTAGCACAGTATCGTACATTACTACCAAAGATAGTGAGTTAAGTTGTCGATAATCTTGAATTTCACTTGTCCTTCGCTTTGAGCAGGAAGCCATGTTTAATACCTGCTTTATAGTGGGGCGGATATGTGCTGAAATTGTTCGTTTTCTGTTAAAAGCACCAATTTTGGCAGACATATAGTCTTTTAGGTGTTTATTAATATCTAATATGGTGCAATCGCAAAAAGTTCCCTTAAACTGATTTAGGGGGATGTTTTCAAAATGGCCGCCATTTTGAACCGGAAGTGAAAGTTCGCCAAAAGGGATGAACTTAAAAAAACACAACTTCGTCAGCATCGTGAAAATATGGGCTAGAAAACGTTATTCGATCATTAAGAAAGAGAATGTGTCCAAATTTGAGTTTAAAAAAAAAATTAAAATAAAAAAAGCAAAGTTTTATGTCAAACCGGAAGTAGCATGTGCCAGCGGCAGAAGTTGTATTTTAATTTATTAAGATTATACACTTTATTAATTTTCGAACATTCTGTTAACATATTTGACTACCGTAAACCTCCGAATATAAGCACAGCCAAAAATAAGCCCATTATCAAGTGGTCATATGGTTTTTCTATTGTTCTAAACATGTTGGGCATATATATAGGTTTTATATTCGGAGGTTTACTGTATTTTCATGGTATTCCCTTATACCAAATGAGCACATCCTTATGAAATGTTAACTTCACCAGTAATAGTTTTCATAGATGTTTAAAACTGCTAAAGCCTAAACAATGTAAATCTCTACAATTATTTACAGCAATACGTTTATAGTGTCTCATATATCAGTGCAGCGCGGTTCATTTTTTGTACAGGAAGAGATTCCTCGACATCCCTTTTGACAGCTGCAACTTATGAGTTCCTGGCATGATCGCATGACCTCCGGATCAGACATTTTGGCATCCCCTTGGACAGTCAGGGTTTCAACAGTATGGTCCTTGTACAGAACTTTACAGAACTTTTCCACGAAATTTTTCCCATTCAATTGACCAGCGAAGTCTTTGCAGAAAGAACTTTGAGTACTGTCAAACAAGTTAATGTGGAAAATAACTCCAGTCACTCCACCTTTTGCTCTGCTATTTTTGAAGGTAATCTGTAAACGAAACGAATATGAATTGTATTTGAACTGATTTATTTACGATTTACGGTGGTTAATGATTTTACGATGCTCTCCTTGTTGTATAAGTCACATTGTTGAATAGTTGGATAAATTTATCTACCTTTATCTAGTGCCAAAGTAACAGTCATACGAATACGGGGGTTTACTTTAGCAGAGAATGTGTGAAGAGACAGTCAATTATATTATCGTTCCCCCCCCCCCTGATCTATGTAGCCGTTTACTTGTAGATTGAAATTTACGTTAGTCGCCTAAGATAGTAAATAACGTATCTAATTTAGAAGACAGTTTGACTTAATGCACTCTTTAGGTTCACAATATTTTCCATAAGAGCACCTTGGCTTGTAATCCTTTCACCCTTACTTTTCACAAAAATTCCATCCTCTTCAGTTTTCCTGAAGTACCACGATCCAGGGAATTCTTTCTTACTATTAGATCTATTACTTCGAACTATCTCTCTTCATGTTGAAATTCAAGTGAATCAAAATGACTCTTAGTGTAATCATAAATCATAGCCGCTCTATGCCAAGCGTCGCTGATTGGTCAATATATTCCTTTCCTTGAGTGATCCTAAACAGATCTTAAAAAGGTTATCGTGTATCATAAGAAAATGTCAAAGTATGACCTTTTGTCCTGGAAGATCAATGCAAGCGATGGTTGGTTATGAAAACATAAATTGTGGTGGTCTGTAGTAGACAGGCAGGCAACCAAGTACTCAAGTACATGAAAGTTGTGATGTGCTCATAAGGGCTCCACAGGAAAAAATTTCAAAATCCCAACTTGGGAAAAAAATGGGGTAATATTGGGATATTTTTGGGTTTTCCTTGGAAATTTTTCCCAATATTTCCCAATATTGGGAAAGTGGTACCAAATCCAAATCTGTGGTCAAAGTAATCCCAATAAAATCCCATAATTGGGAAATTACTGTCCCAATATATGATCAAATTGGGTTTTTATGAGGTCAAAGTATTCCCAGCAAAATCCCATAATTGGGAAATTACTGTCCCAATATATGATCAAATTGGGTTTTTATGTGGTCAAAGTATTCCCAATAAAATCCCATAATTGGGAAATTACTGTCCCAATATATGATCAAATTGGGTTTTTATGAGGTCAAAGTATTCCCAATAAAATCCCATAATTGGGAAATTACTGTCCCAATATATGATCAAATTGGGTTTTTATGTGGTCAAAGTATTCCCAATAAAATCCCATAATTGGGAAATTACTGTCCCAATATATGATCAAATTGGGTTTTTATGAGGTCAAAGTATTCCCAATAAAATCCCATAATTGGGAAATTACTGTCCCAATATATGATCAAATTTGGTTTTTATGTGGTCAAAGTATTCCCAATAAAATCCCATAATTGGAAAATTACTTACCCAATATATGATCAAATTGGGTTTTTATGTGGTCAAAATATTCCCAGCAAAATCCCATAATAATTATGGGGAAATTTTTATGTGCTGAGCACATACACTGAATTACACACAAGCAGAGATAACTAACAATAATTTTTATTAACACAAGCTTTTACTGTTCTAAAATTGTTAAACTTTAGATTTGCATCATTAGATTTACATGCAAACACAACTGCACTAGATTTCAATTTCTTTAACAACAGTAAGATCGGTTTTCTGCAGTTGTCCTAAGTTTGCTCCAGTTTTAATAATAACATACTTGTTACTAATGAGTTTTCTTGCAAAAATCTCATTTAATTCACTGGGAGTAAGTGGTGTTAACGTTTTAGCTGAAATCTGAAATTTGCTTTTAAGTAACTTACATATGTCATCTCTATTGATTAAACGTCCTGTGACAGACTTTATGATTGATAACACTGAATGTTTTGTTATCTTAAGAGAAGGAACCATTTCTTCAGGCAGTACACTAGTCGAGTTCTCGTTCTCAGAATCATCAGCCGGCAGCTCACAGCTGTCGAATAACTTCATTGTATCTGTACTGGTATCTGACTGTGTATCATAATCCTGAGTACAATCCATGTCCTAAAGTACATAAATAATAATACAATTTTAACATTTAATTATTGATAATTTAAGTCTTAAAGTCACATGTACTGATAAGTTGTGTGGTCCAGTTGCAATTATTATACAAGTTCAATGCAATCTTCATTTTGTTCAATCGTAGTTTCTTCCTTCAGAGTACACGTTAATTTTATTATTTTGTCTCAATAATCAGAGGCTGAAGGCAAAGAGAGGGAGGAGCCAGAGAGAGGTTAGCTGGAGAGTAATTTAAAGCAATACGTGACTTGCACTAAGGAAATCGTGTGATGTTTGATATTGAATGGCAAATATATGAAAATATAAAGAAATCTGGACAATCAAATTGATGGATCACACACTGAGTTGTGACAATTCCATGGATGATCACACTAATTTTAGCCTGAATCATGTGTCACCCCTAGGCCACCCTAGATGAAATATACATGCATGCATGAGATTCCTCGACATCCCTTTTGACAGCTGCAACTTATGAGTTCCTGGCATGATTGCATGACCTCCGGAGCCTCCGGACCTCCGGACCTCCTAAATGAGATTGATCAAATTTGCTCCAAAGTCAGTAAACATGAGTAAAAGAAATGATTCTGTCCCTTTTTATACCAAAATATTCATAAAAATAGACGTAAAAATATATGAAGTAAATCTTGTATTTAAGAATCGTATTGTATTCATTTAAGACATCAAAAAGTAATTTTTTTGACTACGGAATACTGGCGCCAAAATAAGGCTCAGTTATTTCACTGAACTTACCCGCGAATGCTTTTGCGATTGTTTCGCCGAAATGTTTCTTTAGCTTTTCCAAGATCGTTTCAGTTTCTTCCTTGTTTTCACTGGCCATAATGACTTAAAACTAAAAGTTTGATGTACAGAAACAAACTTTACCGAACGAAGAAGGGCTGGAAAAAGAGCGAAGGCGAGTGAGCGAGCATGCTTTATACTTGCAGAACTATAGTCGTTTCTGATTGGACTATACAGGAACAGCATATAAACTCAAACGTGATTGGCCAAAAGTTTCTGCGTTTTTGGTCAGCTGTTTTAAAGTACCGCTGATACTTAAGACTCTGGGCTCGACAAAAAGAGCGGGAGATTCGACAACTTGTAAACAAGGATAGTTTTTGCTTTTTATGAAGAATGTCCCAGCAAGAAAATACTTTCAGATGGAAAAGAAGTGATGTCACCTCTTGTAATTGCAACGAAAAGAGTTATAGGCACGTCCACTGCCCTTGTAAAAGTTGTAATGGACGTGCAACGAATAGAGGTACTGAAATGCGGCATTGGAAAGAGGCAAATTTACTGGATCTCGATTCATTCGATAGCAATAACCCTTGCTGTGATTCTATGGAAAGTGATGAAACCGCGAGTGATTATATGGAAGTTGACAGTCAGGATCTAGTAGAAGAGTTGGCTTTTCAGGAACAAACAACTGCTAGTGGTAGGCTTAATTATAATGTGTATGCTGACATCAACGTAGATTTAAGCAGTGATCAGCCTTACAATGATAATCCTGTAAAGAAACTCATTATTAAAGCTGTTTTGAATGCACTAAAAATTCAAAAAGATAGTGGATTGTCTATCAACACTTTCACAGATATTTTAGATTATGCTAAAAGATTATTGTTGGAATCAAACGCTTTAAACAAAGAGATGTTTGATCCTGATGTTTTAGCAACTTTATGGCCTAAATCATGGAGTGATGTGCAAGCACTTTTAAAGGAAGAAGGATACTCTGATGCAAAAGAATACATCATTTGTTTCTGTCATTATGAATTACAAGGTCGAAATTCTTCTGCAAGTAAGATTAAGTACACTGGCAAATACAGTATTATGGAAAGCAAAACTGACCTTTGCAAACATTGTGGAAAACCAGGATTTATAACATATTACTACCTTGGACTTGAGAACAAAGTCAAGCATTGGTTTCATGATAAGACACTACGTCAAAAGATGCTATCTCACTGGATGGAGCGGGAGCACTGGCTAGGAAGAGATGAAAGTTGGCCACTTAAAAAGGAAATGTGGGATGGCGAGAGATGGCTGGAACTGCAGTGGTTTTGGGACCCAAATGAAACTTGGGCAATTCCATGCTACTGCAAATGCTGTGGTATCCCAATATCAGTAGATCATTTAACCAAATCAGAGGATGGGCCAGTGGAGGGAATGAAAGTTGTAGAATGCCCAGAATGCTTGGAATCGTTTGAACATTCTTTGAAAACTACAACTGGTTCTCCATTCAATATTGCTTTGATTGGACACTGGGATGGATGGCAAGCATTCAATGGCTCAAGTTCAAGAAATTGTGGTTCGATGGAAGTAACGATTGCAAACTTAACAAAAAAAGACATAAACCATACTGATGAGGTATATGTTCTGGGATTTGTGCCACTAACATATGTTCCAAAGTTACCTCAAACGTATGATCCTTTCCTTGAGCCATTGATGAAGGACATTTGCAAAGGTTTTATTGATGGCTTTAAGATTGATACTGGTTCACTCCATGATATTGAAATGCAAGAAGATTTACAACTTGTCCGTGTTTTATTGCTTTGCTGGTCAGGAGACCACCCAGGACAATGCGAGATAGGCAAGCTATTAAATCAAGGTACATGTCCCTGTCGGAGGTGTCAATTAATTGGTCAACATCTACCACAAAATGAATCCAATAATCACATGTATTATGGTGACAATCGTTCACACTATAGACATCAGTGGGAGCCACGGAAGATTTCTGAGATGTTAACAGATCTTTATGATGTTGAGGCTGAGACAAGGCAAAGTGTAAGAAAGAGAATGTCATCATATAAAGGTGTAACTGGAATTAGCATTTTGCATAAGTATTTGTATCCACTTTATGGTTTTGACATACTGCAAGATTTAACATTTGATGTATTCCATACAGTTTCTCTGAATGTTGTGAAAAACCAAACAGAAAGACTATTAGATCTAAATCTAATAGATAAAGCACATCTAAGTAATGAAATAAAGAATTTCCCATGGCCAAAAGAGTTCAAGAGTGGACGGCTTCCCAGGCCAGTTCAAAACTACAATGGATCTTTGGGACAGTGGAAAGCTGAAGGACTTCAAAAGTTCTCTTTTCCAATGGCAGATTGTATACTTGACAACAGTCTTGAAGATCCTAAAGAGCAAGAAATCCAACACTTAGTATCAAGGATAACAGAGATGCACTTCAATACTGGACGATATGGTTGGACTGACACTATGATTGATGAAAACAGAAAGTTGTCATGGCGCTTAAATATATTGGTAGAAGAAATCCAAGGACTCAAAATGTGTACGATTTCAATTCATAACCTTCTCCATATCCATGAAGACATCATAAGATTTTCTGGTCCTGATAACTACTGGTGCGCAGTTTTTGAAAGAGCTGTCAAAGGCTACATAAAAAGATCTAGCAATTGTAAAGGGATTGAAAAAACCTTTGCGTTTGCAGAATCAAGAAGGGAATTCCTCAAGCCCTATGCTGAGAAGAAAGATGAGCTTGGGAAGATTGACTGTAAATTGGTAAGCTAATTTTTATCCTCTTCATTTACACTGTAATTATCATTGAAACATTTACCAAATCTCAAAAGCATGACTATTGTGGTTTTCATTTGCTGCATACTTTCCTACATCTTCATCAGCATTGAAAGATTCATTGTCTTACCTGAGTTTTACATTATTTGTGATTGAAGTAATGATAGGCACAACAAAAGTTTGCCAATAAACTACAGTGGTCATACTTTTGAGATGTTAAAGGCATGAACTAATATTTAAAATTGGAAAATTGGAATACATATATGATAGTAGAAAGAATATTAAAAGTATTTAAATGTAGTCCCACAAACTGCAAAAAACACTCAATTCACCACCACCACCCTCCCAACCCTATGGTCCCACAGCCAATAATGCATAGTCATAAAATTATTGTGTATCTTATTGTCTTACTTGCTTACCTCCCCAATATATCTCACTTTAGGGCATTGCCAGTTCTGTTGACACTGCTAAAGTGGCTATTGACAGGAAATACACTCCAAGTACATCCCTTCTTCTTGGTGCAATGGACAACATTTCTAGAAGAGGCTGAGAGAAGAAAATTGGCAAATCATCTGTCACTACCTTTACATAATATAAGTGAAGTTGCTTATTTATCAAAGAGATGCTTTATGGCAGACAGGAGCTTTGAAGGAACTGTTTTCAAATCTGGAGAGATAGCAGTGTTAGCCATTAATCAGCTAGAGGTTGTAGTGAAACTGGACATATTTCTGTCAGTGAGAGTCAAAGGTGATGAGTCATACCAATTGCTAGTTAAAGGACACATCCATCCTTACTGTACAGATAATGAAAAACAGACAAAGCATTTTTGGACTGGATTTGTAAGTGTCAAGAACACACCTGGGAGAACCAACCTTTTGTAATGTCAGTGATATCCAGAGAAAAGTTATCCTGTATAAATGTGACAAAGAACAATATACTGTTGTTGACTACCAGAGGCAAAAGGAACAGCTTCCTTTTGAAGTAGTCGTCCCTGTTTATCCAGAAAAAGGGGATATGTTACTTATACAAGGGGAAGGTAGGGATGACATCTGGTATGGCCATGCTTGCAATGTTGATTACAAACACAAAACTGTAGATGTGTTTTTCTTTGTGGAACATTCAAGAAAGAGAAACATCTATGTTAGAGAAACATATGGCAATCATGCAAGAAATGTCATTCCATGGGCCTCCATAATTGGAGTTGCTGATGGAGCATGGAAAAGCTCTTCATTTGTACAGTGGCAAAAAGCTGTTGGATAAACATTAACTTTGTTTTAAATGTAAGCTGGATTAATTTACAATCAATTTGCCATTCTCATTTTTGTAATTCACAAAGTTTGGAAAATGAACACCAAAAATATTTATATACTGATGAAACTAGATTTTACTTCCAAAAAGCATAATAATACAAAACGTAAACATATCATGCATAGGAGTAAATTGAATTAGTTAAAACCTGAAGGCCTAATTTTTGTGATTCATTTTCTACATGCATGTATCTAGTAAAGATATGTATTTCACAAAGTTTACCATTAATTCCCAAGTTTGAATTTTCATTAGAATTAGATTCCCATTTTATTCCCATTTTTGGGATTCAGTTTGTAATTATTTTCAATTTATTCCCATGTTTGGGTTTTGATTGGAAGTACAGTCCCATTTAATTCCCATTTTTGGGATTCAGTTTGTAATTATTTTCAATTTATTCCCATGTTTGGGTTTTGATTGGAAGTATAGTCCCATTTAATTCCCATTCTTGGGATTCAGTTTGTAATTATTTTCAATTTATATCCATGTTTGGGTTTTGATAGAAAGTACAGTCCCATTTAATTCCCATTTTTGGGATTCAGTTTGTAATTATTTTCAATTTATTCCCATGCTTGGGTTTTGATTGGAAGTACAGTCCCATTTTAATTCCCATTTTTGGGATTCAGTTTGTAATTATTTTCAATTAATTTCCAAGTATGGGTTTTGAATGGAAGTACAGTCCCATTTAATTCCCATTTCTGGGATTCAGTTTGTAATTATTTTCAATTTATCATAGCAAAATCACTGCGGACAAAAGCCATTTAATTCCCATTTTTGGGATTCAGTTTGTAATTATTTTCAATTAATTTCCAAGTATGGGTTTTGAATGGAAGTACAGTCCCATTTAATTCCCATTTCTGGGATTCAGTTTGTAATTATTTTCAATTTATCATATCAAAATCACTGCGGACAAAAGCCTCAGGATCAAATTTCTGCCAGGCGTTACTCGCAGACAGCAATACATCGGACTCGAAAACAATGCAAATTTTGAAGCTTTCCAGCCAATTTCTCGACGATTATAACTTAGAACACATTTTTACCTCCAGAAATACAAACACTGATATTCATACTGTAACTGGTAAGAGTTTAAAGTCATTTCGTTGCGATTTCATGGGGGCAAACTTGAATTTTCTGATGCCGGTAGGGGACGTTTTAACAAGGCGTTCCTAAGTTTTTGTCAACCAAGTAGTGGAATACTGGGTTTAACTTTAATGCGCATGTCCCAATCCAATTTTTACCGCCAGAATATGAATCTAGAATAAATTACCCACATTTTGGTACCAAAAATGTCTATATTTTTTGAGTTTTGTGTGGGGCAAATTGCTTCTAAATATCCCTCTTGCTTCTCTTGACTTTCTGTGTGACTGTAGTAGCAGTTGGAGAAGATTTTAGCGACACAAATGACGGTACAAACTCTGGATTTGGCCATGATCCTGCTTTTTTAATTTACAGAATCAACACGTAAGTCATTAAAAAATATAAGCTTATATTTCTTAGAAAAATCGTAATAGCCCGAATATTCTGTTATTATATGTAGTTATTTACAACTAAGCTAGTCTAACCTGTTATTAATCCAGTTTCTCACTACCAAAGATTTGAACTCATTATTTTGTCTTAATTTTTTTTTCAATACAGATATTTGATTTATAGCGTGTCAAAGAGCGAAAAGGAAGGTGAAGATAAATCTGCTATAGCTGAGAAAATAGAGAAAGTAATAAGCAAAGCTGAAATAAGAGGAATAATTGTAAACAACCGCATAGTCAATATATTTCGCAAAAAAATTGCACTTTTATATGGAAAGATAAAAGCTGCAAGGAAGAAGGGTGGTACATGTGTAAAGAGGCTGCTAAATCGTTGGAAGAAAAGTACCTACGAATTCACAGTTTACTATCATGAGGTGGACAAATGTGCTCTTCAATTAGAAAACCAAAAGCTTTTGGGTCAGAAAAGGGTCTTAGAGGAAGATGTTGTGAAAGAAGTTGCAAAACGAATGAAAGTACAAGAAAAACTTGAACAAGCCCTTTCAGAAACAGAAAAATCTGCAAGTTATTACAAGAAAAGGTTCAAGAATATAGTTAAAAAGGTTATAAACAAGCAAAAAAGGGCCCCACAAAAAAATAAAAGATATCATGAATACTCATATAGACATCAGGCTAGAGTTAAAACCCAGCTTAAAGAGCAAAGTATTTCAACACTTTCATTTCTTGGACAATATGATTTCATAGCAACTAAAGTAGAAGTGTTTAATACTGATACCCAACAATATGAAACATTCCAGCTTATTGATGAAAATGAACTTCCTTTTACCCAAAGCAATACCAAAACCCTTACCAATGAAGATGTTGATGATATTAATTTATGGATTTACATAAAGTTTTTTGAGTTTCAGTTTTTGTCAGAATGTTTTGAATCCACACTTGAGTTTTGGATGAATGTGTTACTTGAAGTTCCTTTCTTGATATTGCCTTTTGTTACCATCACCTCTAATAAATGTGAACACAGCAAAACATGAGTCCTCAATTTCAGATTTGACATATTTGTCACCAATGTCTTTGTATTCCTCTATTGACCCTTTCTTTGCCAACCAGTATCGAACAGTATTGTTTTCCACATAAGCAAAATCACCATTGGAATTAAAAATTCTTTCGTCCCATTTTCCACCTAAGGTTTCATCTAGAATTCGGTTGTCTTTAATAGCATAAACTTCTCTCCCTCTTTGTACAACGCTGTTGATTAACTGACCTTGTCCGGTAGAAAATACATCCTGATCAACAGTGATTTCTATCCGAATCTCAGGTTCGTCCCTACGGCCAGACCAAAGCACAGGAAAAAATATCGATTTTCCAAGGTTGGTAGATCATTGGTATATCATCGGTACATTATTGGTATATCATTGGTAAAGAGCATGATATACCAACATTGGAAAAATGGTTACATATTCCAAGTCAAATTGTAATATTTCAACAATGGTATATCAAAAATAGTTTACCAAGTTGGGAAATCATTGGTAATCAAAATAAAATACCAACATTGGAGTATCAAACATAATTGATATACCAGCATTGGTTTATTAAACATAGTTGATTTACCAACGTTGGTATATCAGACATAATTTGATAAACCAACATTGGAATATCAAACATAATTTGATGTACCAACATTGGTTTATTAAACACAGTTGATTTACCAACGTTGGAATATCAAACATAATTGATATACCAATATTGGAGTATCATACATAATTGATATACCAATATTGGAGTATCATACATAATTGATATACCAATATTGGAGTATCATACATAATTGATATACCAACATTGGGTTATCATACATAATTGATATACCAACATTATGATATAAATTGATATGAGCACCAAATACATAAACTCAATTTTTAATATTTAAAAATATCAAAATATACCTTGTATAATAGATTATACATATATATACTCTATATATAGACAAAAATACAACATCTTAGTAGAATAATACAACATCTTAGTAGAATAATACAACTTAATCTTAACTTAACTTAATCTTAGTAGAATAATACATTTTAGTAGAAACTGATCAGTTGTTCATAACATCTGGAATAAAAGTTCTAATATAAAATATCTTGTGTTTCATCATTATCTGAAAAATCTTGTGTTTCATCATCATCGTCCTCCTGTAATACAATTTTCTTGAGTGTAGTGAGATTTCTTCTTTGCTCGTTTCTGAATTCCTGGGAATCATTTTTGTCCTCTGCAAGAGTGTTTGCTTGACTCGAGCCAGTGGAAGTTGCCATGATGTCATTATTTATCTTAAAATCCCCTCTTCTTAAAGCGATGTAGTTGGCATTGTCACTAACAGCTACGTAGTTGTTTTCTATTAGTTTCTTTGCCATTCTGTTTGCTAACTCATATTTGCCAATGCCCCTTGATTTCACATTCAGGCTTTTGCATTTTTGGACCATTTCTTTGTAGCTAACACTGCGAAAGGATACTTTTTCCCAGTGCTACTGTCAAAATCAGTTGAGCACTGTATATGCTCAGGTCCTTTGGATCAGATGAAGCTGTCAGTGATTCCGATGGTTTTTCAGCATCCGTCATGTCAACTGAAAACAGAAGAATTCATGTGAAACTAGAAGAATGGACTATAAATAACCTTCTGAATAAATAATAGACTACTAAAACTGTTTCACTAACTATGTTGTGACAGGTGTCAATAAATTATTATACCTCTCAGGCCACCATTAATGCACTATATTCCCCCTTACCTTGGTCGTTTTCTCCTGCTTTCCTAGCACGTTTAGCTGGTGGACTTGGTTTCTATTAGAAATTTACAGCTAATTAATTTAAGGACTAGTTTTATTCATGTCTGCTCTATTTAAAATGTAATTGGACACAAAGTTATCCAATGCTCAACTGATCAGCCTGATATGAATTAAATTGTCCATATGTTCAAATGTAGGTCTAGTGAGTTACATGAATTCAGACAGCTGTATTAATCCACCTTAAATTTGCACCTGAGATATCACTAACTAAAAGGTATCATTATTTATCGTGACAATTTTGGTTAGGATTGGCTCTTCACACATTTAATTCTAGTTTAATTTATTAAAATTGAAAGTTAAGGACCAATATTAACTGCAATGAAAAAAAATTACCTCAAAATCATATCCATCTTCTATTCTTCTGTTTTTTTCGGAGCACCAAGTTAAAATATGCTTTCTTATGCAATCTGTGTGATCAATCAATAAAAAATCAGACTAATGTTATTATCTTAGAAATTTAATTCATGCAAATTTTTCACATGCTTATTGAAAGGCACTAGCATTTTTATGTGGGTGTCTAAAAACTCATAAGCTATAAGCTATTAGACCAATGAATTTGACTATGTAAAGTTTGAACAAAAACTGACAGTTTATATAATGTTTATAAAATTAATTTACCTTTTCCAAAACCAATCTCTGGTATTGCTGGAAGAGGCTCCAGTGCCAACACCATTTCTGATAACAAGAAGGTATTGGTGTTGTTGTTCTTGAAATATATTTTATTATTACCAGGCCATCTCTTTTTACATTCTTCCCTTATCAATCCTAACCTGCATTACACATAAAAAAGAGATTGTGTTCCAAAAATGACTAAAGATTATGAATGATAAGTATCGAAGTCATAAAAATACATAAATTTCTTACTTTTCATTGTATAACTTCTTTTGTTCTACATCCAGGGAATCTTTTAATTCATTGTTCATTTTACACTTTGTTCTAGTTAAGTCTTCATCCTTGCCAGTATCATTATCAACCTGCTCAGCCACAGTGACTCCAACTGATGGTTTCTTATGAGCTATACAAAATAGAATAATTCAATATATCTTGCAAATACTGATTTGGCAATTTAATACACTTTCCATGTTTGGACTTTCTTGTGCACACAATTAACATTTAAATGAATGCCCATTTGTGCATTGATTGTCAGTTGACGCTGATTTGTGAAGATGGATAATTCACACTATTAATACAACTATTGGCACAAATGAATTTCCACTTCCGACTTTAATGCAAAGGGTGTATTACAAATACATGTACATATTCAATGTACTTTTATTCAATTCAAATGTATTTGTGTTTATTTAACAAAAATATCATATTGCATTGTCTACAGCAAATTTTAATGAGTATAGTATGGTGTATAATATTGTGTATAGCATAGTAGAGTATAAAGTATAGTGTATAGTATAGATAGCATAGTAAAGTATACATTGTAAAGTAACATTAAGTGAGAGAGTATACTGACCTGCAACCAATTTCTGTATACGTTTTAAAACAGTTAGTTGTTCCCCCATCAACTTGATGCCCATATCAGCCAAACAATTTCTGTCCAGCATAATAAGGGACTCACCAAAAATTCCAGCATCTTTGCAATGGTGATAAAAATAATTACCAATAATTCATTTTATCAGCTCAACACATTTAACCTATTTACCCACTCACATTATACTTCTTTTTATCACCTAAGAATTTAATACATACCTTCAAAGAGTTTTGTGTAGCTTATGTCTTCCATGCTCTCTAACCATGATGAAACCTCCCCTGTAGTCCATTCTGAAGTACAAAATTAAATAAATAAAAAAGTATATAATCAACAGGGTTCGTACTAAGCTTATAGTTTTGTCGCACAATCCCAGAAATTTTCAAATAGCTTTTAAGTCTACTAGTGCTTTCGAAAGTGGGCTAATTCCACGCCTATGTCGGATTGTCTTTCGTGTACTGGTGTACAAGGGCGTTTCATTTTTTTTACTTTGACTTCCTTTTCATAGGACTTATATTTACATGTTATAGAGTTTCATGATACTCTTAATTTTACTTTAATATTAGCTTACAGCTGAAAAAAGAGACCGAGGTGTAAATTAATAATGTTCCTTGCAAGCTCCGGCCTCGCTCTACCCTGCGCTCTGTTCGCAGGCCGGTAGCCGTCGTTCGGCCATGTAAACAGGTCTTCGTTTATAACGTCAACGTTAAATTTTAACTTTCCTTTACAAGGTTTCAAACAAACTTACTTACCTTCGACATTTTTGGACATCTTTCTCGCTTTCTTTAATAAACAGCTTCAGTATTAAACAAATTAGATTCCAACTTCAAGAAGATACTTCCAAGTGAGAAAAAGATGGGTTGGTTTAGGCGGGAAAAGTTAGAAGTCCCGGATAATATTCATTTCGAGGGATTCTGGGTAATCCAAAGGAATCCCAAAATAGTGAAATAGTGCAAAAATCGTGACATATCACTGATGTATTTACAAAGTTTGACAGGATAATATTCCTCAATAATGTTCATGGAACAAATGTCTGATAATTTGCCAGCAAATTTGGGCAACAACTGGAACAACATAACAATGACTAGTGTTTACTATGTTAGCACATAGTCTTTCAAGTGTCCTGGGACTTTCGTCTCTCTCGAAGGTCTTGTTGGAGGTGGCGGCTCTTCGACGACGGGTGTGTCAGCCTCAAGGTCAGCATCCTGAAGATATCTTTTGACCTCTGTAACATTTCTCCTGTAGTCTACTCCTTCAGGTGATGTGACTACAACCTCACTCCCACTCTTGCTTGTGACTTCATACTGTTCATCCTCAAATGTAGTGGTCAGCTTATTTGCCTTTCTCTGTTTTAGTAGGACAGTATCTCCTGGCACAATATCATTCCCCCTTGCACCTCGTCTAGCATCAGCGTAGTCCACCCTCTTTTGTTTGGACTCAGAGTCTTTGTCTTTTGCCTCAGCATACATTTGGGTAGATAGATCTGTCAGCTGGGGTAGTTTTGACTTCATTTCTCTATTGAATAGCAGTTTGCTTGGGGTGATACCTGTGCTACTGTGTGGTGTTGTCCTGTAAGCCACAAGAAACTTCCTTAGTTCAGCCTGCATGTCCTTCTTTTCTGCATGGGCAATCTTTAAGATCTTGAGAAGGCTTCGATTTTGTCGCTCTACTTCACCGTTTGCCTGAGGCCATAGTGGTGTTGACGTACTGTGGCTTATACCGTTCTCTGCTAGGTATGACTTGAACTCCTCTGATGCAAATTGGGGACCGTTGTCAGTCCTCAGGGTTGCAGGAAGGCCATGAGTACAGAAGATCTTGTCGAGGCTCTCAATGACCTTTGTAGCTGTCGTAGACCTCATGATGTCAACCTCAAAGTATCTGCTAAAAAAATCAACAACAACAAAAACATATTCCCCTGATGGGAGTGGACCCATCAGGTCAGCAGCCAAGTACTGCCAGGGTTGACTTGGGAATGCAGTGGGCTTTAGTGGCTCTGGCGGGGTTGGCTGGCCAACAAGTTGACAGCCATGGCAAACTTTGCACTTGTCTTCTGCCTCTTTATCCATTCCGGGCCACCATAGCTTGGTGCGCAATCTTTGTTTCGTCTTGACAACTCCCTGATGTCCCTCGTGTGCTAATTGAACGGCTCGGCAGCGTAATGTTGTGGGTATAACTAGTCGCGTACCCCTTAGTACTAACTTACCTAAGGTGGAAAGTTCATTTCTCACTGCTTTGTACTGGGACGGGATGTTATCCCACTCCCCCGTTGATATGCATAGTCTCAGTCTTACTATCTCAGGATTACAAGCTGATTCTTCTTCGATTTCTTGGATGGTCATTGCATTTGGTGTGGCCATGTCAGCGACATTGCGAATATATTCTTCAGCATCTGAGTTTACGCACAGTCCCTTGATGTTGGATAGCCGTGACAATGAATCTGCTATGTTACTATCTCCTGGTATGTACTTCACAGTGAAGTTATAGGGTTGGAGTCGCAGTACCCACCTTTCGATCCGTGCTGGAATTGGTGACTTGGTGGTGTAGATGGTCTCAAGTGGTTTGTGGTCTGTCAAGAGCGTAAACTCCACTCCGTATAAGTACAGGTTGAACCTTTCACTAGCCCACACGATTCCTAGGGCCTCCTTTTCTGTCTGAGAGTATCTCTGTTCAACCTCTGTGAGACTCCGGCTGGCATAGGCTACGACTCGCTCGACTCCATTCTTTACTTGGGTGAGGACGGCACCGAGGCCTACTGGACTTGCATCTGCAGTAAGTTTGGTCTCTTCAGCATTCCTATCAAAGTACGCCAGGGTTTCAGAATTGGCTAAATCACTTTTAAGTGTGTCAAATGCCCTTTCATGTACATTATTCCAATGGAATGGTGTTCCTTTCTTGGTAAGTCTGCAAAGGGGTTCTGCTGTAGTAGCTAGGTTGGGTACAAATCGTGCGCTAAAATTCACAAGTCCAAGAAAACTGCGAACTTCTCCTGCATTTTGGGGCTCTTTTGCACTGGCTACCGCCTCTACTCTTGATTCCGTGGGACCGATACCCTTTTGGGAGAGCAAATATCCCATAAAGGTCAGTTCTGGCATTCCCAGCAGGCATTTTGTTTTGTTTAGTGTGAGGCCTTTCTCTCTGATGCAATTGAGTGTTTCTCGTAGTCTTTGGTCGTGCTCTTCCACTGTACTTCCATACACAATTATGTCGTCGTGAATGTTATAAGCGCCATCAACACCAACTAGAACCTGTTGGATTACATGTTGGTACAGTTCTGGTGCAGAGCTTATACCAAACATGAGTCTCTTGTATCTAAACAGTCCCTTATGTGTTATGAAGGTGGTAATATTCCTGGACTCCTCTTCTAACTCTATCTGGTGGAACCCCCATTTTAGGTCAAGTTTGCTGAACACTTTGCTTCCATTGATGTTATACAAAACCTCATCTACTGTGGGTATGGGGTGACGTTCACGGATAATTGCCTCATTAGCTTTCCTCATGTCTACACACAGTCTTATGTCACCCCCTGACTTTGGAACAACCACGACTGGGCTTACCCAAGGTGTTGGGCCTTCAACAGGCTCAATGATGTCTTCGCTGACCAGTTCATCAAGCTTGGCTTCCACCTTTTCTCTCAGGCCAAACGGTATGGGCCTTTGTTTTTGAGCTACAGGCTTGATAGTCTCGTCAACGTGTAGCTTGGCTGAATAATCTTTCAGTTTCCCGACTCCGCTGCAACACTCTGAAAATTCATCTAATAAGGATTGTTCCTGAATGTTGTTGACCATGATCTTTATGACCCCTAGCTCTTCGCAAGTTTGACGACCAAGTATAGGGCATGCCTTGTCCTCCACGACAACAAAGGTTGCTGTACAGCACTTTCCTTGATAGCACATTTCAGCATCAAACTCTCCCACAACACTTAATGGCTCCTCTGCTCCATAGGCAAACAGACGCTTGTTTGTTTTCCTTGAACGACACACGATTCTTTCTCGCTTTAGCTCTATCCAGGTATCCCTGCACACTATGTTGCATGTTGATCCTGAGTCTATCAGAACATTCCTGAGCTGTACTCCTCCCAGTTTGATGTTAATTTTGGGTGTTGTTTTATCATTGGGACTCACAGCAAAGGCATAGTCTCTCTCTTCCTCTTCAGTGACAGAGCGAACCTAGCGTTTGGTATTGATTGGTTTTGGTTCGGTGGGTTTTGAGCGGCAACACTTGGCAAAGTGTCCGGTCCTTTTACAGTTGTTGCAAGTGGCTGACCTTGCCTTGCACTCCGGGTCATTCCTGTAGTGTCCCCTCAGACCACAACTGTAGCAGCTCCCTGGCTTCATGCTGCCTTGTTTTCCTATGTTGTTAACTTGTTCAGGGGGTCTTTGGTCACTTTCGATGGACTTCGCCTGTCTCTCTGCCGATTCCATTGCTCTGGCTAGTTCTTGTGCTCGTTTTAGGGTCAATAAGCCACCAGCTTCCAGTAGTTTTTTCCGTAAACTATGCGACCGGCACTTATCGATTAACTGATCACGGATGTGTTCAGATTTTTTATCGCCAAAATCACAATTTTCAGTGAGTTGAAACAATCTTGTGACGAATTGATCAACAGTTTCTGACTCTTCTTGGTTAGCTTGGCGAAACTGGTGTCTCTCAAACGGCACGTTGACTTGTGGCGCGAAATAATGGTCCAACGTACGCATTGCTTTGTCGTATTCTTTATCGTCTTCGCCAACTGGTCCAGGGTCTGTTAGAGTGTGGTAGATATCCTGCACATCAGAGCCAGCACAGTGGAGAAGTAGTGCCTTCCGTTGTGGATCCTTTTCGACGCCTTTTGCCACTAAAAAAAACTCAAACGACCGTTTCCAACGCTTCCAGCGAGGCCCCATGCTCGTCGGGTTGCTTTTGCAGTCAAACGGCGCGATATTTCCGATTTCCATGATTGAAGACATGTCTCGTAGATTGTTTTAATCCTCGTCGCCAATTGTAGTACTTATGGACAATAAACAACGCATTTAAGTCTTGGTTCAACGCATCTAAGCTCGCTTTATTATCCCATGTGCTTTCTCTCTCCAATACATACCATAATATATCCCATACACAGGGACCCCGACACTACAGTCCAGACCACCCAAATCACTATGGCCTCATGGAGTCGCAATATGAGTACTGTCCATACTGTGGCCAAACAGGCAGCATTCCTTATTATTACATGAGTTTAATTGATAGGGTCAAGTCTTGGTGTTCGTGTAAAGAAATGTGTCATAAAATGACAGCTCACTGGAGAGATAAGCATCACTGGCTCCCTGATGAATCTAGAGTAGGCTGGGGTTGGCCTCAAAAACATGAGTTGTGGGATGGGACTAGATGGGCTGAACTTTCCTATTTCTGGAATCCAAATAAAGCATGGTATTTACCAGCAAGATGTACTTTTTGGGGCTGTGGAAACATTGTATATGCAGAGGTTATGATGCAATCACCTACTAAGAATGATGGAGTCACTCGTGAAGTGGTTTGTCAGGAATGTGGTTCTTCATTTGAACACATTCCCGTTGAAGTCAGAGGTGATCCACGAAACATAGCCTACACAGGTATGACTCTAACCAATGGTGTTTGAGATCACCAAGGTTTAGCATAAAAGAATGAAACGGGTTCACACTTAAAGCTATAATCTGCAAATTGTGGGATTATATGGTGCTATACTCACATTCTTGTACCCAGATCCTTCTCAGCTTGCCCATGGAAAATCAAAGTACATATGTAATCTAACCAATTGTAAAAATATAATGTGTGCAATAAAGTTCAGTTCTGATCTTTTTATCTTTTAGGGCACTGGGATGGCTGGCAGCCTTTCTCCTCTCCATTTCGTGGATGTGGTGCAATTGAAGTATCAATTGCAACAATGGAAAAGTTAGACAGATGCCACAAAGATGAGGTTTATGTCGTTGGCTTTGTTCCAAGCTATCTCATTCCTAATAAAAGAAGTGATTCATTGGATCCTTTTTTGGAGCCACTCATAAGGGATCTGGAAGATGGCTTCATTGATGGTATACGCGTGAACTATAAACTTCAAATTGAAAATATTGCACCAGGAAGTGCAGTTATACGACACTTACTTCTTTGTTGGAAAGGTGATCATAATGGCCAGTGTGAAGCAGGAAAATTTATCAATTGTGGTAAAAAGCCCTGTCGTCGATGTAACTTGGAAGCAGTTTGGATTGAGGCATCAAATCATTACTACTATCCTAGATTCAGAAAGCAAGGGAGATACTCTAATGGAAAAAAAAGCATCATAGATAGCATAGATGAAATAAAGGATATTGATCAAGAAGAACGTATTTCTGTGAAGTCAGCCAAAGCAAAGGATTCTGGATATACAGGTCTATCAATATTCCATAGGCTTTATCCTCTGAATGGGTTTTTATACACGCCGGGCCTGAAGCGATCATAAACGCGCCATTTTAGCAATTGCTGAAATTGAGCTAGAAATTAATTTTTCTCTTAATTCCTTTCGCTTTTTAGCAAGACCAGCTACTGGAAACCTGTCCCTCGAGATGGCTTTTGTGCTCGCGTCCCTTTTTACCCATTCGAGGCTGAACCAAATGGCACTTTAAACTCCCTTCTCTGTCATGTCACTAAGAAGTTAGCTCTCAACTTCGAAAATGCGGAACCAATTTATGGAAGCTAATGACATTTTTGCTGTTAAGACCTAGAATAAAAGAAAAAGAACAACGTTTATCTAGGTATCTATCGTTTTCGATTTTGTAAATATTCATTTTTCGATGCTAGAAAAGCTTTTTTTCCCAAAAAACCCTGGAAAACGTAAGGCCTAATTTAAGAACACTACCCTTATAGTCAAAGTTAAAGAAAACAATTCAAATTTACCCTTAAGAGTCCAAACAACCAGCAAAAGAAAGGTCGTTCTTCTGGTCTTCAAATATGGCCGTCAAGTCCTCTGCAAACGCAGGCACATCCAAGCGATGAAATGAAATGCATATCATTTGAAATCTGATTCCAAAGACCAACGTGGCCGCCATATTTAGATATAAAACTGCTGGCCAATTTGGCGTATATTTTGAGCGCGCAGGCCCGGCGTGATATGACTGTGATCTTGTCTTTGATGAAATGCATGTTTTGCCACTAAACATTGTTAAACATCACATACAGTTGTTGGTTGATGATGAAAATGAGGATTTTTGTGATATCAATTGGAATAAAGTTGATGAAAGACTTGAGAGTTTCCCCTGGACACCTGAACACAAAGCAGGAAGGATACCAAAAGCGATCTCAAGAAGGTTTAACTATTGGAAAGCTGAAGAACTTACTCTGTTTGTATTTCCAGCAGCAGAAATATGCTTTTCTGGAATGTTGGATAGTAACCATTATCACATCCTTGTGTGTCTTTGTCGGATTGTGGAATTTACTGTAAATCATTCAAGAAATGGTTGGACAGAGGAAGAGGCAAAAACATTCCATGAAATGTGTTTAAGGTATGGAACATTAATTGAAGAAACTTATGGAGTCAACAAATGTGTGATCACTTTGCACAGTATCCTTCATTTTTACGAGGATATTCAGCGGTTTGGTTCTTTGGATAACTACTCGTGCTGGACAGAGGAAAGGGCTGTACACAATTACATCAAGAAGTCCAATAACTGCAAAAATATAGAAGTGACATTTGCTTTAAGTGAATTGAGACAGGAACTTCTTAAAATCAGAAGAATTACTCAACAGACAACCCAGCCAAGTGCAAACAAATTTAGTTCAGAGCAGGTAAACATTGTAAACTAACATGTACATTTTTAATTATCTATATCATTCTTTTTTATATGAATACAGATATCTATTTTGGGAATTACATAAAGCACATGAATGTTTTGTTGTCCTTTTCTTGTATACATATAATAAAATTGATGAATTTTACTTTGTAGGCTTGGGCTCATTCCTTGGCATCTGCTAAAATGCTACTTGAAGAAGCCAGAGGTACAAGAGATGAAAGAAGGTTAAGTCATGGTGTCATTGTTGGTGGGCAGCGGTGGTGTGAAATTGATGTTCAAGACAGATTGACCATTGCTGCAGCTAAGGATGTTCTGATTGAGGATGTATCACAGATGGCACTAACAGCAAGGAGTCTTTGGAAACCAGACATTTCATTTGGAGGACTCCTTTACAGAGCTGGTACTTTTGCAATGTTTGTACATCCTGAAGAAGGGGATACAGTTGTTGAGCTAAGAAAATTTGTATCCTTCAAAGTGGATGGCTGTGCTCTAGTTTGTGCTTATGCCGAGGAGTACAAATATTGTGAGCATATAGATGGGGATATGAGGTGTGTCAGACCTACACAAAACACTATCATGATTGAAGCTGAATTAATAAGTAGAAAAGTAATGCTCACTCAAATGCTTAATCAGGAGGATGATGAAGATGAAGAGTTGATGTATACCCTTGTTGACTACAAGCGACGTATATTTCCTGTTACATCTGGTACTGTTGTCATCCCATATTATCCAGAAGAACATGATATGGTGGAAGTAAAAGGTGATGATGGAGAAAAATGGATGGCACATGTCAATAAGTTCTCCATTGCAAGAAAAACAATCAAAGCTAGATTCTTTCAACAACATCCCACTCAACAGCATAAGTGGATTCCAGAGCAAAGTCCAGATCAGGTTATTCATTTTGATAGTATTCTTTCAATTGCAACAGGGGTATGGGATGTGAAGTATACTTGTTGGAGCAAGGAAATCTGACATTTAGCATTTTACAAACATTCATTATTTCGCAAAAAAGGTGATGACTATGTTTTAATTATAATAACTTTTATTGCACTAGAAATATTTTATTACAGAAATATAAAAGTCTTAATGCTCTAGACTGCCTTTGTAGGTTATAAAATATGATTTATCAGCAAAAAACAATAATATCAATAAAATACAAACTTCGAAATTGGTATATCATCTCTCTTGGTGGTTAGTGGTATACCAATGATCATCCTATTGTTTTCCAATATTGGTATATCATCTCTCTTGGTCAGTACTGGTATACCAATGATCATCCTATTGTTTTCCAATATTGGTATATCATATCTCTTGGTGGTTAGTGGTATACCAATGATCATCCTATTGTTTTCCAATATTGGTATATCATCTCTCTTGGTGGTTAGTGGTATACCAATAATAAGCCAATAATTGTCCATTGTTGGTAAATGATAAACTGATATATACCAATGATTTACCAATGAAAACAATAAATCTCCAAAGTTTTCTAATTTTACCAATGATTTACCATATTTGGTATACCATTTAAGAGATATACCAATAATATACCAATGATATTCACGTTGGAAAATCGACATTTTTTCCTGTGAAGCTTTCTCTTTACAGCACGATAGAGTTGACTGTGAAACACATCTCTTCGGTCTTTAAGGGATACGTTGCTTGGAACAAAGTTCTTTTCATGGCGAATAAAAGGAAAGTAATACTCCTCAACGTCAAAATCACGCCACCCGTCAAACTTGTCACTATACCCTACAAAATGAATTTTCAATCGCTTCTTTGCCTTATCAACTTCTTTGACTTCTATGTCATAAAGGGTCTTGTCTATTTTTTGCTTTCGAGGTTTTTTGAGGGTTTCTCTTCACTGTATTCGTCGAATTCATTCATGAATCGTTTTGGGGGACGTGAGACTCTTTTCCTTAGGCCCGCCATCTTGGATATGTTAATATATGCGCAAGCGCAGTAGTGAGCGTCTTATATACCAGTCACCAATATTAAATGTCCTCAAATGTATGCAATGATTTTGATATGCCCATGTTTGGGTTTTGATTGAAAGTACAGTCCCATTTAATTCCCATTTTTGGGATTCAGTTTGTAATTTTTTTCAATTTATTCCCATGTTTGGGTTTTGATTTGAAGTACAGTCCCATTTAATTCCCATTTTTGGGATTCAGTTTGTAATTTTTTTTCAATTTATTCCCATGCTTGGGTTTTGATTTGAAGTACAGTCCTATTTAATTCCCATTTTTGGGATTCAGTTTGTAATTTTTTTCAATTTATTCCCATGTTTGGGTTTTGATTTGAAGTACAGTCCCATTTAATTCCCATTTTTGGGATTCAGTTTGTAATTTTTTTTCAATTTATTCCCATATTTGGGTTTTGATAGAAAGTAAAGTCACATTTAATTCCCATTTTTGGGATTCAGTTTGTAATTTTTTTTCAATTTATTCCCATGTTTGGGTTTTGATTTGAAGTACAGTCCCATTTAATTCCCATTTTTGGGATTCAGTTTGTAATTATTTTCAATTTATTCCCATATTTGGGTTTTGATTTGAAGTACAGTCCCATTTAATTCCCATTTTTGGGATTCAGTTTGTAATTTTTTTCAATTTATTCCCATATTTGGGTTTTGATAGAAAGTAAAGTCACATTTAATTCCCATTTTTGGGATTCAGTTTGTAATTTTTTTTCAATTTATTCCCATGTTTGGGTTTTGATTTGAAGTACAGTCCCATTTAATTCCCATTTTTGGGATTCAGTTTGTAATTATTTTCAATTTATTCCCATATTTGGGTTTTGATTTGAAGTACAGTCCCATTTAATTCCCATTTTTGGGATTCAGTTTGTAATTTTTTTCAATTTATTCCCATATTTGGGTTTTGATTTGAAGTACAGTCCCATTTAATTCCCATTTTTGGGATTCAGTTTGTAATTTTTTTCAATTTAATCCCAAAATATTACCAATATTGGGATTTGATTGGTTTCACTTTCCTGATGTTGGGAAATTATTGTTATCAGGAAACCGAACAGAAGCCTTTCCAATAAATTCCCAATATTGTTTATTTGGTTTCCCAATTTTATCCCAATTTTTTCCCATTTTTGGGAAAAGTTCCCAAGAATTTTCCAAATCGTCTAAATTGGGATTTTGAAATTTTTTCCTGTGCTCGTAACCCTGGAGTTTTTGGACAAAATATAAACACCAACCAATCATTGCATGAACACAATAACAGATATTTAACAGGCCTTGTTTAAATGAGATTTAGATCTGATCAAAGTCCAGCACAGGCGTTAAAACTGTTTTGTGGGACGTGGGATCTAAAGTTTTACTTTATAAAAATAACTCCTATATCACAGACACCTCCACTGATATTACGGCTGAAAATATTCCTCTGGCCCTTCGGTATCCGTTTATGAAATGTGGTGCGCGCCAGGTAGTAAAGACTGAAATGATTGTGTTTGTCAGTAATGGTGCAAGAAAATTTTTCTTGTTCCAACTGTAGTTTTAACTGCCCGTTTTTACACTGACTAGTTTGTGTTATTAGAATGATCGCCTAGTATAAAATCTATGCACCATGAACAAGCTTTGTGTATCTGTGAAATGTATGTTGTCATATATCATACCAAGGGAGTTGGGAAGTAAGTTGTTTATAAAAATAAAAGCTCGACCCAATAGTAACCGTTGAAGGGACGTACTATAGCATTTGTATCTTAAACGATAATAAGACTGCAAGTACTTTGTATACTGAATGAATTAAGTAGTTGAACGCGAAAATGGAAGAGTGTTCCAGCGATTCTGATGAGGAACCTTTCTCAGGCTTTGACATCAGAGATGTAAGAGAGTACTTTCCCATTGGTAAAGAGGCAGAATTGTTTAAATCAAAACCGAAGAAAAAGAGAACTGCTGAATAAGTGGAAGGTGAAATTGTAGAGATTGTATTTGACAAAAGCCTCCCGTCAGATGCTGTTGAAGGCTCTAAACAAGAAACTCGCAATTTTCAGTGGAAGAAGTAGAGGGGGAGATGGCTGAAGAAATATTTTCTTTTAAAGAACCGATCCTTACTGTAAGTGAAATGTCAACTGATAACTCTGACAGCGATAGAGAAAGCGATGTTAAGGAGAGATGTGTATTTTGTTTGTTGTTATTTGATCTTGCACATATGCATCTTAGTATTGGTCATGTGATTATTTCACCACAGAATTTGTGCATATATATAACAAGTAATTAGTAAATTATTAAAAAAATACTGGTCAGCGGTTTTAGTATAACAAATCGTAATTTACTTTATGTGATATGATGCTTTGGGAAAACCAATTTCTCCCTAGCCATATAATGCATTGCGACATTGCAGATACCTACCATACATTTTCCAGGTGTATACTCAGTTTCTCTTTGGCTTGATTTTTCATTTCTTTGCCTTGATGCCTATCCAACAGGACGTCCTTGTATTTTTTTTTACAATCAGTACACTTTGTAAAGCGTTTTCCTAGAAAGTAAATGGATTATTGATTAGGATAAAATGCTGATAAGCTTATATTATGAGGCTTTAATAATTAAAGTAAGCTCGTATAAGCTCAGTTTAAGCTTAGTTTGCACATATGGCATCATGGAATGAATTATTATTCAATATTACAAAGCATACCACATTCGAAGATTCTCTTGTTATATCAACCAATATCAGGTGGCTGTTTCACCATCTTCCAACATGATGGCTGTGTCTGATCTTTTATTATCCCACTCTCTTAGGAATATAATTGAAACCACCAATTTTGATATATGTCAGTCATATTAGAGAGTTTCCGTATGAGAGGGAAGCAATGCAAAAAAATTCCTAACCATACCGTAACCTTACCGCATTGTGATTGGATGAATTACTGGAAGAAAATGGAAAACCATTTAAACATTACAGCTAAATCATACCTTGTATGTGCTGTAAATAAGTCAGTGCTGTATGTTTCCTACTCAAAAGAAAACCGCTCTAGTACCTATACTCAATGTAATCTTACCTTTGGTATTTTCATATTTTTGAAATCGTTCTGAAAGATGTTAGAAAACTCACAGGGAGCCCACAGCCACTGGTAGAATCAGTGATTAGAATAAAATCTATCATGTGTAAAACCATGTGCTAGCTCCCGCACAAGCTTGGCGCCTGATTGGTTGCAGTTCAAGTCTGAATAAATTATCAGCTGCTAACGTTGCTATCGTAGAATATAATGGCAAGGGATGAAACTTCAAGAATTTTTCGTTCTATACAGGGCACATTCCAGTTATTTGGCGCGCGATCTACAGTAGCGAGAATGCATCTCATGGAATCGGAACAAACAAAACAATGTAACTGAGACATGCACGATTGTGTTACACACAGGAATCCCAAATCGTATGATCGAGAGTTACTATGATGTATAATTGTTTTTCTGCGCCATGACTGTAAGCAATAACGTAGTCACCTGAAAAACTATAGAGCTGAGACCATCAAGGATTATCAGTATTTTGCATGGTTCAACTGCTTGATAACTATTGATGGACATGAGATCTTTTACCTGTTACAGTTACACTTCCTGTAAGCATCCTCGAGCTGCAATTTGTATCAAAAAGCTTCACTTGTTGGATATGTGAAATATTTCCCATGATCCACAACCATCACAGCTTCGTGGGTTTTTGGTGACTAGCTTTGTTGAAATAAGTATATATTTGAAGAACACGACTGTAAAGTTGTTCTTAAAAGATCGATGTACGGGGCTTTGCGATGACCAGTGATGTTACTGATGTTACTGAAAGCATTTTGATACTTAATTGTTTCAACCCATTAGAATTGTTAAGCTGACAAAGATTGTAGGTCTGGTATGTAATGGGATGTTGAAGCCCACAATGCTGGATAAATTGCTGACGCGTCGATTGATAGCCTTCTTCGTCCGTGGCTGCAGCGAATTGCTCTTCAGCATCAGTAGCAAAGGTATCCGTTGGTACGCCCTTCAGCTTCGAAGCTGTTCTACTGAAATACGATTGTATTTGCTGTGATGTCAGGAACTCAGCAATCGTGAACAGCCTGGTACCATTGCTGTCTTTGGCATACCTCATGTCGCCCGACACTGTTTCTGGGTCGATCTTGTGGCCTGTTGCTTGTCCTATTAAAAACTTGTCGTTGAGATTTCTGTCGATCACTGAATCTAGATGACTTCTTCCATCTTTTCAAAACCCAGCCCATTGGTAGACCTTCCACTGCCGCCGCTGAGATATAAAGCATCGAGCTGGAAATGTCTAGAATACTATCAGTGACATAAAGTAATTTTTCTCGTTACATCTTGGCCTTATCAAGCAAGCTTTCTATCATTATGCTCAATGATTGTAACCGAATGATTACTATTCTTAGGACTTGTATTGGAAGTACTGTGAAATAAAATTAAGTACCATTGGAAGGGGGTTACAATTAAATAGCTATGAGTAAATGTAAGCATGAAATATGTGGCTATTCATTTTTTGGAGATTGACAATGAGGGGCTTGAACTTGGTTCGATCTGTCCAAAAAAAATTTCACTAGACTGAAGTCATATGGCCAGTCGTGGTTAGATTTAGTCATAAATGATCAACCATATGATGTGTATATTTTTGAGACAAAATATACAGAGCAAATCCTCATGCAATACTGATCAAAATTGCTAGCACAAAGCATGAGGGAAATTTGGGTACTTATGTTTCTTCAACCCTTCTAAAAATTCCACTGACAGTATTTCCTTCGACATTTTTTAGGAAAATGAAAGTATTTGAACAGACGAAAATGACAGTATTTTTTTCTTCTCTGTAGTTCCTTTGAGTTCCCTGTTCCATTTTTGCAGTACTCAGTAATTCCCATTAGTCCTTTGTAAGCTTTGATGCATGTGGCCTTTTGACAGATGGTTGCATCACCAACAACTTATAATATACTTTTTACTGCTACCCGGGTTGTTTTACAAAGGAATTAATGTAATCTAAATGAACCTGAAAGACAAATTGACAAGGATAGAAAGGAAATATATGAGGATGTGCTGGGGGCTAGGCCCCACCTTTAAATTAGAAATTATAAAAACAAATGTTAATACAGTACTCACCTTCACTTAGCAAACATGGAATGTTGTTTTGTTGTAGGTAAAACTTGGGTCAGTAACCCTCACCTTACCATCCAACACAAACAGATCAATACCCATATCTTTAAGAAACTGTTCACTGTAATAATCCTCTTTAACATCAATAAATGTGGGTGCTGCTGCCAGCAATATGTTTTCAAGTGTTGTGACCTTATTAAACGGCTCCTGGGTATATCAATTTTGAAGGCAGAATGTACAATAAAAACATCAGTAGCAAAAAGTAGCAAATCCAGGAGTTTTAGTCCATAAATGCACACTGTAAACAAACGCACCTGCTGCTGATCACCAGATTCAACATATGTTCTTCTCTGGCCACCATTCATGTATTTTGGCCACTTTAATTGCATCTTTATCGAATGAAATTGAAATATTTTTTTTATATATATCACTATTATTTATCTCACTAACAATGAAACAAGTCTAACAGTAGACTTGACGATTTTGTTTTTTTAGATTTGTTTTTTGTTAATAATTAGTCTTGTGTGTAGTGCCTCACAGGGGCTGGAGATACACTGTTTGTGCAAATACCACTGTGACAAAGAGGGCATTGAACATCAGCATCTTTAGGGTATCTGTGTCCCTTTCTTGGATGCTTGCATTTCTTACAGCAAGGCTTTTTAGATGTAGGTACACTATGGATTATATGACTTTGCTGGGATGATGGTAGACCAGATGGGGGTGGTGTTGGTGGTGGTGGTAAAGAAGAAATACTATAGTTTATTGACTTGATTTTTTGTTCATTATTCTCTGAGTCATTGTCATTCATACCAGAATTGATTACATCTATGTCATATTCATCAAAGGTTTGTTTAATTTTGTCATCGTCCTCTGATTTCTTTGGGTGTAAGATTGCATTTTTTGCAGTTTGGGCTAACTCTTTTGCTTTATCTTTCAGGAACTGTTGGCACAAAGGACAAAGATGAGTGTGGCCGGCAAGGCACTTTAAATGAAAAGAATGCAAGCAGCCTTCAAGTATCATCCATTCTCCATCGCCAGATAATTTGCAGCTAGGTAGGTCACATCTTTTATTTTCATTGGGGACATTGGTAGTGCAGTGACCAAGAGGAAGTACTTTTGTTTTATGCATTTCTTCTCCGAATAATGTAGATAGCTGTACCCTTGCTTTCAGTCCTTTACCTTGAAATATAGTTTTACCCGTCTGTCTGGCTATTTTTATAAAAAACATCATTAAGTATTTGAGCACATTTTGTCTTTAATCTTGTCAGGTTATTTTGGGAAAAAGTTGTGTTCTTGGATGGCATAAAGTGTTTCTTGAAGTTTTAGCTGGGTGTGTTTAGCTTGGAAGGCAGATTTAGCTTTTTTTTATAAGTTGATCAACTGAATCACTGTCATTGGTTTTTGATCTAATTACACTGTGTGCATTTTCAACTGGGTACTCATCAAATATGACTAAATTTTCCCTCAGCATCTGGTATAGGCCTGGATGGTTTATTCCCCAGTGAGCAACCATGGCTAACCACACTAAAGGTGCCTTGTTGTAGTGCCGTTGCTGCAAACAGACAAACATTGTCCAGATTCTTATCATTGCATGAAAGTATGATACAAAGTCATTACATTTGAAAGTTACAGTGTAAATGGTGAGTATCAGAGGCAAGTAATTATCGAGCATATTTAATAATACTCTGTATTCAGTGTCTTTACATTTTCTAAATTTGTCCATTACTGTGTCACGAATAAAGAGCCAGCCACCATACACAAGCTCTAAAATAAGGTTTATTCTCCGTGGTTTAGGACTCTTTGCAAGGGTACTCTTAGGAAACAGCTGTGTATAAATTTACCAAAAAATCCCCTAAAATCTTTGAATACAGTTTCTTGCCCATTAAGGGAAATATGAAGAGGCCTAATGGTTGGTATTATAGAGAGTACAGCAGGTTGTATTAGTGTGGCAGGGTTAGTGGGATTCTGTTTAGTTGGATGAGATGAGCCATGTACAGCATATGTATGGTCAGTGGAAGGATCTATAACAGAGGAATGCTGGGGTGTAGTTGAGATTGGCTGGCAAAATTTCTGAAGAGTTTCATAAACAATTTGGCGACAGTAGAACTGTGCTGGCCAGTCCCCCGGTTGAGGCAAAAGAAAATGTTTCATATAGTCCATTAAGTTAAGTTAATTAAGTGTATTAAGAAGTATATCAAAAGCTGCATCAAAATCATTTTTGCTTTTTAAAGTTAGCTGCACAAAATCAACAAGGTTGACATCCTTCATCTGGCGCATGCTTTCCACAGGGTCGTTTTCACAGTATTGATGAGAAGAAAGTCTATGTCTCTCAAGCTCAGGATTAAAGAACGCTTTTTTAATCCAGGGTGGCATGGTGGAGGAATATGTTAGGCTCAGTTTATGCATTGAGACAGGACCAGATACTGTGTTAACGCAGGCTTCAATGTCTATGGCTTGACGGCAGTGATAATCAGTAGGTGTACAGGCAGGGAGGGCTTTTATAGTCTTGAAGAATTTAAGTATGATCGTACACATTGGCTTAGACACTGACAGTCTTTCTGTCGTCGTAGGTCTGCGACGTGTGTGGATTGTCGTGTAATCATCGATAATCAGCACAAGCTGCCACCGTTCCTTAATGGGCTGGTCGATCATCTCTGATATTTTCTTAGGGTTGCTGTCAGATAGACTATTTATCATCTCATTACAAAAGCGTCGGGAACAGAAACCACCCATCTGTCGAATTGTATCCAGTCAATCCTGATTAAAGTTTGAGTGGTGAAGAAAGAGAGTACTGTCAGACTGCAGCCAGTTACAAACTTGACTTAGACCATAGCACAAAGTGTAGAGTACAGATACGGTTCGTTTTTGATTAATGCCAATCCTGGTTTCTGACTGCCTGTCACTTGTCATGCAATCAAGAATGGCATCGAATATTTTTGGAGCTCCAGCTGCGACGCAAAACTTTCGTAACTCTAGAGGATCGTAAATTGGCTCTTTCACATCAGCCTTGAATTCGTTAAACATGTGTTCTTTAACACGTTGAAGCTCTTCCTTAAGATCGCAACCTTAAAATAACAAGTTTTTTTTTAATAAACTGTAGTTCTTAATTTAGATCAAATAAATAAAGTTAGATCCTTACGTTGAGACAATTGTTTAATCTTTTCCTCGATTTTCTCCAATAGACCAGGGGGTAGTAGGGTACCATGGGGCCCGCATAGAACTTCTCCAAAGCAAGACTCCTCTGTTGTCCACAGTGTTCTTGTAACAGGGTGCGGTTCAACTGCTGTTTCATTGCTATACAACTGCTGCACGGGAATTTAATGTCTTTCCTGAACAAGGACCACCACCATCATTGCTGCTAGTACGCTGTGGTGTAAAGCTAGACGTTTTGCGCGTAGGCCTTCCACTGGATCGCAAAAACTTGTCAACAAGCTGGAACAAATTAAGGTTGAACCATACTAAGAACAATTTCACTTACAATTTCCTGATAATTATTGTTTCCTACTTACACGAAAATAAGTTTTTCCAGTTTTCTTGAAGTCTAAGAATCGGATACGGCATCGAGTTTGTTGATTTCACCGGTGGGCTCCAGCCCGAAACAAGCACTTATATCATCTAAAACCTTTCGAAAGTTCCTCACTCCAGACTTATTGGTATTAAGAAGTCTTTTGCAGACTCTACATCGATAATGGTCTTTAGTTTCCGAAGCAATAAACACTATCGTCAGTATCATCAAGGATTTAAATATTCGCGCCATATTTTCTCCCGCGATTACAAAGTCAATGGCCAGCGGTCTCGCGCCTGCGCACGCAAAATGCCATCCTGCTGTCTCTCTTTTAACAGCTGTTCAACAAGCCTGTGAAGACAGTGAAAATATTATTTATCCATATCCTGCCGCATATATTTTTGTGGCACTTGCTGTGATTTTTGAACTTTTGTTATCCTCCTAAACACCAATTGAATCTGTTCTAAGAGAACTTTTCCCGCGTATTCAACATAGACCTGATGAGCTATGGCCGTGTTTAGCTCGAAGTCCTGCTCAATTCTGGAGATTCACTGGCGAAACTCCATGAAGTTTGACCTTCATTGTAAATAGAATATCGAATGATGTTTCAATGACCATTCGCAACCCACGAAACCCTAGGCCAAGGATCAAAGAGACCAGGCCATTCGCTCTAACAGTAAGAGATCGCATACTCATGTTATTCATTTTGCTTCGCTCCTATCCTACATTTAGTAGTTTAGGATTGCAGTTTGGAGTTAGTGAGGCTACTGCTGCTGAAAATGTCCATACCATCATACTTATAGTCTTGCTACATTATGAAAGAAGGTACACTTTTTGGCATGCTAATCCGAACTGGAACTGTATAAGAAACACTTTGCCTGACTACCCTGATGCCGTGGCAATGATTGACGCCACCCCGATAAGAATTAATCGACCGACTGGTGATCTTCAAAGGTCTTATTATCGGAGAGACCGGGGATATCATTTTATTAACTGGCACGTTGTAGTAGATCTGGACGGTTTTTTTACTTATGGACAAGCAGGCTTCCTAGGTCATCAGACAGACGCAGGAAGTTTTGCGCTGCTCCCAGCTATGGGCTATAACTGTCCACTCAACCTACCAAGAAATACTTATGTATTGGCAGATGGCGGTTCTCATACCTTTCTCTAGACGTGGAGGAAGGCGTCTTACTTTGGCAATGAGACAACATAACCGAATTTTCTCTAGCTATTGTGTTTTCGTAGAGAATCGGATTGGCGACCTTAAAGTGTATCATTGTGTCTCGAGTCGCTTTAGAAACAGACGATGGAGACTATGTTTCCTGACGAACTTGATAATGGCACTTGTCAATCGAAGACGACGCATCATATCAAATCTCCGTGACAATTACTATATATAATTCTATAGTGTTTTTTGCTGATTAGTATCGGATTGAAGTTATATCTTTAGCCTTTGTTGCTTCTGGATTTTTTCCTCCGTAAAGTCCATCTAACTTAAGTATAAACGTCTGACCACACGCAGGTTGCTTAACCGGATCTATTGCGTATATTACTACAGTATATTATCCAATTAATAATTTGCATATTTTGGAAAAAACAAACCTTTGTATTTCGTTGGTAAAAACAGAAGATACGAAAGAACACTAATGGACTGCTGGATCCGTTGAAGAACTGGCTTCTTGAATTGACATTTGATTATTTCATATTTTACACAGCTAATTTATTGAGAAGAGCCGGAAAACTTGGTATTTTAAAAAGCATAATTTTGATTGGGAGGGGGACTAAGGACCGGCTAAGGCGGGCTAACCTAAAAAAAAAAAAAAAATTGAGACCCTCGAAAATACGATTTCCGGTGATTTGAGGGGCCAGTATTCCCAACATATTAATAGGTCTAATATTTATTGCATTAAAGTTCATACCATTATCCTTAACCTGTGCTTGCTAGATTTGGTTTTCTGCACAGAAAAGGCTGCGCAATATATTTTTTCGCACAGAAGAGGTTGCGCGATATAATTTGGAGGTTAGCTTGTTCGATATATTTCATATTTTAGGGAAGGGTCAGGAAATTTCATTCCCATCCCTAGGGAGGGTAACATCATTTTCAAGGCACAATTAAAAATCTTCACACACCCCTTCCCTCCCGCTAATTTCTGATAAGTTTACAATCACATTTATACAAGCACTGTCGAACTTCTGGTATCTTTAACTTTAGGGGTATTTTTGAAAATTTCAGACAGGCACTCTTGAATTTTACACCAGAGTCCTCCCCGAGGCACCGTAAATTTAGGATCTTGTTAGCAGGCTGTAAACTAGCGGTAAGCTAGTGTGGGCTGCGTCAGTGTTTCTAATGAAACAGTTGGACGAAGGACTAGCGTCCAAAACGTCAGTAAGTGATCTTTGTTATTTTTTACAGTGTAAAATTTACCTTTTTATCACAACTGTAAAAATATATAATTGTTCGGTCACCCTGTGTGTCACGCACACAATGACATCAGTAACATATGATCACATACTCAGCATTAGTGGTGGTATACATAGAGAAAAAACATACATGTAAAGCATTATTTTATTACCAAATCAACTTTAATGTTAAGCAATAGCAATTATATATGATCTATGAGACTACAGTGATAAAATGGGTCGATATTTCGTGACAAATTGAAGACCATCGTTTGACACTTTACTTCATGACAACAATTTCAGGTCAGTCAGTTAAAAAATCTCGCTTTGAAAATGTCAAATGTTGCTAATTTAAAGATACATCCAATCTACAGTTCAATTTAGAGGTTCTAAACTATAGAAAAGATGAAATTAGTTCAATGAATGCAAGTATCTGGGGTATATTCAGTCATATTTGATGTTTATCTTCTTTGACCCCGGAGAAGTCACAGCAATTTTTAACGTAAATGTTACTCGTTCGGGGTCTTCTACAATTTCGACATTTGAATAGCCCAAAAATTTTATTTCACATTTAGCATTTTTGAAACAATGCTCTTTCACTTGGATACAGTTTTAGAGCTTCTAGTCATATGCCAGTGTGAGATTTTGGCCTTTAAAGTTAGGTAATATTTGCGTATGATAAATCTCAAAAATATTCATTTTGCAAGGTATTCAAACAAAACTCACTGAGATTGTTTATTAACATGTCTTCTCTTCATAAATGATATTATTGTTGCCATTGTTTTTCTGGTTTGTTCTGAAATTTGCTCGATGTACGATATGGTAATGAGCTCTGAAACCCGCTTGAGAACGGCCCAACAGAAAAATATTATTTTCTCCCCAAATAATAATCCGAATGAGTTCAAAATTACACCAATAGTTATAGCTTATCTATACCTAAAAACTGACAAAGTTTAGGGGATTTCGATTTTTGCTCTTAAGAGGTTGTGTTCGTTAAAATAAGTATATAACTGATTACAAATTACTGCCCTCTCACAAATTTTGTACATAATAGGGAGAATAGATATTGGCCTATAATTATTAGGGTCATTAAGATCTTTAGCCTTCTTTTAAAAGGCAACAAGATATATTGTCTTAACCAGTGGCTTTATCTATTAGCATTTTCCTTAAAACTTTCAACAGTAAGTCATTTGTGATGTTATTAAGTATCAAAACGTTCATAATTTCTGATCCAGTGAAACATCCTCTGCCCCAATGATGTCGTGATCATCTTCCTAGCCTTCTCCTGGGTAGATGACTGAGATGTTTGATACTGGTCTTCTGTATTCGCCAGACTTGGTCTTTACGGTTACGTTCCTTATGTTTCCGTCACTTTTTTGCTCCTTTTTGTAACTTCGTTCCCTATTTTAACCTGAATTAGGTTACAAAAGGGAGCATGTTCCCTAATGTAACTTGACTCAGGCTACATAAGGGAACATGCTCCTTTTTGTAACCGTGACAGCTCCCTAATGTAGCCTGATGCTTCCTTTTGTAACTTGAAGTTCCCTTTTGTAACCTGAGTACGCTCCCTAATGTAACCCATGTTCCTTTTTAATTTCTTCTAAATAATTTGCAGGATAATATGGTTCATTTAGTAAAGACAATAAAAAAAATGATTTATCTTGAATGACCATGCGAACAAGATATTTAAATACTTCATTTTTCTCCTGGATCACTAGTTAAGTGTACAAAAGTAGGTCTTTTCCATTTCAGAAAATAATGGACAGACTCTTTGCTTGTACGAACGTGATACCTTTGCTTCGGGCTTTCTTTGTCCCCTTTTCCGCAAATCAAACGTTGACAAGGCCAACTTTGGTTGTTCGTGCTACCACATATGTGCTTGTCTAAGATGACATGGAAGATGGATAACAAGCTTTCCAAATTCTGTCATATTATATATTTGAATTATTCGGACTTTCGAAAATGGAGCGTTTTCATCCAAGTGCCCCTAAAAAAAATCGATGAAATGTTGAATTTAGTATATGCTAAAAGGACCTTATAAGGGATCAGGATAGTTCGTAGCCTTCAAGATTACTTTACGTGAGAGCCAAATTTTGCGTTGCCTTTTCAATATTATTATATAAAAGTATACATTTTCAAAAATCAATTTGAATTTTTTTTTTCCCAGACAAAAAAAGTTACTGGGTTTCTCTGCAGTTTATGAGTGACCAAAATAACTTTCTCAAAACATCGTAGCTCATTCGGATTACATCAGATCGAACTGAAACTTTGGATTATGATAAATCACAACGCAATCTAAAAAACTGTGATTGTTTTTTACATTCAAAAGTTATTGTCTATTTTGCAATTATGACCACCGAAAATTGAAACATCTGGATTTAAAGTAACATTGCGCACGTTCTAAAAAAGAGATTGATAATCTGATAAGTTATTAAGCTCAATTTCCACAGAGCATGCTAATGTACATTTGATCGGAAATTCTGATCTTAAGTTGTTACAATAACGTTCCTCTGAATACATAAAAGCCATTTTATCAGTATTATCTTAGCATATCATAACACTGGGTAAAACGTTTATGACATATTATGACATAAAAATATGTATAGAGTAACTTTAATCTTATGCAAACTTACCGAGTACTGAGAAAATATTCTGGTAGTGGAAGGCAGAAAACCCTCCTGCCACCAGCATCACAAACTGCATGAAGTTTTTGCCAAAAAAGGCCTTAGCATTCAAAATGAAAGAGTACCAATCGAAACCCTGCAAAGGTATCACGATTGATATCTCCATTTTGCCATACTCTTGTATGATGTTGTTTTCTGCTGAACTAGAGGGCAGCCCAATGAGATAGAGTAGCATCCAAACATATGTATGATCTTCCTCAGCAATCAGAAAACCTCTGTTGGTAAACTGAAAGATAAATGAATAAATATAAAAGAGCATAGCAAGTGGTTTGTCTTGTTGTTTGTACCACAAGCATAATAGAATAATTACCTGGATATCTTTTCCAAGCCCGTAGGTATTGGTACCCTTTCGTTTTTCTAGAGTTAGCATAGCCTTTTTTCAGTTTTGCTGCTCCAATGGTAGACTAAGATAGTCCTCCAACACCTTCAACCAGTAGTCGTTCAACTGTTCGTCCTTAACAGCCTTCCAAAATACTCCACCTTTGGACGAAAAACGTCCTATTTATTGCATTTCTGAGGGATTTTTGGGTCCCTATTTCATCCCATGTAACATAGCATCTCCTAAAAGTTGAATAATTAACCACATATAAACCATAAAATATATAAAATGAGAAGTTAAGGGTGTTTAGCATAATTTTATACTTGATTATAGTTTTGCGTCCTGGGAATGATCAAGACGTGACATGACAACAATTTAGCATCGGAATCAAAATTGTTTTGAGGTTCTCACTTTAAATTCGCTGAACTCGCCAAGTATTTGAACTTAAAACTACACTTAAACAATTGAAAGTGAAATCTCTGTTCAGCAAGCTCCCTTTATAAAATACTTTTTACGTAATGGGACAGCAGACAAGTTCACAATGGTTTCTATTTAGTATAGGTATCATATTGCCGGTATAATGAATAAATGAACGCATTGGGGATACATACGAGATAAAAGCTCAACACTCATGATTTTCATGATAGATTTATTGACAATAAACCTGTGAGATAAGTTAAAATCTAATGGTCATTGTAAAATAATGGAAAGTAAACATTGGAAGTGTTTACACTACTGACACTATTCACAACTCACTGCTGAATAAGATTGCCCTCCGCCCATTGCAATTGTTTTGTCCAATGACTAAATTGGGGACAAGTTTAGAAATTGTATATATCAGATCTTCCTCCAAGTATAACTGTGTCTCCCAAAATAAATACTAATATTAGAGAAATTTTATCAGTTATGATGCTGTGCCCGGCTCTGGTTTTGACTTTGATTTGTTTTGTCAACTATTCACACTGGCGAAATCCACTGCCACGCGCGCTAAACACCAAAACGAGGCTGCTCTTCAAAGCCAAAATCAAAATGGCCGCCAGTTCAGGTTGTTGTTCAGAAGAGAAGCTGAATGATTTCATTGTACGTCAACTTCAGTTGTCTCAAAGAAAGTTTTTAAAGGATCTTGACATAGGGGATGAAAAATACTTGCCCTGTAGCTATGTCTTTGATCGCCTGATAAGTTTAGTTCCGGATGTAACTCACAAAAACTTCAGTGTTCGTGAATCTGAAAAAGTTAAAGGGAGAGTTGTTCTGGTTTATGCGATCGTTCAAAGAGAGCTGACTCGTTGGTGCGAATGTATCAGACATCGTTTATGTACAAAGCGCTTGAAAAGAAATCCATGGACAATTGAGTTCTGCAGGGATGTCGATGAAGATATTTTTGAGATGTTTCTTAAGATTGTTAACTCAAATTCATATCAAACAAAGCATCGAAAAACAACAAGAGGACAACGATATGCATTACCCACTTAAAGAAACTCAAGTTTCTTCTAAAGAAAGCTGTGCCAGTGAACCTGGAACAATATATTCAGCGGAGTTTTGCTCACCAGGGAATTGCGAAACTTGTTGTCAATAGGGACAAGCCCATTATAATATCTTATAACTACACTTGGCAAACTTTAAAAGTGAAGTGTCACTTTGGATATTGGAATGCATGTACATTGAATTTTTTACTATTGATGCTAACAGTGGATTATACTTCTATGTTGGCTTTTGAAAGTCCATTGTTTTAGAAGTTTTATTGGCAGTATATTTTGAATTAATAATTAGCAGGAAATTTAATATTTGTAAGTTCATGTTCAGCAGTTTTGATTATTAAATGGTGTACAGTCTAATGTACATTTATGAGTTGACTATCTGTGTTTGCATATGCTTATTTACCTCCTTGTAAAAATTCAAGTCATTTTACTGGAGTGAAAACACTAAATTCTAATGCATTAAAAAATAAAACAGCAGTGAAATGGAGACTTCTAGGAATATAGGATGAGTGTTTTCACTACAGTAGGTCTCAGCAGGTAGAATAATACAAATAAGTAATACACAATAATTATAATTTTTAAATAAATTTATTTTTTAAATGCCTCATTTAAATATAAGCTTGAAAATACATTAGTTTAAACTCTTTGGAGTGCAAACACTAAATCTATAGTAGAAAACAGAACAAAGTTCATTGTTCACTTAAACCATTGGGTTTAAACCCAAAGACCAAGCTTGTTGTTAAATCATACTTTAAAATCTCATCAATAATTAATGAGCATTTTAAAATCCAATCAAGTATATGGTTACATGCATGGACCTTTATACCTCATAAAGGCATCATTGGCACACATTGTATGTAATGCTTATTAATTATGAATGAATTTTTAAAGACTGATTCAAAATAAATAAAATTATTGAGGTAACAATGTCATAAAAATGTTGTCAGAAAGGCCCAGCCCAAATGAGTATAATGAATCAACATTGCTGAATTCTTGTAGCTTTGTATAGTCCACAATGATTGATGATTAAATTTACTTTCTTACTCCTTGGTTAGGTCCTTTTATACCCAAGTAAAAATGCAGTGATATTAAAATGCTTTGCCGCCAAAAAATGAAAAATAACAGTAGTCTCTTTTAAATTAATTTAAAAATCTTAAAAAGGTAATAACTTAAAATACCTCGATCATTGCAAAACAAACTACTCTATCTAAAGTTCATTGTCGTCTAAAACTGTGCTTGCTATTTGCGTTAATGTGCCTTTACGTGCTGATGCATCTATTTCCTCCATAAACTTAGAATTGCAAAAAATGCAATCATCTTTGGCTAAACCACAATAACAATACCCAGGTTCATACACACATTCAGGAATATATGTGTCACTACACTTAGATTAGTTGTCTGTAAAAGGGTTTTCTCTCCTCATCCAAACAAGTTGCATGTATTCATGTTGAAATATCTTTTCCCATCTGTTTGCATGAGTGGAGTGCTAAGCATAGGCTTTAATACTTATGTGCTTGGCCTCCCGACCCTGCATTGTGTTCAACCCCAACCCACATTTATACTTATCAAACAATTGCTGGCAATGCAAAGGAACACAATAACCAACAGTCCAGACACTAAGTGTTACATGGAAGAAAACTTGAACTGCATTAAAGTACATTGTGCAGCCTTCTCTCAGCTTGTTGATGCCAGCCTGATCAATATTCTTGATCCTGTTAAACAATGATGTGGCATCCCTGAGTTTTGTCCCAATGTATGCTATGGCAAAAAGTTGCACTTTGTGCAGGTATTTTGCTTACAGAATACAATGCCAGCACAAACAGCATAAAACTGTGACACATCTTCTTTGTCTCCTCCCCTGTAAACCTGCTGCTTAATTGAGAAGTTGCACTTCTCTCTTTGAACCATTTACAAATCTTATACAAGTTGTTGGCCCTTACTTTTGATTTCAAGTTTACAATAAAAACAATTAATGGACATTGGGGGTCAAGATCTGCAATGTTTTTAACTGAGCTACTAATTTCAGTCAACCCCAAAGCAATTCCAAATATTCCCTTAAACCATAACTGCCAACAATTGTTAGCTAAGTGCAAAGGTTCACACTTTGCTCTCTAAATTATTGGCCCAAGAAGTGGCTTAAACTCTTGTCTAGATTTTAAGCTTGCCACATACTTTGTGACAACATTCCTTTTCAATGATTTGCCTTTTTTCTTTTTTAAGACACTCTTAACTGTTTCTAACCTCTCACTATAACCCCAGGGGTGCCAGGTGTCATTTGGAGAATTGCCTAATCTGCCATTCACCTGGCTCATATCATCAAGAGATTCATTAGCAAAAGATGATGGATAGCTAGATGCATTATTCAATTCACCTGAAAATGTGGCAAGCCATTATAGGTCGGCAGCACTCACTTACACAACTGTAATGACTAGTTAATATGATATTTGAAAGTTTGGGTGAACTAGTGTTTCGATTTGGTATTGTTTCGGTGTAAGCCTTTCAATAGAAGAAATGTTATTAAATCACTAAGAAGGTCACGGATTATGACAGTATACAGTGATGACATTATAGCTTCCAGATATTTGATTGTTAAAACGTTCTAAAATGGTCTAAAATGATGAAGATTGGTTTCGAAATGAAAAGATTCACATATTTACTTCTTTTAAGTATCATATTTGAAAGTTTGGGTGAACTAGCGTTTCGATTTGGTACTGTTTCAGTGTTTCAGCTTTTATTAACACCCATACTTTTATGGATCACCATGCAATTTTTATTTTTACAACATCTCACCTTAATGACACATTCTGATTGGCTGAGAGCTATGATCAATATTATTTTAACATGTGGTATTGTGGTTTTACAAGACTATGCGGTTTGTGATCCGATTATCATCTTCTTAATCGTTTTAACCAATGATACGGTAGATACTTGTTGCGGTATTTCGTTTTATTTTAGTTTGAGTTTTTTTTTTAGTTTTGAGTCATTCGAACTTCGAAAGAGATGATTCGGATGTAATTTTCTACTGCCAAAACGACTTCAGTAAGGTGCAATTTTACGTCTAAGATGGCATCTAACTCCTTCTGTGAACCGATTTTTAAATTCTGCTCAATTCAAAATGATTATGTCTTTTGAGGTTAGGCGAAACTTTAAAAATACCACTTCATTCTTAATAATATTCGATCGTTCTGAGAGTCGGCTAAAAAAGAAAAAAATTCCAACCATTTGACAGTTGTCAGTGTCAAATATTTTTCATTTTTTTCACAATAATACCTTGTTAGGCAATCTGTGGTAAAATTGCTTAACGCATGCACAACCTTGGTGTTTGAGATGGCATTTTCCTCAGTCCTCATCCATTTATATTTTACAACTAAATCTTCAACGCGTACGCTCTTGGATCATACAGATTTGTTTTCAAAACTTTGTGGGATTTACCAATAGCCTTACCTTCATTCATGCCATGTTGATAGCTTGAGATGGCTTCAAAAAATCTCGTTTTTCCTTTATGCCTGAAGCGATTGAAGCGCGAATCACAAAAAGGACATGTATGCTAAGGAAGTGAATGAAATTCTCAATAGGCTGAAGGACATTTTTTTCGAAAAAATTATTGTGCAAAAAGAAAGGTCAATATAGAAACTTTTATTAGCGAAACAAATAGAAGTAATTTTTTATCCCTGAAGGTTTCTTAAGTTATTACAATAACGTTCCTCTGAATATATAAAAGCTATTTTATCTGTATTATCTTAGTATACCATAACATTGGGTAAAATTTTTATTACAAAGGGTAAAAATATGTATAAAGTAACTTTAATCTAAAAAATTATTATAATGCAACTTACCGAGTAATGACAAAATATTCTGGTAGTGGAAGGCAGACAAGCCTCCTGCCATCAGCATTACAAACTGCATGAAATTTGTGCCAAAAAAGGTCTTAGCATTCAAAATAAGTTCCGGATCAGAACAGGATATTCACACCACATCGTTTTTGTGTATCTAACTCTTGCTTTGAGCAAATAGCTCTTCGCATGACATGAACTCAATCCGGACTTTAGGGTGGTAAAAACATCAAGATTGCCCTTGTTGCTAAAATAGAGTTGAGTACAGTTTGTGTGTGATAAATGGCTGCATTATCTGAAATGATAATGAGATTGATAGTATGTCACTAAGTTGCATTAAAAATAGCTTTAGAACTATAGTATCAATCCTCACCCATGATAACCACTGATCTTGGATTAATACCATTAAATGGTAGTAGATTAGGACAAAGTTTTTTATTTACATTCCATCTACTTCTTTCAAAACCTCATAATCTATAGGCAAAAGTTTAGAATCCAGCTCATAAAACTCTTGAAGATTTGAAGCAAGGGTTTCGTATCCAGAACTAACATCAATTCGTTTAGAACTTGCAGGACACTGTAAGGATTCATCTATATTTTTTTGACAAAAAGCAGACTTTGTCCAGTCAACGTTTTCACTTTCCATCAAACTATGTGCTTGTAATATTGAATAAATTATTTCAGTACTAGAAATCAACGGGTTTATGGTCTTATATTTCCCACAAGTAAAATTATTGAGATCTACAAAGAAGAATGGAGAGTACTTACCAACTATAGTCCAGGGCCTTGTGTCAAAAAATTCACTTCCGTGGGATATTCATAATCATTTGTGTTTCTTTTCAGTAACTTATAGTTTGAGAGGTGTTGATTTCAAAAAAAAGTTGTCACCATTTTTTATGAAGTCATTTAAAGGCTAATTTATTAATAATTAGGTGTGACGTCATCACTGAACTGTATGCTTCTACTAAAATTCTTTAAACTTCAAGTTTTTTGGGGTTATTTTAAATGGTTTTCCAGTTGAATATGCTTTACAAAATTTTCTTACTATTTCATTAAATTTTGGCTTAAAATTTTATATTTGTAATTCATTCTGTCATTAACTGTTTTGTTATTTTGAGTCCAAGTTGTCATTTTCTTGTTGAAAGCCCAGGCTCCCACATCTTAATTTTGCCAGACTTTAAGCATGCATTTCTGATACATTGAAAATGATATCAGCTGTATTGTGCTCACGGTCAATGGCATCAGCAACAGCATGGATAAACTTCTCAAATAGTTCCATGCATATTGTTGACACAATGGAGTATTGTGATTCTGTTAGCTCTTGCATATCAAAAAGGAGTTGTCTTTCCTGTCTCAGTTTGGCTGACCCAATAATATTAGTGTATAGATAATGGGTAGTATCTGTTAGGTCTCTTCTTCGCCTGTGGTGCACGTTTTAGGATCGTCGTTTCGCCCTTTTCTGTTATTCCTTTGTAATAACAGTAATATGGTGCGTCCCTGCAGGTTTTCGCACATAGTTGCGTGATGACTTCTGTTTATATGCGGCGCGTGATGGCTGTAAATTTTAACGTAACTAGACCCTCGGAGCAGGGTAGACTGGGATACCTGAGCATAAGACCTGACTGGGGCCTGGTGGTGTCAAAACAAAATGCTGGTACTAGCTCCTGAGGTCTTGCTTCTATTTGGTGTTCTACTTTACTAAATTACTTAGGTAAACTTTGAGGTTTTAATGGTTTTTCTCTAAAATTCTTTGTCAAAAATGCAGATAAAACCGGAATGGAAATTAAAAGCAGGTGCAAATAACGATGTTCCTAAATATGAAGTCGATTTTTTATGTTAATGAAATTGGATTTTTTATGGGTATGAATTGCTTATAGATCACAGTAGCAGTGCTTTTTGGGATTGCAATGTCATATAATGCAATCGTAAACGAAAAGCTTGACCCCCCTTGGACAAGGTGAGGATTAAACAAAAGACAGTCTAATCTATAGCACCCCTGGGGAGTATGTTATACCTTGAAAACCCGCACCCCTGCTAATATTAGTACACAGAAATAAGGTCAAGAACACTGGTGAAAAGATTACAAAATTTATCACAGATTGTGCATCCATATTATTTTGGTGTTTTGTATTGTAAATGGTTATGGAGCAAGGATGGCTCTTGATTTCACTAAGATGCTGAAGTATTTAAATAACAAAAGCACTCACCTTCAACTGGGTGATTAAAGAACACATGAGGGATTCGTTCTTGCGGATAGCCTCTATTTTCAATATTGCAGGCTTTTTATAAATGCGTGTCCTATGCCCCACGTTAGGGCAACCTGATTTCTTAAAGCATCTAATGCCTCACTGTGTACGGGATGAACTTATCCCTATGTTGTCCCAGGGGTTGGGTTTTTTGTTGAGTCATGCATAAAAACAAAGCTCATAGAGTGAATAAAGTATATTGTTTACAGTTTGCATGTGGTTTAATCCATACTGGTAGTGTTTAGTTGAAAAACATTTTAATAGAAAAAGAGAAACAAAGGAGTAGAGACAAAAGGCTTAAAAATGAAAATTAAACAATTTATTTTAAAGGCTTTTCATTGGTCTGAAATAAACTACAAGTAATATTAAACTCAATACAGTATTGTTTTAAGATGTAATCAACTTTTGTAGATGACTTGACATAAATTAATTATTTAATTTGCAGTAATTAGAATCAAAGTATTGTAATATATACTAAATAATATGAGTCAACTGAATAAATGAAACGTGTATTATGTATCTTTGATCACTGGTAAACTAAAGCTAAATTATCAACATATAGAAAATATATTGACCCTAAAATTGATATTATCTCACTTGGCCTTTTATGAATTTATGTCAAGAACTTAAAAAAAAGATAATTAACTTTTGAAATGATAATAGCTAGGAGTAGTCTGTCAGTGTGTGTTTCAAACAGTAGGTATTGTTTAACAATATAACACATTCTTACTATCACTATGGAAATATATTGAAGTGATATTTAGTCTTGAAATCAGTAAATCATGAGTTGTTACATAAAGAAACAGCCAGAAAAAATTATACCTACTAGTAATATTTTGAGCAGGGTTTAAATGAATTTTTACTTTGAGAATATAGTAATAACAGTATTATAACTCAACTTAGGTTAAAGAGTTGCAACGTTCATTTTTGTCAAAGAATGTATCATGAGTTTTTAATCGAATTTCACCTTGTCATCATATTCAAGCAATAGATCTTCATTTTCAGGCAATTCTTGCCTGGGTACCTTATCAACAACACCTTGTTCAAGCTCTAGATCCTCTTGTTCTTTTTCACCGGTAATAGGTTCAGCATGTTCTACTATTTTCTTATCGATATTAAGCCTCATTGAATATCTTGATTTCAAAGCATGGATAACTTCATTATCAGTGGGCTGTTTTTTGGGCGTTTCCCACTCAAAGATGCGCAGTATAACCTATCAATCAAAAGTAAAATCATTAAAAATCATGTATTAAAATGTGATTTTAATGTATTAAAATGTATTATCATGTAGTAAAATCATGTATCCCATTAGTCTACTTTAACGAAAAGTGAAAATCAGTCCCATTGTGAGGAACTACATGGGGGAACGATTTTCGGTAGATATTTGTTAATAGTACTAGGTGATTAACACACGACTAGATAGAGCGAATTTCGTATCAGTGGGAAACGGACCGTAAGAGTTACGGTACGGATATGGCTACGTTACGGAAAAGCAAACAAAACATACAAAATACACATACGTGTGAGTGAGAAACCTTCACGGTTACGATACGGACATAACACTAGGCGCGGAAATGAATTTCGCCTACCAATAATTAAAACAAACTGGGGGAGGCAAAGGCTATCATATCAAGCTATAAAAGTCATAAAAGAATGGAACAATCTACGTGTCGATGTTAAACAATCATCAAAAATTTCTCAATTTAAGTCTACTTTTTTCTGAATGAACTCTTTAAAGTATGCTATTTGAATTTTACATTTTTGCTTAATTGTAATTTTTTCTCATTTGTATCGATTTGCCTTCTACTTTTTAACTCTATTATATGATGTATATAAATTAATTTTACAGGACCTTCTTGAAAATCACTAAAGTGAAGAAGCATCCTGTTAAAATATCATTATAAATAAATAAAATAAATAAATAAAATAAATACGGTATGGTTACGGCAGGAATTTCAAAGGTTTTTATGGAGATAACGATACTGATACGGTTACAATACGGCGCAGTGCGTTTCTCACTCATATGAAAGGGCGAAATAAACGTTGATGAATATTCGTATCCCGCTCCAGGGAGAAGGAAAGAAAGAAAAAGAGAGCCGGACAGCAAGGTAATTACGAATTACTGATATTGTAGTAGTGAAAAGCCGTGGCTCGATTCAATCGTCCAAATTATACTTAGAACTACTTACCCCTGTGTTAGCTGTAAACCATTGGTTGTTTTCTGATAGGAGCAAAAAGCAGTAATTGGAAAGTTTCGTCGAGTCTGCCAGGAATGTTGTCGAGCACATCTTGCAGGTGATAAGGATACTTTCGTTTGAAGCAGACTGGAATGAATCATCCCACAAGATGTTTGCTCGGCAATTAAGGCATCTGATGATACACTTGAACTGTTTCACTGCGTTTATGTTTGTTTCCACTGTGCGAAGATACGATCGCTTTCTGGTCACAGAGACTGGAATTTCTTGTATATCTTCCTGGAGAGCAGAGATTATGGTTTCAGCAGTAGCAGTGAGCATTATTTTTCCATTAAAGGAAGTAGTGGCAGCATTTTCAACTCTGATAACGTCTCCTTGTTGAAAAGTAATAGATTCAGCTCTGTCCCTCCAGAACACAAGGGTGATATCTCCCGTCTCGTCTGCAAGCTGTACTTCACGATTTTGCTTGATATCGGGATAGTGTCCCACTGTCACTATCTCGTCTACTGAAATTACTTTTGCTTTAAGAGTGACATATTTCATGTTCATTGTTTCTTTTCTTATTATTTGGGCCACTTTGAAGAGCATATTGTGAACTGGAAACTGGAAAAGGGATGACACTACTTGTGTTTCCACGTTGATCAAGATTTCTACTTCGCCATTTAACCCTTTCTTGATTTTGAAATCTCTAAGATCGTATGTGTTCATAGTTTGAAACTTTTCAAACATAGTTTCTTTGAAGCATACGGCCTTGATAGCAAAAGTAGAGTCATAATCGCACATGGTCATTGAGAACATTTGTCCTCTTGTTGTTTCTCTAAGGGTGCTCTTTGTCAGTACTGCACATCTTAGAGTGCTTCGATTTTGGAGCTTTCTTGGTGAGGATAAGCTATCTGTTTTTGTCGACAAAAGTTCTTGAATGGTGATATGGCTTTTAACCTGTTTCAAGTAAGAAAAGAATTTATTAAGATGGGATAGGGTCAGTGCCATGATATCCATATTGTACCTACCTGCTTGGACTGTGCCATGCTGCCTTTGGATCAAAAAATTATGTTTATAGAGAAAGATCACACTCAACAGCTTGCTCTCTCACCGTTTGTTCGTTCGGATTCTGGGTTGTTTGTGAAATATGAAGTATTTATAGTACACCTGTACTAGGCTTTCTGATATTCTCCATATTAGAGAAACCTGTAGAGTTCGTAGAACTTGAGTGTGCCACAGCAGATCTGTTACTATGATGATCTTGTGATTGGGTTGGTTGACTTGAGGGGGGCTGAGTAAAACTAGGTTCACGCTGACAATCCAGTGGCTGGTTTGGAGTCGTAACGGGGCGGCTTCTCAAGTGATGGGGTCGTATATTTACACCAAGAGCACGCCTAATACCATCCTTGATATTCCTGGCCCATAGCGGAACACCAAGATTCTTTTTTAGGTGCTTTACATCATGGTAGTGGTGTTTAGATTGACGAAGATTTGCATTGTTTACTGTAGTGACATGTCTTAAATCCTTTATTTGATTGTATACCGCCTTGTTAACCTCAAAGACAGATTTGTCTAATTCATCACATCTAGGAATAACACTTGAAAGGATGATTGGACAACCAGGAAATTGATGAGAAGCAATTTCAATCATGTATAATTGCTTCCTTACCAGCTCGTCAGGAGTCATATGTTCCACATCATTAACTCCCGTGTTTATGATTATTCCCTTGTTGACTTGAAAACGTGGTGTTGAGAGAACTTGAATCGCTTTATCAGTGGTATTACAAGGAATGATCTTGGTTGAACCTTGAGGATAAAGTTGATCATGCTTTATAAATCTTCTATTTGAGTCACATAGCATAACAAAGTCATGAGTGACCTCTTCTTGTTTAGAGTTTACATTGGACTTATTGTCGCTTCCGGAGGTGACAGGAATTGTGACAAAGTTACTGTCAGTAATAACTTCTTTAGAATTCAACTGATCTAATTCTGCCGGCTGAACACGTTGACATTCGTATTCTTTTATCCGATTATTCACAAGGCCAATCTGTTCTGACAAATTGCTATTTAATTTCTCCAAGTCCGTGACTCTTCGTCAGCTGAGATTTTTCTTCCACAAGAGAACCTAAACGACCTTGATAACGAGTTAACTCGACCTCCATTGTTTTCACACGATCATCAATAGCTGACTCAACATCCATGAAGGATCCTTTAAAAACCAACATTTCATGTTTGAAACGAGAATGTAGAGATTTAGAGAGATCATCCTTATATGAGGTACAATCATCTTTGAGATCAGAGAGTTCAAGATCCGATTGGACCAAGGCTTTATCAATTCTAACTGACATTTCCTCCAAGTTATTGAGACGATTATTTACTGATTCCATAAAATCAGAGAAGAATTTCGAATAGCAATCTTTATCGGCTTTATCCATGTGGATTGAACTATCCTGCTTTCTCTTTGGTATCCGATGTGATACTGACTTGGGTGATTTCTTATTAATAAACTTTCTTTGAAGAGGGGTAGACATAACTTTCTTCATACCCACTCGCGATTTCTTTATTGGTAAGGGCGACTTTTTCATATCACAATCGGAGTCATCATTTACATCAAGGGATACTACATCTTTATCATTGGCTTCCTCACCATCGGAGTCATCAATTACTTCTAATGATACATCTTTAAGGTCAATCTTGTGCGATGCTGTGTCATCTGAACCCTCAAAAATGTCGTGATACGTAGAGCCAATCTCATCTGGACTTAGGTCGTTTGATAAACAAAGCTTGCTAACCAGGGAACCTAACTTTGGGAATTCGTTAGATTTCCACATCGTACGATAGTTGCCTTGAATCATACATTTCTGTTTTGATATATACACAGTTAGCGCAAATAACAGTTTACGCTCACCATCAACAAAGCTGTCATCATGATCAGGACTCACTCTGAATAGCTTAACGACAAGCTCCACTAAGTTGCTTTCTGAGTCTGTTTTGCGTATCCATTGAACATCGTAATCTCTTCTATTACCAAAGTCAATCCAATAACGGATTTTAAGAGCAGTCAGCCAATGTTTGAAACGTGAAGAGTCTTTCACGACAAATAAACATACAGATCCAGAATCGGACACAGTAATCTCCTCGTGGTCCTCTTGAATTCTCGTGTTCTCCTCTTCATTATGTTCAATGTTTTTGATCCTTTAGAGACTTAGCCATGATAAAAACATAATTAACACAAAATACAGAGGAAAAATAGACTGTACGAGTAGAAAACTGCGACTAAAGACGGACGCTACAAACACGTGTCAATACGTCCGCCATCTTGCTATATCAAATGACTTAATGTCAGTAAATAGATTTTGCTGACTATTGTATATTTCTTTATTCAAAAAAATAACAGTTTTCCTATATAGTAATCTGTTACAAACAGAACCAATATAATATGGACCTTCCCTGATCTTATTTTGAAAAACTGAGATCTTGTGTTCCAAATCATGTTCAACTGACTTTTTGTGTGCTTTTTTGTTGGATTGGACACGGGACATAATATTTGGTTTTTCCTCAGTATCCAATAACTTATACCATTCTGCTCTTTCAGACAAAAGTTTTTTTTTATCTTCAGGATTTAGTGAACTTATACCATGATGCTCTGTCCGACAATAGGTTTTCTCTTTCCTCTGGATTTAGTGAACTATACCATTCTGCTTTATCAGATAACAGTTTTTCTTTATCTTCAGGATTTAGTGAGCTGTACCATTCTTCTTTATTAGACAATAGTTTTTGTTTATCTTCAGGATTTAGTGAGCTGTACCATTTTGCTTTATCAGACAATAGTTTTTGTTTATCTTCAGTATTTAGTGAGCTGTAGCATTCTGCTTTATCAGACAATAGTTTTTGTTTATCTTCAGGATTTAGTGAACTGTACCATATTTTTTTCCATTTTCTTTTTTTGTCCAAAAACTTTTCTTTTTCCAGAGGATTCATACTTTTATACTTTTCACATTGTTCAAATAAACACTTTTTTTTATTTGCAGGCTCCATTTGGGGATACATTTATTTTTTCCTTTTGCGATCTTGTCTTTTTTGACTATCAGACTTATGTTTTGCCATAACCTTTTTCCTTTCAGCATTTGAAATATTACTTGAACAGCATAAAAATTTAATACAATATTTTATATCTATGGATTGAAATTCCTTCTTTATGATATTCAATAATGACTGAATAAGAGAATCTAAGTTATTCAAACCTTGGGATATATCAAGCTTTCCATCAGGGTTTAGTGTTAAAAGATAATACTTAACAGTGTTTGTATTTCTCTTCATCTTGTGCTCAAAAATGCAGCTTATGCAATATAGATTGGATATCCACATTAAAAAGCCAGTAGTTTGCATTGTATTCTCTTTGATCATAGTCTGCAGCACTAATTTGCTAGTACTAAGAGAAGTACTACTCAACATCCCTTGGTTCTCTACCTTAAATTCAATGCTAATATCTGCATCATATATTTGTAGTGAACTTGGGAAATCATAAATAGTGAGCTGCTGGTTATTGGTATTAACCTTTTCTCTATAAAACATGCTTGCATGATCAACAATTGCCTCTAGAGTTTGTGCATTCCAATATCCACAAGACTTGATCATGGAAAAACAAATGCAATAGAAAGATATGGCACAACAGCATTCCAAAGGAATATTTCTGGTGACAGTGTTAGCATCTGTATTACAGCTTTTTTCATGGGTGTCAATCTGTTGGTTAAGAATTTCTGTCATATCACATAACATTTCATTAATATGCACACCTTTAAGTTCGAATATAACATCTGGATTTTGATAGACCATTTAAAAATAGTTTATTAGCTCATTCAAGTTGTTTACCTCCAACAATACACAAGTTCCTTGAGGATGAGGCATACCAAATGAGTCTCTGGAATGAGAATCAAATATTTTGAATTTCCCATCTGTAGTACAAAAAATAGCCACAGTAGTACTAAGAATTGTTAACAAAAAATAATTATAATTTTCCCTAAGCAAAGCTCGTATAGCATTCTGTAATGGCATACAGTAATTAAAACCTTCTACAGCACAACCATTGCATATAGTACCAGTATAGCTTGGACTGTATTGAAGCTGATAATTAGTATTGAATACTGTAATCAATTCAGGTACTTCTGTCAGTAGTAAATAGGATTGTCTGGATAGTCTAGATAAACCAGAATACAGTTCATTACCAATGTTCATGATATTAACCAAGTCCATTGAGGAAGTGATTCCATTTCTATAGTTATATATGAGGGAAGTAAGGGACATAGCCACACACTGTGTACCTGCATTTGACCCAAACATTACCACATTGTCTTGACTGTAAGGAGCCTGGATTGTTTTTGTAGGATCAATGGGAGGCCCAGGGTTTGTTTCCACATCCTTAGACAGATTGAACACACAATGATTTATCCTGTGATTCAGATTTTTATAAACACTTGGTACTGAATTCGAATGAGACTTACATACATTTGACTGCTTTGACCTGGTACTTTTCAATAACCGATCAAGATAATAATTAGTTTTCAGTTTGATCCTGTGTTTGTTAAACTTTCGATGCATTCTTTTGAATGATTGAATGCGGTTGAACTTAATTCTTTTGACTGCAGTGTGATATTTCATTTTTCTTTTCTGTCCACTTCTGACATTATGTGCCCTTCCCTTGTTGGTAAAAATATGCATACGGGAAGACCTTGGTATATTTTTCTTTACGTATGTTCGAAACAAACGCCTCAGTTTCCGGGATTTATGCAAAATGCGTGTAATCTTTCTCTGGGGTATTCTGCTGGGTTCTCTATCACGAACACGAACAGCACGTGTACGAGTGTAGTGACTTAAATAAACAAACTTCTCGTATCGAGATCTACAGTGCTTTATTAAAAATGACTCATTATTATTATCATGTACAATAGCAGATAACAGTATAGCTTTGTCAAATATATCACATTCATGGAATGAATTCATGGCAGTTTGTGTTGAAGACATCAAGAAGTTGACACACAGTAGAGTAGTGTAAACACTCGCTAAAATCACAACATTATAGACGGAAATACAGTATTCAGAATGATGCATTCATTAAATAAGATAGCCCATAAAAAAGCAGTAAAAAGAAAGACAAGATTCATCTTTGTGTTCATTAAATAAATACCATGGCTTTGTGCACTGTTGGCGAAGTGGGTAGTTTTCTTTGCATCGAGTGAATCCAACATGGCGTCTTGTTTACACAATGTTCGGTGTAATATTTGGTTAGTTTGATAACTGGTGTTTTCATTAAAGTTTGTTTTCTCATATAACTTTGGCTTTTCGACCTCCCTTGTGGTCTCTCCACTATTATCTGCCGGGGCAGTTCCCTCGCGGATGGAAGGGGTGTTGACCCTAATACTTCGGCGGGTCTCTTCGTTGTTTGCTGTCTCTCGGACAGCTGCTCCTGGAAGAGCTCCCTCGCGAATGGAAGGGGTGTTGACCCTAATACTTCGGCGGGTCTCTTCGTTGTTTGCTGTCTCTCGGACAGCTGCTCCTGGGAATGCTCCCTCACGAATGGAAGGGGTGGCGATCTCTACCTTAGAGATCTCCTTGTCATTTCCTTTAACCTTAACACTCCGACGAGTGAAGAGTGTAAGATTCTCAGCAATAACATTCATGTTTTCAGTGGTTTGGCTTCCAAAATGGCCATCGAATTTGAAAAAATCGTGTTCTATGGCATGACCAAGAAGACAAACCTTGTGGTTGGTCATGTGACTCTGTCTGTCAAGAATATGACAAGGTCTATCACATGACCGGAAGCGTTGCGATGGCGCCCAGACATAACCAATCAGAAACGTAGGTGGCCGCAATGGTCACGTGTTAGTATTATGCTAATTGTTCATTTTGTCTCGGAGAAGACACAAAAAAAAAAAAAAAAAAAAAACCAAAGTCATTTTATGGCCGGGATACCACAGGTATCCCAGTAATAATTATAATAACGTAAAAAGCAAACTCAAAGGTGTATAAGGTGAATATCATGTATCAGTAATGGCACAACCCTGGCCGTAATAGCGTAATAAAGTAATAACGTATGTATGTTCTCTTTCAAATAGTTAATAAAAAGATCATAAATTCTTAGCCACTGAATTTAACAAAACAGTCAAATAGTTCATTCTTTCAAGGACTATAGCTATGTTCCTGTTATTTTCCAAAGCAAATTTACTTCTTGGATTGGGTACTTCAATTCCACTTACAAGTTGTTGAAGGTCTATATATTCAGCGGGACTACAAAATTGTGCCTCACCAACATCCAGCATTACTAACACGGTTTCAAGGTCGATAACTAGATTCTTATCCTCTCTTTCAAAAAAAGAGCAAATATTACTATCAGCATAGCTTTCCATTGCCAATGTTTCGTAACCATGCAGATGTACATCGTCGTTCTCAGCTAATTCTTCCCCATTCTTACCACTTACTATGAAATGTTCCTCCCTCAGCTGCTGATCTGAACAACATGAGATCAGGAAGTTCAGGTATAGTATTGTCACATACAGTCAATGCTTCTTGTAGTGGTTGAAGTAGGTTGCCTGGGCTGAAATTTAGAATTTGCAAGTCTTTCTCATTTTTTACACGAGGTAGCAACATAGGTAAGCCCAGATACAAATTCTCTTGAGCAATGCACTACAGCACTTGGTAGAGTGAGCCCTTGTGTTTTGCGGCATGTAGATGCATAGAACAGAGTGACTGGATACTGGGTCTGAATCCGCGGAAAAAATCACAGTCACACCCGGAAAAAATCACACTTCCGCGGAAATAGTCACACCATGCGCGGAAATAGTCACATTTGCGCGGAAATAGTCACAATGGAAATAATCACACTTATTTAAAATTGACCAGAGAAGGTTCAAATCAACTGGATAATGCATAACTAAGAACTTTTTACCACAGATAAGTGTTTGTGAAGATGTTAGACTGTCCCTTCTGGTTTTCTGAATGTAGATATGAAAGCACCGTTACAGTCAAACCTCTATTGATGTCTGACTTGCAAATAATACTTGGCATACCTGAAGGGACAGTTCTAACCATAAGGGAATGGGATATATAGAAACAGTGTATGATATGGCTTGCCTACAGTGAGACTGTCTCATTGGAAGTCATGTTGGATTCGAACCAACCTACCGTAGACGGTATACCATTTGACTTTTCGGCCTCCGAGCCAGCTCAGGAGGCCTTTTTTTTAGGGGGGCCGATCACTCTCCGGATCAACCTTTTTTTGGTTTTTTATATTTTTTTGGGGGCTGATCACTCTCCGGATCAACCCTTTTTGGTTTTTATTTATTTTATTTTGTTTGTTTTTTTATTGGTGGATTTTTCGCCACAGGGTTCTCACTTTCTCGACACACCATTCCTGCCACTGTCTCGAACATTCTCGTGCCCACATGGCAGGTAGGCACTCTATAAATTGATCCCTGATGGCACTTCGGCTGGGCATATCGGTTTGTCGGATCACATTCCTGATTTGCCTAGTTATTCTCGAGGTGTCCTCCAGGGACAACTGCTCTCTCGTATGTGCTGGCCTTCAAGAACAAAATATGTCTAGAGTAAGTATGATAGGATCTATTTATCTATGATTCGTAATCAATATCTTACTTTGCTTTTTTCTTCTGTTGATGTGAAGGCTTCACGGGTGTGGCATCTCTGGTGGTGGTGCACGAAGCTGTGGTGCTTGTGGATGTGGATGTGCTAGTGCTGGTCCTGTAAAAAATGTTGAGGTCAAGTTCGGAAAAGAGAGGTAGGCTATATCTTAAAATAACTACTTACTTCATTGCACTTCTCCTCTTTTGCTGTAAGTGAGTAGCAGCTCTCGAGGCCATAAGCTGCCGCTGCCTCACGTTATAGTAGCGATCAGCGGTCCTTGAATAACACATAACAAAAGTACCAGCATATATAGTATGTGCCTATGCAAGAGTGACAATAAACAATAAATTATCATACCCCCTCCTGTGGCACATCAGCACACTAAGGTCATCTTTCTCCTTTTCTGTAACCTTATCATCCGAGTACATGTCCGTGACTATCCCCTTCCTTATATGTGTGGAAGAGATTGGCCTGCTAATGACTTCTGTACTGGACGCAAAAGCGGTCAACCTCCTCCACACATTGGTGAGGATGGGGAATCCCTTTTGGTTGAGGAACAGATAGTCCTTGGAATTGGCTGTGGTGTAGATATGTCTGTAGAATAATATAAGATAGCCAATCATTATGCACTGTTAATATTATGGCAAGTGCAATACCGTAGTTTACCTTACTGTATTTAGATAGGCTTCTATCTCTTGAGATGTTTCAGCTGTTATTACCACGAAAGCGGAACCATATGGCTTACCAGTCTTATGAGTAAAAACCTGGGATAGCAATGTAAATAACGAACGATTAATTAAATGTCCAGTAGACGAATGTACAATTGAAGTGTCACAAACCTCGACCGAAAAAGTGTCGTTTTGTTTGTTTGCAGACTTGTTGTTAAACTGCTTGACGGTCATTCCTGTTACAAGGCTGGCCCTCCCCCCCATTGTCGATCGTTATTCGGGTTAGCAAGTAATTCACCTGGGAATTGAGGTGTTCTGTTGCTTGAACCTTAAAGAAAGACATTTGAAGCTGTGTTAGAAATAAAACAAGTTACAATTTGACATACAAGTGAACTTACTGGGGTTTGCTCTTCGTCCTGGAAGAGCTCCTGCAGTCTCTTCGAGCACTTGCTCGCAAAAGGAGACTGCATCACACGTTCCATCTCCTCCAGGGAAAGGAGCTCCTTTTCATCCATCTGCCTCTTCATGGACCTCTGAAGACCCCTTTCCTTGTTACACGAGGTTCGCCATTTAGGCTGTTCCTCCATGAGTACTGAAAAGAAGAAGATGATCATATTATAGTTGTAGTTATAGTTGTAGGAATACTGCAACACAATACATTGAAATACATACCATTCAGTGCCTGTCTATGGTCTTTAGAAAAGGGGAAAGATTTTTTGTTTACAAGGAGGTACTTCAGGAACGCCTGTAAGACAGAACTGTAGTTCTGAATGGTCGAGGACTTCCTAATTCCCTTCATTAGGCTATCATAAACACCACCAATTTAAAGGATTAGAGAAGAACTTATAGCATTATTATGAACAAATATGTTGCAACTAACCAGTTGTATGGGCCTCCGTGATCGCTGTGAGACTGGGTTCGAAAAAAGCTCCCCACACATCTTTTTCCAGGAAGGCCTGCTGTACCGTCAAGGGCTCCTAGGAGTTAGAAAGTCATTAGAAACCTTTACCTAACACGAGAAACACCGTTTCTGACAGTTACAAGATATATAAAGGTCATCTTACCGGATCCCCATGTTTTAACCCTAGCCGTATAGGGTGGGTTGGGGTTAGCACTTGGCAAGAGTCAACATAAGATTACTGACAAACGTGTGTGGCTGGAAATACCTTTTGGTATGTAATACGGCCCATGGTGATCAACATCCTTGCCTGTTCTTCGGCCCGGGGCTCCGACTTTCTTCCACCTGGAGGGGTACATCATAACAGTACTTTATCAGTCAATATAAATGCCTCGTGAAAGGAACAGCATTGTATCTTACCTGATGGGGTTTTCAAATGCAGCTTAAAAACCGTTACCATCTTACCAAAAGTGGTGTCGGTGGGAATGCCCAATGAGGATGGCATTGGCATTCCCTCATCGGACTCAGACTCTGACTCGCTCTCGGAGTCGCTTTCAGGCTTAAATAGACAAATAAGCAGATAGATAGATTAGATAGATACTTTACAGGATCCCCTACTTTTTACCTTAGCACATATACAGCAATAGATACAAAGATAGATACCTTAAATTCATCCTCTGGTTCGGAGTCTGACTCCGGATCAAGTTGGTATTCCACCACTTTTTTGTCTCTTGTTATCATGCCTGAATAAGATCCAAACCCCAACCATGAACACATATTCTAGTTATCATTTATTTTCTTAATTGCAGTATACCTTTTGCTTCTTTTGGAGGTGTGTTCACTTTCGCTTCCTGTGCCATATCAGCAACCATGGCCTCTTGTTTCCGCGTCTTTTGTTGCTGCCGAAGTAGGCGCAGCAGCTCGGCATATCTACAAAACAGTATTAAGAATTCTAGATCTATTTGAAGTCAAGTTATTTCAGTCTCTAACCACACTTACCTTTCAGGGTTTTCCGCCTTGGATACCTTGTGCACTGCACGCCAGTGTCGCTCTAACTTGGTGCGGTACACAAGGCATCCAAAGATTGGGCATTTACGAATTGGGTTCTTGCATCAGGCTGGCTGCTGTCTTTGATATATGAGTTTCATTTTCTCCTCCGTCCATTGGTGTTTCAATTTCAATGGCGGCGAAGCCAGGACTGACCGTGCCAAGGATGGAGCTATCGGCTGCGGTCTTGTCTACAAGGCTTGATCAGATGATCCGAAAGGAACTCACAATACCCTTAATGGATGCATCGCTGTTCTGGACAGATAGTACATGCGTACTTAGTTATATCGAGAACGAAAGTGCAAGATATCACACGTTCGTCGCGAACAGAATATCTACAATACGAGACTCGACTTCACCGATGCAATGGAAGTACGTAGATACCAAATCCAATCCTGCTGATGATGCATCGCGAGGGCTATCTCCAAAGGTCACTGCAGAGGATATTCGTTGGATAAAGGGTCCAAATTTCCTATGGCAACCCGAAGAGATGTGGCCCCAGCGAACATCGTTGCTCGAGTCAACGACCCAGAGATAAAGAATGAAGTTACTTCATGTGCTACCAAGTCATTGACGAACGACAATACAATCTTCAAACTGTTCGAACACTTCTCTTGTTGGACTCGCCTAAGGAAGTTCGTAGCTGGCTGCTTAGGTACAAATCCAACCTCAAACAAGCGCGTGAAAGACGCCACAGAAAGGAATTCAAACAACCAGCAGTACCAATCAAGGCGGAACCAATCACGGTGGAGGAAATGGAAATCGCGGAAAGGGAAATCCTGAAGCTTGTCCAACGCGAAAACTTTCAAGAGGAGATAGAAGTTCTCAAAAAAGCGGATGGCTCACGTGACTCTGAGGGAACTACGACTAAGAAGCATGCGAGAGTCAAACAATCGAGTTCTCTACAGAAACTTGACCCATTCCTCAAGGACGGCCTGCTCCTTCTTGGGGGACGGTTAAGAAATGCACCCATCTGCGAACAAGCCAAGCACCAAATCATTTTACCAAAGCGTCACCACGTCGTTGAGCTGATCATCCGCTATTACCACGCCGAGGCTGGCCACTCTGGCGCCGAATACGTTCTCTCGATGATAAGAGAACGATTCTGGATCGTCAAGACGAGAGTAGCTATACGCCGCGTGCTCGGTCTGTGCCTTGGCTGCAAGAAGCGTTACGCAAAGGTTAACGAGCAGAAGATGGCAGACCTTCCACTAGCTCGGGTGACTCCAAACAAACCGCCATTCACGTTCGTCGGGGTCTACAAAGAAGACTCCTACAGTCGCAGGAGATGGCGCCAGGTACAGTACCTTGCTGACGTGTTCTGGAGAAGGTGGATAAAGGAATATCTCCCCGGCCTCCAATGCAGACGAAAGTGGAGTGAGGCGCACCGCAATCTCCAGCCAAACGACGTTGTCCTCGTGGTCGACGATACAGCGCCGCGCTCATCCTGGCCATTGGGCAGAATCTTGGAGGTGTACTGCAACAGCGCTGATGGACTAGTACGATCCGTGAAGGTCAAGACCAAGATGTCGACCTATCTGCGGCCAATTGACAAGATCGTCCTCCTGGAAGCTGCAGAAGTATCAAGCGAAGCGCAGAACTAAAGAACTTTGCTAAGGACATTAGTCAAGTAACTAGGCAGTTTAACAAAATATTTAGACAGTCTACATCATTTTCATAGTATTATTGTTTTGTTCAGCTGCGTTTCTAGCCTTGGAATCGAACCCGGGTAAAGGCTCAATAAGACGCCTTTAAGGGGCCGGAATGTTAGTCTAGAAACGCTCGACTTAGTTAATATATAATCAATATAGCCACGCTTTTATGTACACACGCTTTGCTCAGTAATTCGATATCTTGATTCATTGCATAACTATCAATTCTACGTTTCTACCTATCTACACGTGCTATTCAGCTCAAAATCTATCTCAAATTATCTACCAATCCTACTGCGTATACTAAAGTAAGTCAGCCATTTATTCATTATTTAGCGATTACCTTATTGTATCTAGTGATTTGTTTCGAGTACATTACTATTTAGCCTAAGTTTTAAGTTGTTCATTCTAGTACATTTTAGCAGCATTGTTGTACAGTTTCCCGTATTGCCTACTGGTGATTGTTTTATAGTTTAGTCCATGCCACAGCATTAGGCTTATGTCTAATTAATCAAAAACAATAGTATTTTACTGCATCACTGCATGTACTCTATAGCAATTGTATTCAACTTGTCTATTTCAGTTCGAACCACATTACATCAATCAAGTCTATAATCATCTTCAAACAACTTTCAATCTACGAATAAACAACATATAATAGACTCACGTGCGTTCGAATTGGTTTATATCTAAGCTACGCGAATTACACTCTACATCTCACCTCTATTATTTCACAGATCAGTTAAGCTTACATACAGTATCCATGTGTATGTTAATGAACAAATTTGTTTTCTGTTTCAGCTGCAAAACTGTTGTCATGCATAAACGTTAATGCTGGTTCTTTGCTGATGAGAGAATCAAGATTATGGCTGACCATGATAATGAAGAGACTGGCAGGAAAAGTGTCTGTAAGAAGACCATATTTTGCTGAACTCATCCGCAGCATTCCTTATGACATTGTTGCAGTTATTAATTGTGTCATAAAGAATGCTGATGATGAATCTTTCATGGAACCAGCCTGTTACCAGTCAAGGAACAAAAAGGCTGAAGTAATTTCATTTACCTCTCTTTGCTCATTACAAAAGCTTTTCTCTGTGCTTTCTGGAATGAGCACAAAAGAGGTAAATAAATTCTTCAGCCGAAAACTCTCAAGTACAAGCAGATCTGGCCATAAAGTGCAGCTCATTGTCGAGGACACAAAAGACTTTGGATTTTTTTACAAGAAGTCATCTGGAAAGCTGTCGCTGCAATTTTATTATGGAGAATGGAACATTCATGGATTTCCTCGACATAACTGTGCTATGAGAGAATTATCTCCATCAGAATTATGAAATCTGTTTTTAAAAAAATTATTGAAGAGGGATAAAAGCCAGTGAACCCAGATAAAACCCTTGAAGCACAGGAGAGAACCAACAAAATGTTATGGCTATTAAACCAAAGAACCTGTAGAAAACCCCTTAAGCACCAAGAGAACCAAAAAACTCTTAAAAGTGAACCTTGACAATGAGCTTGCTTTTATTGCCACACACCAACCAAATGAACTGCACCTTTCAACACTGAGACTGTTCATCCAAATCATTTGATGGTTTTGCTACATGAAATCAAGTGGTGTTAGCACCTAGATGGCAATCTCTTAGGAATGGCTTTATTGAACTTTCCATCCATTAAACTGGTAAGACAGTGCTAACTTCTCCTCATTCTCATTTACATCTTCGCTTTCAACCGACTGATCCTCATCGCTATTATTGTGTTGTACAGAAAAAAATATAAGTGCCAACATAAATCAAAGGACACCATCTGTTTCAAAAGAGATTGTTTATTTACAAGACATAATAATTATTTATTGATGTAGTGGCTTTCAAGCTCTATCCCAAGGACTAGATATCGAGATGCGTATATAGTCAATTCTTTTATTTTCGTTTCAATGTCAATATACGGAGTTCAAGTTCAGCGACCAATAATCGACTTCGCGGTTACACAATTCTCTATTAATCACGGTGTAATACGATTCACGATTCACGATTCACGATTCGCTAGGAACAGAAAAATATACGGTCACTACGAGTATATGAAACTATAAACTAGAAAATGTACGAACTTACATATGTAGCGCGTGTCCAGGGGATAAGGATCTTCTATTTGTACATACTTCGTAGAAAAACAACTGACTCTCCTCGCTCGCAGTTAAACCTCGTGTTTTATAGTCCTAGTCTCTCTCTCTCTCTCTAACACAGGCACCCCAATTTTCCTATGCAGGCGCCGATTATGCATAAGCTATAACAATTGACTTAAAAAAAATTTTTACATAAGTCCAATTTACTGCTATTTCTTGTTGTTAAGGCACAAATATATAAATCAAAATTTGGCAAAAAGGAACATGTACAGTATTTGAAGAAACAGATTATGAATATTAAATTACAAGGAAGAGACATTTATATTCACTTGAAATTATTTATAAAATTATTCCCAATAGTTACAAATCTTTACTTTTTTATTAACTAGTGTCTCTAAAAATGTGGGGAAAAATATTTTTATACAGATAGTACTGTTTACATTTTCCCCATTGCATTTTTTACAACTCTACTGAGTATGAATAAGGAAAGTTAAAAGAGTTTTTCTTTTGTCTACTAGAAGTAACAGTCAAACTAGGTGATCCATGAAAACCTAAATGATTCATTGCATAAAATTTCCAGTTTATTTTTGTATTATTTTACACTTAATTTGATTTTAGGTGTTCATGATTTTCTTAGTTTGACACATAAAGATGTATGGTGAGTCATATACTAAATACAAATGTGACCAATCTGAATATCTAGCATGTTAGACCTACTGGCCTCTCATACATGACACTTTTGTATTCCAATGTAAACATGCAGCCAGCCAGTAGAATTGGACACTGTGTTTGTATTCGGTGTATACATTTGTCAGACCCTTAGCAAAGCCAAAAATATAGGGGGAAGGGGAGTGCTAGGTCAAAAGAATTTGTGGTGCTATATTCTAAAACACCCTATGTCGATGCTACATCCCAAATTCCTTTTTTAATTCGATACTCTTACAAGTAAGGTAAAGACTATAAATAATAAATTAATTAAGGAGTAAGTAAAGTGAAATAACAAGAAACACAGGACTATAAGAAACTGTAAAAAAAACGATCTAAAGGAATAACGAAGAACTTACATTTGTGTAGGACGGGATGAACGACAAGCACCAACTGACTAAAGATTAACATATGGGGCGTATATAAAGCAGTACGAACTCCGTAGGGACAACTAACAATGACGAGAAATACTAAAGAATGTGACGAATAGAACAATGACTAAGATACTTCAAAACTGAACAAAAGGACACTAAGCGAAAACATGTAGATACGTAAATCAGATCTAACACGCCGGCCCCTAAGTGTGATGCCTGTGAACACTTATCAATTTAACTTGGATCTGAGCGACGAAAAATGATATTGAATTTGAGCTAGTCCAAAATAAATAGAATTAAATATCGAAGAAATTAATGGTATTAAATTAATGTTCGTAATATGATAATATATATGGAATGAAATCAGTTCTATAGTATTCTTGCTTGTCTTCAAGCTTGTCTTCTAGCTTGTCTTCTAGCTTGTGTTCAAGCTTGTCTTCTAGCTTGTCTTCTAGCTTGTCTTCTCGCTTGTCTTCTCGCTTGTCTTCTCGCTTATCTTCTCGCTTGTCTTCTCGATTGTCTTCTCGCTTGTCATGTCTTTATTCTTAGCTTCGTCTGCTCCTACCAGCAAACACAACTTGGTGACAGGTCTTTCCAGGATGGAGGATTTTGTTTGTACTTTTGCTCTGCGAACAAATCCTTTTGTATCTTCGAACGTCTGGGTCACTCTTCCCAATACCCACTTGTTACGGGGAACATTTTGGTCCAAAATTAGAACGATGTCATTCTTCTTTAAGTTCCTGCTGGACTTGCACCACTTGTGGCGGATTTGTAGCGTGGGTATATATTCATGAATCCATCTCTTCCAAAAGATGTCTGTCAAATATTGGACTTGTTTCCATCGTTTTCGTGTATAGTTATCTTCCTTAGAAAACAGTCCTGGCGGTAATAGTTGTTCTGACTTTAACAGTAATAGGTGATTAGGCGTTAGAGGCTCTAGGTCGTTTAAGTCATCGGTAACTGTCGTGATTGGGCGACTGTTTATTATTGCCTCGACTTCACACATGAGGGTTGTCAGATTTTCGTCGTCTAGCGTTTGTTCTTTGAGAAGAGCACATAGGATCTTGCGAATTGTTCTGATTTGGCGTTCCCACACACCTCCATGATGTGAGCCAAAGGGTGGACTGTAATGCCATTGGATGTTCTTTTGCAGAAGGCTTTCGTGAATTTGTTCTTGATTCCATTGTTTGATGCATTCTCTCAACTCTTTGTCTCCACTGGTAAAGTTTTTACCATTATCAGAAAATAGCTCTTCAACTTGTCCTCGTCTGGCAATAAATCTTCTTAATGCTAACAGAAATGAGCTAGTATCTAAACTGCTAGCGACTTCTAGGTGTACGGCTCTTGTTGTCATACACGTAAATATGACGCCATAACGCTTAACAAGACTTCGACCACGGCGCACGTAAAATGGGCCAAAATAGTCGACTCCAACGGCTGTAAACGGTGGCTTGTCAGGTGTCAATCTTGCATCTGGCAGATCTCCCATCTTTTGCTGTAGCGGAGGAGATTGCCTACGCCGACAGTCGAAACAGTTTCCAAGGGCTTTCTTGACAGCTGCGTTAGCGTTTAGGATCCAGTAACGTTCGCGCAGGAGTGATAGCACGTGTTGTTTACCAGAATGACCAGAGATGTGATGATAATCGTTGATAATCAAGTTTGTCACGTGATGATTTTTAGGTAGTATTGTTGGATGTTTTGCTCTTTCACATATTGGTGCATTGCGAAGACGTCCACCGACGCGTATTAGGTCGTTCTTTAGCACTGGATCCAACTTGAACAATGGGCTGGATTTTTTGATGCCTGATTTTCTTGAATGATTGTCATGGGTGTCTTTAAGTACGCGCATTTCTTGATGGAATGTCTGCAGCTGCACATGACGTAAAATCTCTTTTTCTGCGTTCTGAATTTCTTTGAGAGAGATAGGCGTGATTGACTTGGAACGCGTGGTTACTTCCATACTTGCCGGTTTTTCTCGGTTTCGAAGATTTTGGAAGTATCGTAAAATCCATGCAATGATCTTCTTCAAACGGTACCATGATGAGAATCTTTCGTATATCTCATTTGCTGCATTAGAACTAGTAGTGGCTACGCATACTTTCACTTCTTTTTTCACTTCCACATCGCCTTCCAGTGAATTTATCATGCCTTTCGGTCTCTGTGGCCAAGCACTGTCATCTTTCCAGAGGAAGTTTGGGCCGTTTATCCACTGCTCGTTCTTGATAAGTTCGTTAGCTGACAGGCCTCTTGATGCGTGGTCGGCAGGGTTGGATTTTGAATCAACGTACTTCCACTGTGTGGGGTCTGACCCGTCTCTAATCTGAGAAACTCTATTGGCTACAAACGTGTGGAATCTGGCTGTCTCATTTTCCAGGTATCTGATTACCGAAGTGCTGTCTGTCCAGAATGCTGAGTCGTCTACTTCAAACTCCAATTCTTCTTTTATCATCTTGTCAAGACGGACAGACACGGTTGCTGCTGTTAACTCTAGACGTGGTATGGTTATCTGTTTAAGTGGAACTACTCGAGACTTAGCCATGATGAAGGAACAGTGAATTTCGCCATTGTCATTCACGGTACGCAAGTATGAGACTGAACCATAACCAGTTTGAGATGCGTCAGAAAAATGATGCAGTTGTCTAGAAACTACATGACCAAAATTCGGTGGCTTGTAACATCTTTGGACTGTAAATTGCGCAAGCTTTGGTAGGTCTTTCAACCACTTCTGCCACTGTTGATGACGATCGATTGGTATCTCTTGATCCCAGTCTAACTTTAGTCTGCACAAATCTTGAAGTATGGACTTTGCTTGTAATGTGAATGGTGAGACAAATCCTAATGGATCATACACTGCGCTTACCATGGATAATATACCTCTTCTTGTGAGTGCGCGTTCCTTGATGTTGATCTTGAAGCCAAATTTATCATGTTTGATGTTCCAATTCACACCTAACGCTCTTTCTACGGGCAGGTTATCTTTCGTCAAGTCCAGTTCTTTGATGTTCTTGTTTCTTTCGGATTCTGGTATGGCGTTGATTACGTCACGACTGTTGCTGACCCACTTTGTTAGACGAAATCCTCCTTTCAACAAGAGTTCACTTATTTCTTTGGAGTGTGTAATGGCATTTTGAACAGTTGGCAAAGACTTCAGACAGTCATCTACGTAGAAATTGTTCAGGACTGTGTTGATTACGCTGTTACTGTAATCTTGCTTGTTGTCAAGGGCGGTTTTACGTAGGGCGAAGTTTGCGACGCTTGGTGACGACACTGCTCCAAACAGGTGTACATTCATTTGAAACTCTTCCAATTCTTGATCGATGTTTCCTTGTGGCCACCACAGGAAGCGTAGGACATTGCGATCTTGTTCTGGTACTCTCACCTGATGAAACATCGCTTCCACGTCTGCCATCAGAGCGATGTGTTCTTGACGGAATCTAAGGAGAACGCCCAGGAGTGTGTTTGTAAGATCGGGTCCTTTCATTAAATGGTCGTTAAGTGAGACATCTTGAAACTTTGCAGAACAGTTGAACACAACTCGCACCTTTTCTGGCTTGTGCGGATGATATACGCCATGGTGAGGCAAGTACCAAATCTTTTCTTGACTTTGATTCAACAAGTGAACTGGGATTTTGCGAGCAAAGTCTCTTGAAAGTAAATCAGACATGAATTTCTTGTAATCTTGATGCAGCTTAGGATCTTTGATGAACTTCTTCTTCAACCATTTGGCACGTGATATTGCTTGAGGCTTATTGTCAGGCAACTGGACTTCCGGATACTTGAAAGGCAAATTGATATAGTAATGACCGTTCCTTAACTCTACTGAAGACTCGACGCGTGTTAAGAAACGGCGCTCTATCGTAGACATCTCGGTTCTGTGATTGCTAATAGAATCGTTAAATTCTTGATTGAAGAAATCTGTCATGATTTGGTTCAACTGGACATCTGCCTTGACACGAAAGTTAGAGATGCGACGAGACTCTTGATATCGTTTAAGTGGTCCATTGATAGTCCATCCTAATCTTGTTCTAGTTGCGTAAGGACCACCATGCTGGCTGTGGATCACTTCTTGTGGATCTAGGGCCTCTGGGACGTCACTGGCAAGTAAAAGACCGATCTCAGTACTTGAATCGAGAGATATAATTGGTACACGACTACTTAGGTGTGGCCATCTGTCTACGTCCTCTTGGGTAGCGATATCTGTCTTGTCTACTGGGATCTCTTCCTGGGTAAACAACGATGGCAATCTAATCAAGTGATTCTCGTCCATGTCTGTAATCTCTAAACCTTGAATTAAGTAGGTATCGATCAGATTGTCTTTCTTTCCCAACGTAGTTAGTGAAATCTTGGTTTTTATACCATTAACTTGTAGGTTGTTCATCAAGGATTCTGTGCAGAACGTTGAAGTACTACCACTGTCTAGTAGGGCATATGTAACGGTGAACTTACTTGTTCCTTCTGGTCTGACTTTAACTGGTATCACAGCCATACCTGTACTCATCTGTCCGGTCTCTGTCGAGCATGCGTTTTCAGCAATCTTGATACACGTGTTTTTTACGGGAGTAGCATCAGCTATGGGCTTCACTTGTGGATTCTTCTTAGGATCGCCGGCATCATTAGTACGTGGTTGTATATTCTTGTTAGGATCACCAGCATCATTGGGAGCATTATTTCTTGTAGAATTGGTATGAAGAACAGCTGGATGACTTTTGATACAGTCGGGAAACTTGCATACTTGCTTTTTGGTGCATTCCTTTACAGTGTGATCGTCAGCAAGGCAGCCAAAACACAAACGTTTCTTCATGAGGAATTCTATTCGTTCTTTATATGGCTTTCTTCTGAGGGTGTTGCAGTTCTCCAATACGTGGCTGGAAACGTTGCAGTATTCACAGCACTTCTGAGGCTTGGCTTGGACCGCGAGACTTGCGGTTCTGGCGGTGAAAGGACTGGGTCTGATACTAGGTCTGATAATACTGGTACTTCGGGACTTGTCTCGAGAAGTCTCTGCTGAAACGATCTTTCCAAAGATAGGGTTCGTGGCAATTCTTGCTTCCTGGTTAACGTAATCTACTAGATTGTAGAATCTAACGGGTTCTTGACGGACTTCCATAATATCATCTGCTTTACGGCGCCAGCGGTCTCTCATATTATATGGTAGCTTTAAGACAAGTCGCTTAATATTGTCAGGGTGTTCGAACTTGTCCAAATATTTGTTTCCTTGCATGGCGTTGGAACAACTACTTAGGAAGATGGAATATCTGTGTAGGGCGGTAGCGTCGTTGTGTTTTACTTCTGGCCAATTCAGAGCCTTCTCTACGTAGGCGGACGCAATTCTATATTGATTTCCATATCTCTTCTGCAAAAGTTGTTTTGCGTGTGAATATCCGGAGTGGGGAGCCATGAAGTGACATGAGCGAACCAGTTCTTTTACTTCACCTGTAGTATATTGTTCCAGGTAGTGGAGTCTTTCAGTGTCGTTGGTAGTTTTAGCTTCTACAAGATTTTCGAAGGCGTGGATAAAGGTCTGGTATTCTAAAGGATCGCCATTAAAGATATGAACTTGGAGGTTAGGCAGAGTACTTCGCTGTTGTTGGGTGTGAAATAGCTTCATCATTTCATTTTGTTGTATCTGGAGGTCAATGAAATCTCTCATTGTTTCTCTGTTACCTTCGTATGTATTAGAAACAGACCTAAAAATTTCAGTTTTTTGTTTACAAATTGCGTAAGCGTTACTAGGCTATGGTTTATTAAAGAAAGTCATACAACAAGTTCCGGAATTAAAATTTTTTTTAATATCAAAAGTTTGATTAATTTTTACAAGTATCGTAAACTCAGCTTTTATCAACTTAACTAGTAAATGTTCAAAGTTCGAATAAATCATCATCACTAACAACCAACTGTGGTTCTTCTTGTAGGATGTTCCTCATTATGCTGCCTTTTTTGTGTTTCTTCCTTGGCGCTTGTGGTACTTGTTCTGCTTCAGTACGCCATTGCGCTATGGGGCTGCCATAGTAGTTAACTGGAGTGTCCGGGATCGTCGCTGGAGAATAATTAGGCATCTCGTCGTACCTACTGTAGTCTTGCTGACTCTCAGGCGTGTTTTGAGCTCGTACTCTTTCTGGTGTTAAATAAAGAGCCATTTCAGCATCATCAATGTCTCTTTGTGTAGGGTGGCCAAAGAACCATTCCATGTCTGAAAGGATGTTTTCGCTTAGGGGTACTTCTTCTTGTGTTAGGTTATTGAAGTTTGTTACTGCTGCTAACACTTCTTCTCGTACTTCTGGTCGTGCTGCTTGATTATCGTCTAGATTAACGATGTAGCGCAGTGGGATCTCGGGCAGTATACCTTCTGAGGTGGGACTCGCGGCTTCCAATACCATGTCCATGTCTGATGCGAAACGCCGTTGACTTTCGCATATTACTTCTACGTAATATAACCATACGCGGGGGTGGATCTTTTTGGTGTAATTGGCCAACCATGAGAGTTCTCTTAGGTTCTTGTACATACTGCACCTTGACTCATAAATTGGGCCACCTCCTACAGCGCACCACGGGAAAGTATTGCATGTTATGACCACGGGTGTTCTGTCTAGGTATGCCTGGGCCTTGCACTTTACTTGGATCATAACGGGTTCTCCTCCCATAACGCTCTTAAATTCCTCGGTTTGATTGGCTCCTATCACTAGTTCTTCTATGAGCATCGACCTCTTGTCTAGTACATCTTGGAAAGTGAATGATGCACTGGCGTTGTTTGTTATAATGCCATAGCTTAGAGTGCTTTCACATAGGCTTTGAGCGATGAGCGTCTTCCCGCTGTTCTTCTCTCCATGCATTAAGATGGTGTTACGTTTTTTCCTTGACTTGTCAAAGATTGGAATGGTGCCTTCAACGAACTTCCACAGGTCTATGTTCTGGTCATCGAACCACCTGGATATCATCTGTCTGCTCGTTCCAACGCTGTGGTATCTGTCTGGTGGAAACATCTCATCGTCACATTGCTTGAGCAGGTCCTCCCATGTTTGGTCAAGATATTCCATCTCGCAGAGCTGGATTGCTGTTCGGAATTTGGTATCAAAGTCCCTCATGCCTTTGGCTGTAAGGACATCATAGACAAATGTCCACTCTTGTGTACTTCCATGCTTTTTGACCCAGCGCACTAGGGCTCCTTTAGATTTGGCGTGACTGCGTACCACTAGGTCTTGTAGGATACGTAGCTCTTCTCCCTTTAGGCCTGCTTTCTGGTTTGCTCGTTCTACTGCTCGTACTACTCCTCGTGTTTCATTTCTAGATGCGGCTGACACCGCGTTACTTGGGCGTCCTCGTCTTGGTCCTGGGTCGACTGGTTCTGGTCCATCGGTGTTGTCTGGTGTTGCACTTGGTGGCACATTTGTAGCACTTGCGCTAGACCCAGCCCGCACCTCTGCCACGATGCGCAGAAAAACTCCTGTATGGGCTGTGAGAAGACGAGGAGGACGCAGCAAGTACTCGATGAAATTATTGATAATTCCGTACGTCCTTCGGCCTGAGATCCTCGTTCGCTCCTGGTACCGTCTGTAGAATCTGCATCTACTTGCGATGACCGATGGATTTCCATCCAAAGGGCCCGGCAACACAACGTGGTAGTGTGGTCCTCTGGTGGGGCATCTTCCAGGTTCTCCATGGTAGCACAAGAAGTAATCGTCGTGGAAATCGGCGAGATATTGTCTGAGGTCTTCCCCGATTCCATTGTTGTTCTCGTCTACGATAAACGTGTAGAAACTCATTTGAATTGTAAGTGTTACTGATATTTTTCTGGAATTTTTGCGGAGCTCTTCACCCTTTGACGATCAGTGAAGAATGAAGCGCGGGCTCCCTGTGTCATTTTACTTATATACTTTCGCGCAATGCATCATGGGTATTCGTCATATTCGTCATCATTCGTCATCGGTCGCCATGGTTACCCTACGCCATCATCCCATATTAGTCACTCACCCCCATCCCACGGGTCTTATTGAGAGACCCGCAGGGTCGATCACTGGTTAGGTTTAGGGATAGTAGTAGGGAAAGTTATATATTGATGTCCATCCCTTTTTTCTTATTGAGAGACCCGCAGGGTCGATCGCTGGTTAGTTCCGGTTCCGGCTCGGGCAGCGCGAAGCGGCGCGGCCGCTCCCGGCGGCCGTGCCGCTTCGCGCGTCCCGAGTGAAGGAGCGAAGCGACTGATTGTTTTTGCTATAACCAACTTTATTGCGTATAAATATGAATTACATAATCATTCTTACATAAGACCGCGTAGCGCAATTGGTAGCGCGTCTGACTCCAGATCAGAAGGTTGCGTGTTCGAGTCACGCCGTGGTCAACTTTTTATTTTTTCTTTTTTTTTGACGGAATTGGAACATCCGCTAAATCTGCTAAACTATTCCAAAGTTCATCCTCTTCATCTACAGTTTCCCAGTCCCAGTATTCATCATCGAATTCATCAGTTGCCTTTATTCTCTTATATCCATATCTATTGTTCTTAAATGGATTAATTCTCTTGAGTGCTCCATACCCTGTAGGGGTACGTCCTAGAAGTCGTAGTCGTACTCCATCGTTCAATCCTTTTGGTTCAAATGAGGTTCCCCCTTGTAGTGCCCTTCGGTCTTGATACTTTCCCGCTAGATCACTAATTACACCTCCCGCTTTAGTCGTTCCTACTCCCGTTGGTGGCGCTGAGTCTTTTTCCCCTGCAAATGATGTATCCCCGTGGTGATGTGCAGGCTGAGTTACTCCTTGTTTAAGTGGTCCCTTTCCTGCTACTGATATGAATGATGTATAAGGTCCTTGAGGCTTGTTACGTTTCTTTGGAGGCTTGTATAAGTCATAAATTGCATCGTCGTTAATGTTAGTACTAGGTTGCCGTTTTTTTGATGGATTTAACGGCACTGATGGCTATGCTGGATTCAGTTCGTCATAGGTCCATGAGGACCCATGAAAGTCTTCTACGTGTAGAGGGAAGTAGTTAATCTCGTGTCCACTTGGCCAGTGATCTGGAGATACGAGGAATTCCATGTGGATCGTGTACTTAGCCAAAAATGTGACAAGTAACTTGTGTATCTTATTATCTGCTCCTTGAAGCGGTGGTCCTCGGAATGCTACTCGTGGTAGCTGGTTACATACTTTCTGACCTCCATGAGCTAAGTTGCGACCAATAAATATATTCGTCTTCTTTAATGGTACGTTTACTGCAGGTGTGCCAGTAGTAATAGTAGTTCCAACGGTGTCTTCATTGCATCCTACTCCTCCTACTAGCTTTCCCGTATTCAGAGTCGGATACGTGTTGAGACCGCCCAGGTCTTCCTTGTCTGCCCACCATCCTGGATATCCTGCATGGTCATCCCTATCTACTTCAATTTGCTTCTTCTTACTCACATCTCTTGGATCCAATGGCCATGGGTACGGCTTATCGGCTGCGTTGGGAATCAATAATTTCCATCCTTCTTCATAATCCCATGAGGTACTCCACTTCTTGCTGGAGCAATGCATGGTCCTAACCGTGACATCTGGTCGTTGTGTAGGTTCTGTCAATCTCTTGTAATCTACTTCACTCCATTTTCCAGGCCTGTTCACGATGAACGTTATCGGTTCTAACATACTGTTGTTCCTGTCGTTTGGGAATGGCACTGATCCATTAACGTTGCACGCTGAGCTAGCGTAGTATGGCAAGCGAAAGCCCTTGTCCTCCATTATCATAAACCATGGCATATTGGTTGGTACTACTATCGGCTCTGTTACTCCTCCTGTTGTTTTTACGGAATCGTTGAGGATCGTCCAATTTGATAGTTCGCAAGATCCACCGGTAACTCTGCTTCCATAGGCTGTCTTGGCGTATTTCTCAATTTGCCACGCGTCTACGTACATTACTAGCTTGTCCAGTGGTAGGTTGAACCAATGAGTTTGAACTGTTGCGAAGTGGTTCTGTGCGGTAGCGGTTGTGTACTTGTTTTCGGTATCGCTTGTGGTAATTTCGTCGTTCTTGTTTGGGAAGCTATGGAGGAAGATCTTTGAGAATGTTGCCTTTACAACTTTCCATCCGTGGTTTCCTGCGTATATTGTGGAAGGTATTCCTGAACCTGATATTCCCACTCCGCCGCCGCCATCACCTCCAGCATCAATCTCGTCTTCTCCTCCATCGTCTTGTTGCTCTTCCTCTCTTTTTTTTCCTGGTGCTTTGTCTGTAAACCATCCTTCGTCCTCTTCGCTATCATCGTCGTCTTTACTGTACTTTGCTTTTGGGGTTTCCCGATCATGTTCTGCTTCTTGATGTCTTGATCTCTTCTCTCCTTTCCCTTTACCCTTCTTCGTTGGAGGCATGGCTGCAAATGAATTGGTTTCGGTTTGTTAGCTCTTAAGAATAAACCATAGCCTAGTAACGCTTACGCAATTTGTAAACAAAAATTTGTAGTTATGGAAGCCCACCCACCCACCCGTTCTACCGACTTTACCTGTGTCCTCCTTTGAGAAAGTATGAGGACTTACACCAAATCGGGCAGCGGTTCTCTTTATTCCAATTCCCATTATTCCCGCTGCTTTATGAAAAGTTTCAACAGGACCATCAGCCTTAGCATGCAGATATCGACTAAGAAATATGTCATCAGCTTCATTAATATCATTCTGACTAGTTGCTTCACCGTAGTCAAAATCATGTTGTAATGCAATCGCGTCGAACTTGTTCCTCGGTTTTTTTGGCTTGTTGTATGGACCTATATTGTTTGAAAAGGGCAATACAGGCATCCTGATACACATAAAATACCATAGCCAACCACACCATGAACATCATTGGATCGCAATGAAGACAATTCTTATCTTGTCTTAGGGTAAACCGGACCAGCACAGCCCGGACGTGATAGACGCCGAATCCCACATGCGCCGAACCCAACGCAAAAGAACTCAAGCAGTTGATTGCTCATTTGCATTAGATTCGGCACATGCGAAACCCGACGCCCAAACCCGGACTAAAGTCAGGGTAATGTTAAAAACTCTAGGGAAAACTAGTAATAATAAATGATCTAGCGTAACCGTCGCAGAAACTATGAATATCTAAGGAAAACTAGTAATAATAAATGATCTAGCGTAAGGGGCGCAGAAACTATGAAAATCTATTGCGTGCTTGGGCAAAAAAGAATTTCTTAGCAAAGTTATATTGTTCATTTGAGTTTGTACAGTGTCTTACGGTTTTAGGAAGATTATTAAATATACTGGATGCGCTATCTTGAAAAGTGCCTGATACCAGTGGTACCTTAAGCTTAAGCTCATTAGATGAGCGGAGAGTGTGTCCTGGAACGTGTTGTTCTAACTTAAGATGTGAAGGCCAATAACTACAATGCAATGCCTTATATACTAACTTACATAAATGGAATTCTCTACGCTCTACAATAGGAAGCCAACCAAGCCGTAAAATATCAGATATATCTGCAAAATGCTTAATTACGAAGCCTGCAGCAGCCAGCTGCACGCGCTGTAGTCGCTTAACAAGATAGTCAGGCACAGGATAGGCCACTGAATCATTAAAATCTAATTTAGACAAAATAAGAGATTCGACTAACTGTTTCCTTATATGAAATGGTGCAAAGTTTTTGAGTTTTCTAAGAACTGCTAGCGTTCCGTAACAACTAGAGATTTTTGAGTTAGTGTCATTGTTCCATTTCAAATGTTGATGGATCTCAGTTCCAAGGAGGCGAGTTGTGGTAATTCTTTCAAGTTTTTGTCCATTAACAGATAGGTTGGCTTGATAGTCATCGAGTTGATGAACACGTGCGAGTTGTTGAGTGGACAGCAGCATAAACTTGGTTTTCTGTGGGTTTAGTGCAAGATTGTTGTCTAGAGACCAAGATGACAGCTGGTCGAGGGAATTTTGTATTCGCTTTTCACAATCTTTAATATCACCGGGCTTGGCATGCGCATAAATTATTGGGGGACCTGGCCTAGAGCTAGACATGTTCAAATATGAACCATGTAGATCTACTTTTTTAATTTTACTGTACAACTGTCAGAATGCTACATAAATGTATAGACATGTCACACTCTAAACAATACCTAAGTTTTTACTATACTTTCCAGTGGCAGATCCAGGTATGATTCTGAGGGCTCCATTGAACCCCCTTTTGTGGAATCTTGTGTAGACAATCATTGTTTACACTCATTAAAATGACATTGGAACCCCTGTTTGCATGTGCACCAGCTTTTTCTGCAGGGCTGCCATTTTGGAATCCCCCTTATCCTGGATCTGCCATTGCTTTACAACTACTGGTCAAGCATACGTACAACATCAACACTGTCTTGGGAACAATTCTTGGCTATGTGGATGAATGCTTGTTGTTTCAAAATGCCTCTTACCTTAGTAACCACCACACTAATATGCCACGATATTCCTCGTTTCCTATACCAGTCGGACTGGGTTTCCCGGTATCGTTGAGGAAGAAATTTCATCGCCCAATCTTGAGTTAAAAGGTTAGACTTTTTGTCAAGGATCGTATCTAGGACAAAGGTGCGGCTCATGTCTTGCCTGATACTTCTGAGCTGATGGCATTTCCAGGCCTGGATTGCTTGTGTAGCTTGACCCTACAGATACATCAAGTCATCATACTCATCAGTTGACAGCTCACTTTCCCTCAAGACTTTCATTATTTCTTCTAGAGTACTTTTAATTGCTTCACACTGCTGACAGAATTCATCATGGGCATGCGAGCAAGTAGACTCCAACGTTTTCTCCTTGCTGTCACTCGGGGCGTGTGCGCTACAGTGATCAGCGATGCTGGAGGCCTCTGAAATGTGGACCTAAAAGCCATACTCTTTCATTAGACATTACATTACAGTCAGATTATAAAAAGGAATAAAAGGAATGTTAACCACATTGAAATATACCAATGTACAACTACATATATATATCTTTAACGTGACTATCACATGTTTTTGCATACATTTTCATTAACATTGTATATCAATGTATGCTGCAAACTAGTAGATATATATATATATTATATATTTATTATTATTAAAGCGTTTAGCAAAAACTCTGCAAAATTTTAATATATCCATTCATATACTAGTTATCCTAGTCAAACCTTTCGTTATTAAAGCGATTTTGGATTTGAAAAATTACCCATAATGCGTCCGATATATTGTCAGTTTTATTAAAGATTTACCTTATAGTCGGTCTTCAGGTACTGTTTGCCTTCTTTCAGATCTTTCTTAAACTGTATCAACTTTTTTTCTTTCGATCGCGACACTACCCTTCTCTAATCTGTCCAGCAAGTTACAGATATCATCAAAGGCTTTGGCTCCCTCAGCCGCAAAATAGTCGAGACCTTGTAAGGACTTCCGTACTGTTGCGCTACAGCATGACAATATGCGTAGCCACAGGGAACCCGGCTTCGATATGTAGGCTTTAAAATATGTATGACATTATTAATTTATTGATGCAGGTTCCCTGGGTCTTTAGCTCAAGGAACAAGAGCGTAAAAATGTCGCGTGTTTCCTGTGGTGTAAATTGAAACCTCAACGGCCGTGATCATTCTGTAACCGGATAGACCTCAACGACCATAATCATTCTGTAACCGGATAGCGGATTAACGTAATAGTGTAACGCACTCGTTTAGTAACAGTCAAATAGAGAGAAGGGATGAAACTAAGCCAGTTTTATCGTTACATGAGCACCGTCAGTTGATGGGACCACCTTATAATTGAATTTGCTATGTAACGTATGATAATGTTGAGTGTTGGTAGTAGGGAAAACGTCTTGGAAAATGTTTCCAATAATGCCTCGTCCATATTTTAGTCTGTGCTTTCTTGCTATTTTGAACCTGTACTCAGTTAGTCCCGGTATGTACTGTTGAAGTCCTTCTAGGGTCGTTAGCTCCGCCATGATTGACAATATTTGTCTTCTTGAATCCCATGTGGAAGCATTTCTATAAGTTTCAGCAAGGGCTTCTAGGTATTTTCTGTCATGACTTTCAATGTTGAGAAGTTTTTCAACGAACTGAGATTCCTTCAATGCTTCCCACAGCAAACCAGGTTCTCCAGGGGCAATAACATTTAGGGTAGCCACAACTGAATATCTTGCTTTGGTGATGCGATCATGTTTTGCTCTTTAAGTGATATTACCAAACTTCTTTTTGCATGGCCCAAATGTTGGTAGGTCGCAAGACAATAAGAATTCATTAAGTTTTCTTCTTTGGACAGCAAGGGGTTCTCCATATAATTCATCTGTGTCATCTGATGTACTCGACGCTAGTGATTCGTGACTGCCGCTACTATTACTACTCTTGCTAGATATAAGACTTGATGTAGCTTCATCCATCAAACACAGGTTCGGGAAAATCCCACATAATTCTTTGAAATCACTTGCTTTTTCCTAGAAAAATAACAAAGCAGAATATGATGTAATCTAAACATGTAAAACAGTTCGTATTAAAAATTCAGGCTATAAGGGACCAGTCATTATTTATCGCATGGGGAGGGGCGTTTCCTATCTAAAATATACTTGATCGTCACCTCCATATTTTGCATTTCTGATTTTTGATCATTGAGAGATTCTTCATTCTGAATAAAAGTGTCTTGTTCTTGATGGTCAGATTGTTCTTCTGGTTTCTTGCATGTTACTTCACGTGGCTGGTCTTGCTGTATATTTATTGGGAACGACATATCCTCTCCTTTCGGCATTTGTTCTCTGCACCTTTGACAAATTGCTAAAAACATACCAAGGTAAGAGGAAAATGAGACTTGGACACACTTAGAATATCACGTATACTTGACGCATAAAGATATATTCTTGTTAATTTTTGTGTTTGTATATCATGATCGAGATTATCATCATCACATCGTTTAGGCGGCGGAGACCGAGTTCTAGAGGGCTAGAGCGACGAGAGTACCCCAGATAAGATTTTGAGGGTGAAGGCTCAGTCCCCTTCTATTCTTAGGGTAATTTCCAATCCTTCTATTGCAATTGGCTTGTTTGAGTACTTGTAAATCTTGAACCCCCCGCCCCCTTTTTATTCTCTTCCGCCGCCCCTGCCGCACCATCATCATCAAAGCTTTTTGGGTGTTCGAGACTGAAGCCCCAACCATCAACATCAGACAACAATAAAAACTCATGGGTAAGCTAAAGGGTGTTTCATTTATTAGTGTATGGGGGGGGGGGGGGTCGGCAAAATGACCTTTTGTCTTTTCCAAATATTACCCAACACCCCTTCCTGGTTGGCAAATATATCATAACGCCCCTATATTTCGCCCAGTTTATTACTAAACCCCTATAAAGCTGCATACAATTAGTAACAATCCCCCAAAATAGCTTCCGAAAATAACGTGATCCTCCCTCAATATTGCCGACCCCACCCCCCCCCCCGATACAATGATAAATGAAAACCCCTTATGTAATCCCATTAAAAATGTCTAATCAAAAAGACTTATGAGAACCAACTGGTATTAATATTTTTGTGAGATCGAACAGGCGTTTGGATTGTTCCACGCTAATGCCTTGACCGCCCTTTGGAGGTTGAGCGCCATGACCAGACCATTCAATAGGACAAGCGCAACTTTTCTTATTACACCACCATCTAACACCAAATTGTTCACGGTGTCTTGGACATACATTGTATCCAATGGAGATCTCTTCCGTTTCCTCAAAAACACCTAGGACATTCAAATGCATGAGGCATGACTTTCATTAGGAAACATGTAGTGAATTTCAGAAACCGCTTATATGTAGCGCTCAACGATTTGTTTAAGCTTACTCACCTGCTCGAGTTAATAGCAGTTTTGATTCTGTGTCCAAAGCCGAATCTGACACAGCAAATAACTTCAGATGGTTCCTGATGTCTCTATTACACTGATTTAAGGTCACACATTCTGTATTGCCAGGATCAAAAGTACTCAAACCACAATCACCACCAACAAGTTTTGAATAGCTACAAGCTGCCATGTTTCTGGAATGCGCTAAGCGCTGGTCTGATTGATTGGCGTAAATGACAACTTGCAAGCGTTCATTAGCGTGTTGCCATCAATTAAACGGGACCTGTTATGCTTGTTTTTTATATATATATATTTTTTTGTTTATTTTTTTTGAAAATAATCTTTTTATATTTTCTAAACATTCATACAATCATACAACGTATTTAATGAATTTCTTTACACTCAGAAAAAAAAAACCCTCGGGCGGTATCCCTTTGTAATTTACGCACAGCAAAGTAATAGTCAGTTATCAAAATAGATGATCACCCGACTTGGCAATACAGCTCAAGAACTGAGACAGGGAGCGAAGTTTGCTCACAATTCGATGTAATCTTCTTCAACTGCTGTAGCTATAAGGTGTTCATTCTAGCTGGTATTACTCATAAAGCTTTAAGATGCATTTCAGATATTTTTTTAAAGCTTTTGATGGTTGCCGGTATGTTTGTTTTAATTACTGGACTGAACAAGAGTTCATCGTGTCGTAATTTATAGCAAAGAAAAATATAGTTTTTGGCTTCTGAAGCCCGTCAAAACTTTACGGTTCACGGAAAGACACAAAAATCCCGATGTACTGAATTTTAGCATGACGTTACGATCATTGCGCGCCCGCGATTCAGGCAGTGGTAAACAAATTAGTATCCATAGCAACTAATTAAAAGCGGCCGGCCGGCGATGAGCTGCGAAATTGTTTACCAAAATAAAGTGAAAAAATTGCTTGTTGTTTTTAACTTTGAATGGGATTTTTCTAATTATTTAGCTCAAATATCTACTTATATGAATGCCAAGGCCAAAGAAAAGGCCTCATCAACAATTTAATTCCAGCAATCAACCACCGATTCAACCAAAAACAAAGAAATTACACGAAAATCAATCTCTTACGTCCCTAAATGTTCAGTGCGATCTTTGTTGCCGTTTGACTGTTTCGGCCGAAAACCAGCAATTCAAACTTGATCTTGGCAAACAACTAGAGCTAGCAGTTACCTGGAAACTCAGCTATTAAAATAGAGAAAGAAAAAACATCGAAATTGGAAAAAGAAGTAGTCGGACTACGAGAAGAATTACTATGCGTACGAGATAAGTATGCAAGCAAAGTAGCAAACTTAAATTTACGAATTAGAGAGCTTAAAGATGAGGGAGAAACGTTGAAGGCCGATATCAAAAATGAAAAAAGTAAAACAGTACAAAGAGGCCATGAACTCCGTGGGGCAAGGGCAAGACTTACACGAGAAAAAAAGAAGACAAAAAGTGATTTAGTAGAACAAATGTTAATTTTCCAAGTCCAGTCTCGTACGTTTCTTCGTCATTTCCTTCGATTTTCCGACTCGAAGCAGCTGTACAAAAATCATTATAGGATTCCAAGGGAACTCGACAGCAACTACATTTTGCTTCCAAGACCAAGACAGGTAAATTTTAAAAAGATTTATTGTTTCCTTTTTGGCAATTTTGATTTTTCCTCGCTCCAAATCTGTCTTAAACAATACAAACGGAGCTTATGGTCGCTTCTTGACCAAATTCGAAAAATCCGAAACGATAAAAACATAGATAATATCATTAACCTGCATTCCGGTCGCTTAAACTTTAAATATTTTTAAATACAGCATCGCCATTTCGAAAATGAAATCTCGCCATTGCCGCCATTACACAATGCACTTTTGTCCATGCACTATTTTGACACGTTCGTGACGTCATGCATAAATTAAAATCAAAGTAATCTGATGGTCCGTGAACCGTAAACTTTTAACAATTTATCAGAAATAAGCCATGTGGTAAATTTTTCATCCCAATTAATAAATTATTTGCTAAACTTGAAGTTAAGAATTTTTGAAAGCCGACTTGTTGATTTCATGTTGTTGGCGTGTAAGGGTTAGAGGGTCACGATATTTACGAAAGTAGTATAAACATTCGACGCTCTTAAAATTTTCGCTTTAAAGTGCCCAAGAATTTTATTTCATAAATTTGTAGCCGAAAGACTACTCTATCTACCGAGTATAATATTAACTGGCAAGTCCATGTACCAATTGGGTTTTTTTGGGTTTGAATTATGAGAATTTTCAACAACGGCAAAGTTGGTCGAAAGAGGGGTAAACCATAAATACCGAAAAAAATTCCAGTTTTCGAAATACTTAATAAAAATGGTTGAAATACTTCGAAGACATATTTTTTTATTGAGAAAATGAGTATAGACTAAGTTTCATATTTGTTTAGTAGTCTTATAGCGCTGTTGAATATCGGCCTTCTCGAGTCGATAAAATGGGTCGACGGAAGTCAAATCATAAAATACTCGATAACTCGCCCAAAAATGATCGGATGAATCTAAAACTTAGGTATTTGTAATCAGGGCTGTAAGGGCATTCTTTTGACAAGTTTTATTTTTCATGGCGTAGGTGACCGTTACAGACAATCGCTCTTAAACCATTCTTTAAGGGACGCAAGTTCTTTGTTTAAAACTATGGAAGCCTTCTTTACACATTTATGACTATATAACAGATTCATATCATCAGCATACAGTAATAAATGTAAAGCTTTTGTGACAAACTGTGCGTCATTTACGAAAACCAGAAATAGAATTGGTCCAAGAATAGAACCTTGTGGAACTCCAAACAATATTGGCTTAGGGTCAGATCTAGCACCATCAATACAAACGTACTGTTTTCGGTTCTTAAGATAACTTGTAAACCATTTAAGTGTATTATTTTATTATTTGTAAGGCCATAATATGAAAGCTTATCTAGAAGAATGTTGTGGTTAACAGTGTCAAAAGCTTTAGATAAATCAAGGAAGACACCTAAGGAAATATTACCATCATCAATAGAATCTGTTATTCTGTTGACGAAGTCGAGAACTGCTAGCGTAGTATTTCTTTTTTTCCTAAATCCAAATTGATATTCATACAATAGGTGTTCTTTCTCTAAGTAATCAGTCAGAGCTTTACATACAAGTTTTTCAAAAATTTTAGAAAACGTCGGGAGTAAAGATATTGGCCTAAAATTAGAAACTATTTCCTGATTACCAGATTTCAAAAGAAGAATGACTTTTGCAATCTTCATTTCATCTGGAAATATGCCTGTCCCAATTGATGTATTAAAGATAAAAGAAAGTGGCTGACTTACATATTCAGCCACCTTTTTTTATATACTGTAGCAGCACATAGCCTGTACAGACTTATAAATGTATGGGAGCTTAAAGCCGTGATTCATGGGACCTTAGGGCGGTCCTATGTGCTGCTGTTGGAGCCATGATTCCTGGTCCCTGCGTGTTATCTTTGGGCAGCTGTGCTAAAAAAAAATATGATTTAGGTTTTAAAATATTATATATATATATAATGGACAGACTACGCGTAACTAACCTAGTGCGTCAGTTTTTTGCGGACTCCAACCAAGGTAGGAAGCTGACTCCAAAGAGGGAGAGGACAATTACTAGGTGGGAATCTTTAACTAACGACGAAGCTACGGTGAAGGACGTTGCCCGCTTAGAAGCAATGCTGAAGAAATCCATCATAGTGAAGTCGATGGATGAAAGTTAACTACTGAATACTGGGTTTTACAAAAGTAGAGGTAAGAGCATAGGGATGGCCTTTAAATAAGTACATCTATAACGTATAATGTGTAACGCCTACAGTCTCAAAACAAAAACACATTAAAAAGTACGAACTACTGGTACAACGTGTTTAAAGAATAGCAAGTGGCAAGAGGCCGAAGTAAAAATATCCAGGATACAAAACCAGAAGATCTAAACAAAATACTCGAGGTTTTTTACGCTGAAGAACAAAAACGGAGAGGATTATGAGCCGGATAGCCTGAGTGATTCAGTGCTCCCTCAACAGATACTTCAAAGGAGGCAGCATGGTCGAGTGGTCAGAGCGTTGGTCTCGCAATCCGGTGGTGGCGGGTTCGAGTCCCGCTATGGGCACTAGCTGAGACTGTATTTGTCCCGATTTCGATTAGGTCCAATTCAGCCTCCCGTCCATGCTTGTGAATAGCCAACTGGTCTGCCTCCTCACCAGTTGGGTTTCTTAAAACACTTGATGTTGTAATTATTGTTAGTTTGTTTTCTATTAGTTAGTATGAGAGTACCGAGTTGGAAAAAAGCTCTGCTTTACTCGTTATCCTCTATAAATAAGGATTCCTTTTTTTCTTTTTTTTTAAAGAAAAAGGGTATACGTTTTCAATCCTTAGAGACCAAGAATTCATGTCTTCAAGAGAAGTGCTGGAAGGAAAAGCAAAACAACTCCGAGCGGATGGTATGGGAAAAAGACCCAACAAAGCACGAGGCTTGACAAAGGAGGAGGAAGAAATACTCTGGAAAAACAACAAGTTTGGAAGATCCGAGTCTGAAAGCTTAACTGCTACTATATGGTGGCTACTCACCCAATATTTTGGCCTCCGAGGGCATCAGGAACACCATGACATGAAACCTGAAGACTTTGAGGTGCTTGAAAGCGACAGTGGCGCGAAGTTTGTTCAGTACGTTGAAGGGCCGACAAAAACAAGGGCAAGCGGCTTGAGAGCTAAAGTCCGCGATTTTTAGCCCAAAATGTTCGCAGTTGTAGGAGAAAGATGCCAGTTGCTATATTCATGGATTTCATCAGTCGTCCAGAAAATTTAAGGAGCACAGGTCCATTTTTTCTTGCCATCAATCATAATCGGCTAAAGGATAATGATATTTGGTTCAAGTCACAACCAATGGGAGTCAATAAAATCAACAATATGATGAAAACCATCGTCGAAGGAACAAGTCTTGAGGGCAATGGGAAGAGATTTACGAATCACAGCGCCATGAAGACTGTAGTGAAGAAGCTTAAGAAGGGAAAAATGGAAAGATTGCCATTGTAAAGGTAACTGGGCATAGAAATCTTCAGTCACTCGACGACTATGACGAAGGCGATGAAGACGAACAGAATCAACTCTCCCTGGCCATCTCTAAGAGAAACAACGAGCCCCAAAGCTTAATCCTTGCTCCTGAACCGAGTTAAGTGATGAATTCGACGACTACACAGAATACTCAGAGGCAGGGTGCTGTAAACAACGCATTTCACAACTGCCAAGTCACCTTCAACGTGATACCAAGTCAAAGTCCCACCACTCCACTTCGTGACTTGAATACTGAGCTGACTTGTTTTCACTTTAGTCTTTTCGACTAAAAATCCTTTAACTTTTGCTCGTGACTTTGACTTTTAAAGGAAATATTAACTTTTTTACGGTTATTTCACTAAAACTATTAGTTTTTGAATCGTATCTAGCAAGCGAAGTTTGTTTATTATGGTTTTGTTGTGGTGGTACCCAATGAAAATGATCAACACTATGAATATTTATGAGCATGAATATTAATTAACAAGGAATTTTGGTTCGAAATTTTTGCATCTATATTATTAACAAGAAATCACATGGTTTTCTCGTGCACTTTGGAATAAATTTGCACTCGCAAGTGAGGAGAAAAACTAGCCTCCTGCGCAGCCGCTGTGAGGCGCTTCCGGTTCCCGTCATTCCCCCACTAGCGTCTGCTCCAACTGGAACAAAATTTCTTTCTATGAATTTGACCAATCAGAGAGCCCCCCACAAAAGCTTGTGGGTACGACCTTGACCTTGGCCGTCTTTCCCTAGAGAATGAACGTATTGATGACTATTACAGCAAAGCAAGCCAGGATTTTTGTATAAATAAATTCAAAATTCATCAGAAAAAAATCATAGATGCCGTACTTTTAGAAAATAAAGATGTTTTTGAGGGCGTTTTTGTGAATCTTTCTACTTGATGATATTGATTATCCTCGTCATTGAAATATTAATCTACTATAGGAATCACGCTTATTTAAAAGTATTAAAATTACTGAGCTACAATGTAGAAGTAAATAAATCCTACGGGCTGTCTCTCTTCTACTATTCCTCGGTCCCTCACAATATAATGTAGGACTAAATGACAATATATTTGAACTTTTCACAAGTACTTTTATGAAGACTAAACACACCACATTCCGAGAAGTCTACTCTCGTTTACAGAGTTTAAATCACTAATTCCTTCGGTTAGAGTTAAATCACTGAACCAGTGAATTAGATATTAGCATAATACACTTTAGTAGACCCTAATTTCATTGTATATTTGACTATCTAGCAATTATTATCTCACGGGTTTAGCGACTTTACTAGCACTGTAAACAGCAACGGCTACTCAAAATAGAAAATTTGCATATCACCTAGCGATTTGATTGGCTAATAGAAAACAATGTAGAAAGGAATGTTGTTCCAGTTGGAGCAGACGCTAGTGGGGGAATGACGGGAACCGGAAGCGCCTCACAGCGGCTGCGCAGGAGGCCTGAGAAAACCATGCGATTTCCTATACTAATATAAGAACAAAAATCACAAAATGTTTTACCTCGTGTTGAGTGCATTGAAGTATTTCAAAACTATGGTAAACATTATAAAAATAAAATATGATAAAATTTTGAATTGTCAGGATAGTATCTTTGTAACATATACATTACATTATTTTCATGGAAAGCCCAAGGAAACCAAGTGTTTCAAAAGAGCTTCTGTATAATTATTGTAAATTGCAATTGTTGACATATTCTTGTCATTCTTTTTTTAGCAGTCACAACTAGATGAGAAAGCAATTGGTTAAGATGATAATAATCAGGTATGAGAATATTTTTTACTATCACTGTGAACAAGCATCCCATATATGAACACTGTGCAAACAACATTGCAAACTAGAACCTCTAACCGCAAAGTAACTGATGTCGCTTCTGGATGAGGAAACATTCCTGAATCAATTAAAACCAGCCATGGTTTTAGTATTCCCACTGTTATTACATATAAGTTAATAGAATAATATTTCTCATTAACCCATTGAATAAAGATAAATATGACATGTCTATTACTATAACATATAAGAACAAGTGAGTGAATTGGTTAATTTATGGTGCAAACAATAAAGTGAATTAGCTTATAAATGTATTAATTATTTTTGTTTTTGTTTTCAGGGTCAGGAGGAATTCGATGGTAATGACACCAATATATATGAGTGAAGAAGAAGAAATCCAAAGCTCTCAGGTGCAGAGCTCTCCTGAAAAGCTTACCAAAAAAGCAATTTGTCTCATTGTAAAATTAGTTGTTGGTAAACTCCCCGGAAGGGATGCTGTGGAAAATATTCTAAAGAACTACTTCCATAGATCACTCGTAGGTCTTACACCTAGTCAGTTCAATGAAACTTTAGCAAGAACATTAATTTCAAAGAACTTTGCTTGTTTCAAGCCGGTCACAGATATGTGTGATCTGTCTAAATCTGACATCGTAAATAAAAAACTTGATCACTCTTACACCAGGTCTTACACCAAGTCAACTAAATGAAACCTTTGCTAACATTGATTTCAAAGAACTTTGTTTGTTTCAAGCCAGGCACAGACTGTTGTGATATACAGTAAACTCCCTCTATGACGGACACCTTCGGGACCGGAAAAAGGTTTCCGTCTTAAAGAGGTGTCCGTCTTATACAGACATAAGATAACATGACACCAAAATTCTATTACGTAATGTCATGCACATACACAGAGAAAATAAGTCGGTTTTGGGTCCTTTTTCATCATCCATTAGTGTTATTGCATTTGAACAATGCAAAACGCACAAATCAATGGAAAAAGGTCTTACTTTATATTTATTGCATACATTTCTCTTTTTTTGCCGAAAAAAAGCACTTTTCAACTGTCCGTTAGTGACATTTAAGTGTCCATTGTCCGTCTTAAAGAGGTGTCCATCTTATAGAGAGTTGTTTTTACAGAAAATGTATGGGAAAACGGCAGGGACCAAAATTTAGTGTCCGTCTTAGAGAGGTGTCCGTCTTATAGAGGTGTCCGTTAAGAGGGAGTTCACTGTATCTAAATCTAACACTATCGTAAAAAAAATTTAGTAAGATGCTTGCAATTGTTGTTGTAAAAAAGAAAATTACTATAGAGTAACGTTGGAAGCCACTGCATAATCACTATAGCTTTTAATAATAGCTAAAGGCCGACATTATTCTAAAATGTGCCTTTTTTTTTTTTTCTTTTTTTTTTTTCTAATTAATTATTCAATATAGATTACTAATGAATTGTTTGTATCTAAATAAGGACTTATATAAGTTTAAGCTCAAAGACTCTGAGTTATGTTCTCTTTGCAATAAGCACGTTGAAACAATCGAACATTTATTTATAAATTGTGAAGTATCTGCGAAATTATACTCTGAAATCTCAATATGGCTTAAAGAGTATGGTATCGCTTTGCCAGTATTAAGTTTATTATTATTAATTGTAGGGCCATGTCCATCAACAAAATCTTCTATATTTATCAATTTTTTGTTACTTTTATTTAAATCATATATCTATAGAGCAAAGCTTAATGGAAGTCAGTTGGAAATTAATGGTTTTAAAGCATACCTTAAATACTATGAAAGGATTGAATATTGTATTGCTGTAAAAAATAATAATAAGCAGTTCCACCTGACAAAATTCAAAGCTATAAAACAAATAATATAAGTTTAGATATGTTGCTTTTTTGTTCAGACAATGTAATTAATGATAATAACAGGAAATAACTGTAATATCTTTGTAAAAGTAGAAGTAGTATTGTACTGTATTATATTGTATTGTAATGTAATAGTAGTAGTAGTAGTAGTATTGTAGCTGTCTTATTTAGAATAAAGGAAAAAATTAACTAAAATGTGCCTTTATACTGTTGAGTTAAATTTACTGCAGTTGTTGCAAAGAGCTATTTATTAAAATGTTTTTCAATTAAAGAAACACTTTCTTGTCTTACTTTTGTGTTTTAATTTGGGACGGAGAAATCGTAGTTTTGGGTATATATTGGGATGGAAAAATCCCAGTTTTGGGTATATATTGGGATGGAGAAATCCCAGTTTTGGGTATATATTGGGATGGGGAAATCCCACTTTTGGGTATATATTGGGATGGGGAAATCCCAGTTTTGTGTATATATTGGGATGGAGAAATCCTGGTTTTGGTTATATAATGGGAAGGAGAAATCCCACTTTTGGGAATATATTGGGAATGGAAAATCTCATTTCTGAATATTTTTTGGAGTTTTCATGACCCAACATTGGTTTTGGTAGCATTTTCCCATTCTTGGGAAAATCCAATCAAAACCCAATATTTTCCCAGACAATTACCATGATAAACACATTATTGCGTCGCCCAAGGCTCCGTCCTTGGTCCTCTCTTCCTTTGTTTTTATGTTGCTCCTCTTGAAGACATACTGGCTGCTCATGGGTTATCTGCCATGACGTACGCGGATGATACACAATTGTACATCATCATTGAGAAGGGTACTGACCACGATAACGCTGTCCATGTCCTACTGAACTGTTTAAATGATATGAAGACCTGGTGCCTAAACAAATAAACTAGTTATAAACGACGACAAGACTGAACTGCTACTGATCCATTCAAAGTTTGCGCCGTCAGTTTCTGCTATCTCGGATGTACGATTTGGAGGGTCTGAAATCTCACCAACACCAGAAGCTCGTAATCTTGGTGTAATGTTTGACCACAACTTGTCCTACAAGCAACAGATCAGTAATTGCTGCAAGTCCTCCTTCATGGCTCTTAGCCAAATAAGCAAGATTCGGAAGTACCTGGATCAGCCAACTGCTGAAAGGTTGGTCCATGCCTTCGTTACATCAAGGCTGGATCACTGTAACAGCTTGCTTTATGGTTTGCCGGAGTACGAGCTCAAGAAACTACAACATGTCTTAAATTCAGCTGCCAGAGTCGTAGCTCGACCCAAACAGGACGAAGACGTCACCACTGTCTTAAGGAGGCTCCACTGGCTGCCAATTAGTGCTCGCATCGAGTGTAAATTACTTATGCTGGTCTACAAGTCATTACATGGACTTGCTCCGGCATACTTAGAGGAGCTGTTGCGCGTATATTCCAATTCTCGCGTTCTGAGGTCGAATGGGAAGAAGCTCCTGGCCGTTCCAAGGACCAACACCAAAAGCTACGGTGACAGAACATTTTCATCAGCTGGGCCAATACAATGCAATAAGCTACCGTTGTCGCTTTGTGGTGCCGAATGTTATCAAACTTTTAAAACCGGCCTAAAGACACTCCTTTTTAAACAATATTATTTGTTATGAATATAATTAGCTTCTTAATTTCTAATTTTCCATCACGAAGCTATTCCTATGAACCGTTCTATTCCTATACACTAATTTAATGACTACTTTGCACATATCGTGATTTATTATATTATTACTTTTTACATTTTAAATACTAATTTCCGTTTTGACTGATTTGTTTTCTGATTTAATAATAATAATAATGGGTTCTTATATAGCGCATTTCACATCGTCTCAATGCGCTTTACAATTTTGACCAGTGGAGGACTTTTACGGGCTGCATATTAAGGCGCTATTAGCAGCCGTGCAGCTTACAATCATGAGTGAATTGTTAGTAATTAGTGTTATGCCTCCAAATTGCGATAGGCTGTTGAACCGGGAGACAATCCCCTACTCTTACACGAATAATTCAACAGGTTCTTTTATGTCCCCCATTTACAGGTTAAGAAAGGGTTGGGAGACAGGGCCTACGGTTTAAAGTCCTTATCCGAGAAGACTTGAAAGTCTAACCATTTGTAGATGTGATTACAAAGGCAGCACTTTCTCCTCAGTTATGTTAAGACCCTGAGTGTTGGTCCGGCCGGGACTCGAACCACGACCTCCCGCACAACAGACCGACGCTCTTACCAACTGAGCTAACCGAATCGGGATGTGGCGGCTGGTTTGGGTGGCTGTTGTTCCCGACTGTCCGGCCTCGTGTTCACGTGGAAGCTTAAAAGCGTTTTCGCGTGTGTGGGGGGCTGGTCGGTCCGGAGTGGTGGTTGCACGGATTGGTCACCGTATTCCGATTCGGTGTTTACGCGTTAATATTTATATATATATGTTTTTATCGTTTTATTAATTTTTTTTTTATTATTTGTCTATATTATTTTTATTGTTATATTGTTAAAGCATCGAGACCTAGTTAGATGCTTTGAAATAAAATTATTATTATTATTATTATTATTGGGAATCCAAAATTCCTGTGTAAAACAAGAGACAAACTCTTGTGTGTCAATGTGATTTGTGGAATAGCACTGCAGAATAAAGATAAAGACTTGTTGGAAGATGCAGTTAACTTCGAGAAATTAATGGAAACTGAATGGAGCTACTCAATTTCTCACCATTCCCTTGAGGCACTTGGGGACAGACAGTATAACAAAGTTTTTCTGTTACCACTTGTAAAACTTGAAGAACATTGATGCACAGATTACAATGAGCTCTAAAGCTCTAGGCCATGATTCATTAACAACTGTTGACTGACTGTTTGACATTATCTACAGTTGGTATGTCAATTTTCAAAATGAATTAGGGGTAACATATCATTGGTTACTTTATGATAAGGAAATCCTAAGTGGTACATTACATCCAATTATCAAGGTTTCAAAGCCAGGAAAATATTTTTGTACAATAAATTATGGAGATAAGTTACAGAAATCATGTGAAGTGGAAGTAGAATAGATGCATTATTTATAGTTACAGGGTGTCAAGCGGTAGATGAGCAAAAAAAAAATAGGAAAAGAGGAAAATCTGAATAGGAAAATAGGAAAATAATAGGAAAGTGTGTCAATAAATAGGAAAAAATAGGACACCTAAAAGCAGTTTCATGGATAAAAAAGCTATCTTACAGTGGGAACATGGAGGACATATTTGGCTTTTATTTTTGGTGACAGTGACAAGATGTTCTAACAAGCCTTTTGTAATTAATACAAGTCCACTGGAATAAATAACACAAGTACAAAGTACTATTAATTTTTGAAAAGTTCATAGACATCTTCAATGAAAAGAATAATCCATTATCTGTCAGACATTTGAACACAAAATAACAAGATACTAGAAAACGTTTCTTCAGCTTCAACTTTTTTACAGACATGCATCTTCTGGATTTCCAGAAACAAAATTATCCACCTTAAACAGACAGTTGAACACAAAATACTTCATAAATACTCTCTTGCCTATCTTTGCTGTTGTTCATGTTTTCCTTTTTTTGGAAGATGGATCAGCGGTACAATCCGGTAATACTTTTTCCAGCAGCCTCTTGTTCTTTGTGTTGACTTTTTTCTGTTTCTCTCTTACTGCTTCTAGTTTTTTTTTGGCTTTCACTTGATTCGATTTAGCAGTTTCGATCATGAGGTATGCAACTTTTGCCCCTTGTGAGTCAAATTTAGTACTGGAAGAAATTGCCTTTTGAAGCTTTGCTGTGCCATCTGCCAAAAGATTATCTCCAATTTTCATTTCACTCATTGTTTCTTTCTCTTCTTTATTTAAAATCTCTTCTCTTTGTCTTAATGACTTATTCTCCAGACTTAGCTGTTGCTGTTCTCGCTTTCTTTTCTCTTGCTCTTCAGCTCGCTTGATTTGGTCATCCTTTTTTCTCTTTTCTTCAGCTTTTTCTTCTTCAAGTCTCTGCCTGTAATTCATATGAGCAGATCTTACAGCACGTTTCAAAGCATCTGCCAGTGGAATTTTCTCAGGTCTAAGGTGCACAGGATCATGGAATTTCACTGCATCCTTGACAGCTCTGAGACCTATGATGGTTTTTTCTCCTAGATGTGTGCGTTCCTTAGTCACGATGCGTCCATTTACAGAGAGACTCCTTTCAGACTCAGCATTCATTTGTGCAAGTACGAGACCTGCCTTGACCACTTTTGGAAGAACAGAATATCTGGGAGTACCATCAGGAGACTTAAGAGAGAACACAGCTCTCCAGAAGTGATCAATGCGCTGTTCTGTTTCTAGATGTGGAACATCTTCATCCACAGAGTAGACATGCCACTCATCCTGTACCAGACTGACATCCAAATGAGTCTGCAATTTCCTTGTGAGGGTTGCAATTGCCTTAGTACTACTTGATATTGTTCTCTTTAGGGGGTTTAGGCATCCGAGTGCTTTCAAGATGGCATTCTGGAGAGGAAGACGAGACTGTAAATAGGTAACAGAACTTTTGTAGAATGCACGGATGCTGAGGAAAATAGCCTTCTGTTGCCCTGTATTCATCTGTGATAAACCCTTTCTGGCTTCATCTCCAATTGCAATCTCAGAATCCGACAACTGGTTACTTGCACTGCAATCAACATTTGCCAGGTCACTTCTGAATTTCTTTACATAAGCTTCTTTCTGAAGAAATCTATTATTTTTTTAGTCAAAATTACATTCACTACTATTTCTTTTTATGATATAGTTTAATAAAGATTTAAGGAATGAAAAAACAGTTTTCCGTGTATTATACTCTGATAAAGACACGCGGGATGTGGAGAGAACACGAGAGAAGCGTAGGAAACCACGACGCATAGCGGAAATGGAAGTACAATCACATATATTCATGAGAAATCAGAAGGATTTTCCATGATACTGATATGACAGGTGTAAAGCTGGTTTGAAGTAACCTGTCTACAGCTGTTTCCAACCCCTCAATCCAGGGGGTGGGGGTGGGGGTGGGGGTGGGGAGAAGCAGCAGTGACTGTACATAAGCTACTTTACAAGCCAGCATGTTTATATTTATAAAATAAGTATCTTAGAAAAAGTATGAAAATTGTGTTGTTAGGGGTTGTTCTTGTTTATTGGGAAGGGGGTAGCTAGGGAGAGAACAACCTTAAAAAAATCTGTAGAGCCACTGGTCTCCCAAAACTACTGGCCTTCCCTCCCCAATAAAAAAATTAAAGGCCCCTTCATTGTTACAGTAAGTTATATTGTTAAGATGATTTAAAATAGAAGCAATTCATACATGTTAGAAATCAAAATAAAGAATGCTCATTATGAGAGCCCCAGTTCTCTTTGTTCTTATCTTGCCACAAAATTTTAGTTAACTTATTCAGCAGTTTACTACTTGTTAAATTAACGACCATTAAAAGCAATTGTTCCTATTGTTTTGTAGAGTTCTAAGGCTTCCTTCCAGTCATTTGGCATTCCCAAAGACAATTCATCAATTACTTATTCAAAATAATCATGGTACTCTGTCTCATTGTCATTAATTTCCACAAGTTGAGAGTACGCATAATCCCATGTTGTACTCTGCACAGATACAATAAAGGTACTCATACCTCCATGGAACTTTGGGATAGTAAATAGAGAATCAGGCCTCCCACTCACTGTGTCATGCCTTGATTTTCTAATGTGTTGGGTGTTCCAATTGTCTCTTGTTTCATCTAGCCTCACCTGAAGTAACTTGGCAAAGAAAAACCACAAGCATTCTCTCTGCAAAGGATCAGCTATGTCAAGGTCACCATTATCAGCCATATCCTTGAAAAAAGATATCCACCAAGATGCCCAATTCTTCTTTAAAAAGCTCCACCATCCCTCAATCCGTTGGTTGTGAGATGGCACATATTTATTTGAGTTTGGATCATTCATGAAAAATGAATGCATTCCAGCTATAGTCCCATTTTCTGTCCCTAGGTTAGTGCACAATTCAAGGGGGCATCCATTATGCTCACGAACAGCATCCAAATAATATGCAGCTATGTTATCTGTTAAATTATTAGAGCATGTGACATATAGCCAGATGACTTTTCTACTATAACCATCTACACATCCATGTATTGGAAAACCAAAAGGCTTCAATTTGTCAAAACCATCAGCATGCCAAACCTTGTTTGGTCCAGGGCAGGCATACTCTCGTCTACGCAGCTTGTGTGTTTTTTCTAGCTTCAACCCCTTCAGGGTCTAGTTCTCCAACAATTTCTTCTACTTTTTTTCTAGCTACTCTTATTCCTTTTTGTCGTAGGGCATGCCAAACACTACGGTATCCTACGCAGCATCCAGGACCATCCAATATTGACATTATAGCGTTTCTTAGCTCATGACTCATGTTTATCTTGCTTTGCGTTTTTAACATATAGAGAATTTCCTCACACTCGTATCCTTTATAAAACAAAGATTCGAGACGTGACCTCTCGTCCACTTCATCCGCTATTGAAATTTACACAGGAATACCGCAAACCAAGTTACTTTCAAGAATGAGAATTGCCGTGAGTAATAAAAGTTTTGCCATGAGTGATGAAAGTTTTGCCGTGAGTAATGAAAGTTTTCCGTGAGTAATAAAAGTTTTGGCTTGAGTAATGAAGTTTTGCCGTGATTAATAAAAGTTTTGCTGTGACCCTTATGGGCCACATTATAACTGTTGTGTAAGTTTCACTGCGATCGGATAAATAGTTTAGGAGAACGGCACCGAAAACCGTTTTTTCTGATCACTTCCGGTTTTTTCACTCGATTTCACCACATCCCCAAAAACCCTAAAAATCACAAAATTCCTTTCGCATTCCTCGGCAAACAATTTAATTTCATGATTAAGAGATCCTAACTCTCATTTGGATGGATTTATCAAGCATTTTGCTTAAAATGGGAATATTTTATCGATTTTTACATTATTTTAATTATTTTGTGCAATATTTTAGCGGAGCTCCCGTGCGAGCGGAGCACCATACTTTAAGAAAAAATGGTAACCCATCGAGTTGATTTTTCATGGCTTGATTACGTCATCACCTTGTCCATACATACATACATACATACGTACATACATACATACGTACATACATACATACGTACATACATACATACGTCCGTCCGTGTACCACTTTGCACAGGGTTCCCGCGCGCTTTGCTTACTCACAAATGCACAGAAAAATTGCAATAATGTAGTCAAAGATGGATCAAGAAGTATTTTTTCTTATTTTTGCAATGCGAAAAATACGTTTAATCGAAGTCATGTCTGTCTTAAAGTGAACAAAAACAATTTTTCGACTTTAGCGACTTGCTAAAGAAGATTTAGCAAGGGAAAGCGAGAGAAGATTCTTAATCTTACGATGAAGTTTCGTGACTGAAACTTCAGTGAGAGAAAAAGTGGACTGTAGACCAGAAAAACTTGCTTATACTGCAAGAATGATATTTCAGTTCCGTAGAAAACACTTCATAGAAGGTAAATTCATTAATTTTAACTAATATTTCGTAAAAAATCGACAAGAAATGTGTAAACTAACTGGAGAAACTCTTAGACAAGCCAAGGACGTTGGTTCGGCAAACATTGTCTGAAAAACTTGGATAGTTTATCGTTTTTACTGCATTCTAGATTTTTATCATCTTTTTCTTCATTACTTGTGAACCAAAAAAGCGATATTTGAAGCTTTGATTTTTTGTTTTTGATCCCATTTCAAGAAAAAAGGCTAAGACTTAGTAAAAAGACTTGGTTCTTTGAAAAAATATATTTGACGGCCTCGCGCGAAGTCAAAACAAGATTCCAGTTTCATAATCATATGAATATTTTGACATTTTTATAGATAATTTATTTTAATGTTGAATGAAATATGAAAAAGGAATACATATCACACCAAATATTTGCTATTTATCGGGCTTTTCCAGCTATTACCATTACACAATCGCAAAAATGATGAGCTTGGTTTTTTTTATGGATAAGCTTATGTTCTTGACAGAAGCGAGCTGGGTATCTGTTTTTAACATGGAACCGAAAATGAAACAAAATTGTTTGTTTAAAAAAATTAATAATTGAAAGTTGTAAAACACTAGAATCATTCTGAGATCAACAAATAAAAGCATGACTATAAAACGATTACAGCTAAATTTTTTTAGACTTTTATTGCCTAAGATCATCTGAAACCAAAAACAAGTGATGCAAAGGCAAGGCCGTCCATGTACGAGTTAAATCTGATGGAGTGATGACGGGCTACCTGTGGTAATATTTGTCACGTAATCCTGCAAAGTCAGTTGGACTATTGAGTTATTTGCATGGCGCCTGGATTCAACGAGTTTATTTTCTACAAATCCAAGTGTAATAAGGTACAAATTGTTCATACTGTATTAGTAAGGTTGTTATATTGTGATTGAGGATTTTTAAAGACAATCTATACCAAATATTATCGAAAATCGAAGGGGCAAATCGTTAGTATCGAGTGACACAACAAGAAGACTCAACTTGGCTGTCCTAAAACAATAAAAATTTCACTTGGATTCTTTTAATATTTTCTGAGAATGTCAATAAACGTTTTATCTTCTACACCATCGAGTTTCTTGTCTATTAGAAGCAGTTTAATGGACCAAATAATTTATCTTTCGCATAAAGCGTGACCGCTTACGACTCAAGTTGTCATGATTTTGGGGGTCAATAGGAGTTGTATTTCGTCTTGCCAAAATTCGAATTTTCAAGTGCCCCAAAATTTTATTTGATGAAAGTAAAGATAAAACATTGCTCTTTCTCCCTGTAGTTAATTTATGTGAATCGATGTACCATTGGAGATATAAGCCTTGCAACATAGGGTATAAAATATTGCTCAAAATAATTAAAATAATGTAAAAATCGATAAAATATTCCCATTTTAAGCAAAATGCTTGATAAATCCATCCAAATGAGGGTTAGGATCTCTTATTCATGAAATTACAGCAATAACCGTTGTATCGCGATCCGCTTTTCAAAACTCCGCTTTGATTTGGTCTTTTCTGAACCGTCAATCAAGTAGGAGACGGAGTTATGTAAATCATGAGATGAGCCGACTCTACACGCTAGAAGACGCTAGACTATTTTCCTCCTGGATACTCGCTAGTTAAAATGACGAGGGATTATCCCAAGGAACTTCGTTGGAGAGTAATTTTTATGGTAAGAGAGGGCAGAAAAACCTCCGAAATTGCAGAAACGTTGCAAGTAGGAAAAACGTTTGTCAGAAAAATTAAACGGCTATTCGAAACTTCTAACTCTGTTGATTATCTACCGCGGCCAGGAAAGCTGAGAAGCTTGAGTGGTGAGTAAGCTTTAATTCACTCATTGAATACATATATTTTCCTAATTTGCTTACATGCAATAGTTATTTCCACTAATACGAATGTATAAAGCGACAAAATGTGGATATTATTGGTCTTTTCCAGCTCAAGAAATACTACTTTTGAAAAACATAATCGAACAGTATCCCGAGGTCTACGAGGATGAGATGCAAGCATGGCTCGAATATTTGACGGGGCAAAGTGTCTCTCTTTCTGCCATTCAGAGGTGCTTGCAAAAAATGGGCTGGACGAGAAGAAAGGTAAGTTTGACAAGCTGTACTTGTGGACTGTAGTTTTCCAACCAGGTTCACAGTACTTGGTACAAAACAATAGTCTTGTCATGAAATCTGCGTTTTGTTTACATTCATTGCCTCATTATTAGCATACCACGTACGGCGCTTACATTCAAAATCGAAATCTAAGTCCTGAGTAACAAAAAAAAATTAGTCATAAGCTTAATTTCGTATTTCATTTGTGTTTTTTTTCTTTTGATAAACAGCTTAATCTTGTTGCAAAGCAGAGAAACGAAATGCTGCGTGCTGAATTTCGTCGAAGAATAGCACAGTTTGAAACTCACCAATTACTTTTTATTGATGAATCATCAAAAGATGATAGGACATTCCAGGTAAAAAAAATCAACAAACAATCAACATACTACCTGCTTATCACTAGACATGTGACTTATTGTTATTGTACTCCCTTTCAGAGGCACTATGCTCGTGGTCTAAGAGGTACAAGAACCTCTGTTAAAGGGAATTTCACGAGAGGAACTAGATACAGTGTTCTTAGTGCCCTCAGTGTTCAAGGTGTCGTAGCATCCCATACTATCATAGGGGCTTTCAATCAGGAGCTATTTGACTTTGTAGTAACAAACTTCATATTGCCATTCATTGGGTCTTGTGCCAGGAGGGAATCCTGTTCTGTTGTCATATTAGATAACTGTACTATTCACAAATCTAATGAAGTAATTCAAGCTGTGAGAAGAAGAGATGGCATTGTGATTTTCTTGCCGTAAGTATTGTCAATAAATACTGCAGTATTACCAAGGGAATCATTCAAATGCAATTTATTGAAAGTTCATTTGCAATTGGAATCAATTTGAAACACTATTAACAAATGTATGTAGCACATCTTGTACATGTCACTATTATTTTTTGACAACACAATGTTCCCCCCCCCCCCCTTTTCAGGCCATACTCCCCTGATATGAATCCCATAGAAGAAGCATTTGGTTGTTCAAAGGCTTGGTTACAAAGGCACCCAGATGTCTGTACCAATTACCCAAAGTGGTGCTTTGAGATGGCACTGGAACAGGTACAGTTTATACAATAATTTATATAAATATTATTAAACTTTAACTTCATATAACTAGTGTGTTAGAGTACAAACACTAAAAGTGTGCAGCATAAATACCACTAAATACTGCTAAAATATGCTAATTCTATTGTTTTCTATTGTTTAGGCAGCACTATTTAGCAGTAAATAGTGCAAAGTATTGCACACTTTTAGTGTTTGTACTCTATCAATAATCTTTAGTATCTGTTCATCCAGTTTGGATATCATATACCTGATATGTTTCTTATTCTTCCGACAAATACATAGTTGCATGAGAACAAAGGGATATTTTTTTTGAATAGATAACTGCTGAACAGAGTGAAGGCTTCTTCAAGGATAGTGGCTACTTTTAAGAAATGAAGACTCGAGGTAATTAGTGTACACTCACACACCTCTAATTAATGTCAATAACACAACAATGACGAAAATGGCAAGCTTCACTTGCTTAAAGCCATTTCACTTTTGACTGCATTCACGATGAAATCCCCATCTGTTTTACTTATTCCCATCCCTTCCAAAATACTGTAGCCCAAACTAGGGTGACATAAACTTGCTAACAGTGGCCCATCTACCTCCGACTCTACAAATTGAGGTATAAAAGCGGTGAGCTTGTTGGCCTCTAAGAATTCAATGCAATCTTTAAGTGTATAAGAAGTAAGCTTTTTCCTTTCCTTGACTTCAGACTCATGATCATGCATGCATGGATATTGAGGTGATGTTGGAGCAGCCTCTGGTGTGGAACACATATATGGATGTGGACTGAAATGCATTGGACTCTGCATCTTAAAAGAGAGACATATATATTAGACAAGAGAGTATATGACCTATAATCTGTAAATATCTCATTCTAAGAAAACTGTTGATTTAATGGAATATTACAAAGAGAATTTTTTGGCTTACTCTGCCTTGTTGACAGTGCTTCGTTGGCTTTGTATGAGCATTGCCTTGAGTAACTGGTCACTACTGTCGTCTGGGCTTTTTGTAAAACTTTTTTCTCTTCCCTGTTTAGGTGGAACACCAATCAGATCAATAAAATTTTCCCATTTAGGCTCATCTCCTATGCCAGCAGACTTTCCTTCTGTAATCTGATCAGTCCAGAGCTTAAGATGACGTGTACTATATCTGGTCAAAGTTCCTTTTTTTTCTAGGTCCCTTACAAGATCACAGTGAGTATCATTCCATAAATCGTTTGCAGACTTTTTTGCTTCTTTTGACTTGATAACTGCTTCCACAAGCTCAAGTTCCTTTGCATCTTCTTCTGTTTGTGAACCATGATAAACAAGGCTTCTTTTGGGAGGTCTTGTTTTAGTTGCAGTTCCTGGTAGTAACAAAAAATGACAATATATATCATTATCAACAAATTCTACTCCAATTGCAAGACAGCTATAGTTATTAGTATAAGAAAAAATACTGCACTTCAATAAAAAATACAACAAAATGAGATACTTTATAGTATGATTGGAAACAAACTTTGCTGTGTCTGTTTGTGGCAGGGACCACGGAGCAGGGGGGGCTGGGGGGCTACAGCCCCCCCAATAATGGGAGCATGCCCCCAAACCCCCTAGGTCTTCCAGTATTTGGTGGTCGTTAGCCCCCCCAATCAAAATTATTAGCCCCCCCCCCCCCCCCCAATCAAAATTGTGCTCCGCGGTCCCTGTGTGGGGAGGGAATTCTGGATTATGACTTTCACTAAAGTGGCTTTAGAGGGACTAGAGTGCTCCCACTAAACCCATGAACAATAATTAGTACTATTTCATAAAGAATCCTTTGTTTTCTATTGTTTTATTATCACTATTTAGTACTAAAAATTAGTACTTTGTTCACAGGTTTAGTGCGAGCACTCTAAGCTACACAAGTGCCAATAATTATTTATCATAACCACTCTAACCTGCACAGTCTGACTTCATAGTTGCACATGCAATGCGAACGGATGAGGGCATATTTTTTCTAGAATCTTTGTACTCTTCCTTGCAATAGTTGAAATCAGCTTCACTCTCAAGCTGTACCATCTGCTTGGTTCCTTTGCGAATCCAGTAGAAACCACTAACAGGTATATACACAACTGAAGAGGATTCATGTGCCCTCACAAGCTTTTTTAGTTCAGCTAGACTACTGTTACTGGGTACATTGTGCATGACACTGGCAGTTTTTGACAGCTTAGGCTCTCCATTACTGTTGGATCTTGTCACTTCAAACAGAAACACATCCATACAGGGTACTGCTATTGCTGTTGTTGAAGTCGATGATTTCTCCTGCTTCTTATTTTTATCCACCAATCTTGGAGATCGACGCAGAGGTGTCTCAAGTCCTGAAGCGAGATCAAGAGGTGTTATATAAATATGAGCCAAGAAGTAGCTAGTGCAAAAAATTTGAAGACTTGTAACTATGGTTCTTTTCAACAAAACAAATTTACCAGACTTACTAATCTTGGGATGCTTTATCAGATGACAGATTGTTTTTTTTTGCTAATTAGATTAAAATTCAAAACTCGTCCCAGTTCCTTACTTTTTTTAAAGTGGCCAATTGTATAAACAATTTGCTTACTAAAAGATATATGGGAAGATGTTTTTCATGAATTTATTATTTTAATTAAGATGATACACATTTTAATTTCAATTACATATTTCAACATTAATAATTTTTTAAATTCAAACAGTCATTAGAGCTGTTAAGTTGTGACGTATTCCAGGGTCCAACTAATCATAAAAACTGCTAAAATAAAGCAAAATATTCTCAATGATTTAACCTCCACCTGAAACACCTAGAACTTCAGACAAAAAATCTTGTCACAAAGTAAGAAAAATCTATATAAAACTGCTTTTTGTTTTGGACCCGGAAGTCATTTTTTTACTCATTTGACGTCACAGTTAAAAGCTCTACATCAAAATCATTGAGGTGTATTATACATTTTACTCACTAAATAACTCCTGATTGGTTGAGCACATTCAGCTAGTCCCTGATGGCATAAGAACTTGACATGATAAATGAAGTATCTGTAGGATTCTGCAGACAGTAATAATAATAGGTTTATTTATACATGATATTAAATATACAAACTGCAGCATAGCTGATTTGGCTGTGTCTAATATTAAATTACAACTATATATTTGATAGTTATTTTCATACTACAAAGATTTTTTTTTCCAGAGCAGATTTTGTATGAATGTGATAAGTCACAGCACACGGCACTGACATAGCACTGGATGTTGAATGTTTTCATACATGGCACAGCACTGACACTGTCGTGGCAAGCTACAGCCCATGCTGTAGCTTGTTCATAGTCATACGAAAGCTGCTATTACATTTATTATGTCCAGTTTACTTCAATTTTTATTTCTACTCAAAACACCCTTACACAGGATAGCTTGGACTTGGCTTTTAGTGCCTTTTTTCCCCATCAACTCCTTCTGCACAGTGAGCGACAGCCCTTTTTCTTTGACCCATTTCATTGCTTATTGATTTTCACTTTTCTCTAGCTCAATGCATTCTGGGAGATTCATTGATTTGGGCAGCATAGTATTCTGGCATATTGTACTTTTAAAGGAAATATATGTGTCAAGCCACTAGGTCCTACTGCCCAAATGTCAGCTTCTGAGCATTCTCCATAATCCAAATATTTCATGAAATGTCACAGTAGGTCCTGGCTGTTCATCATTTCAGAGCTCACAGGATAATCACGCTAAAAATTCGAACTAGTACGAATGTACATGATCTCAAACTTTTGACGTTACAATCACTTGCATAATCTCAGTTCTTTGAGATCATGTTGATTTAAGAGTCAAAGGGATAAAAGCAGAAATAAATCCTCACATTTTGTTCACAAAATGTATAATAAAACAATTTTTGAACTTAGTTTTCAAATACATTTAACTATTGTAAATTATCAAGAACAGGGCCGTGTTATCTCCTGAAGCAGTAAGCTGACGTGGATAAAACAGCCAAGGTCTACATAATATACAATATCGTGTGAAAACCAAATTCAATAATTGTTTTATTTTACATTTTGTAAAATAAAAATCCATTTATATTTGTGTGATCTTCCTGGATGAGCCGTTTATCTGCTTTTGAAGAGAACACTGAGAAAAAATGTCTAAATAACTTTTTTTTTAAATAAGACCAAATTATACTTGGTATATCATATCAGGTATCAGGTATTGGCTGAGGGCTCTCAACCAATGAGATTTGAGATATTGAGTAAAATGGTTAAGCAAAATATTGTGATTTGTTAGTGGCGAGCAAGCAATTATTTGGCAATACCAAAGGCAGAGGCAAATAATTGCTTGCGAGACACTAACAAATCTCGATATTTTACGATAACTGAGTTCAATAATTGTTTTATCATTCAAATTATTTTGTCTAATATTTGAGGGTTTGAAGTTAGTTCATTGTTTTATCAGGTCATGGAAGCGGGCCATTGTCAAATGCAAGGTTACTGCGCATGAGCAGACCATTATTTGCAGCAAAATGGCTTTGCATCATAATGCGCATGAGCAGACCATTATTTGTAGGGAGTTATTTGCAATTCTATCGGCCAATCAAAATGACGGTGAAAATAATTTGAATGATAATGTAAATTTGTATATGAAATAAAGTGTGATATTGAGTGACATATAAGATCGATCTCCCCACTCCCACCAGTGGGGATATGATTTTTATCAATACTGGTGGTGTCAAATTTCAACCAAAGTCAAATTCTCCATTATTTTTCATTGAAGATTTCATATAATAAGCACAACATTACATGGCCACTTGGAGATACAAATTTTATCTTCTCATTCTGATATTATCTCTCATTCGTGAGAGATAATATTAACACTCGAAGATAAAATTCGTATCTCCACCCAACCATGTAATATCCTATAAATATTATACACTTCCACAGTTTTAACCACCTCAGCCTATGGCTTTGGCAGATAACACAGTCTTGGTCCTGATAATTCATGATATCATTCTCGACCTAATCCAATAATTTTTTTTTCACTATTTGGTAGTTTGCAATCATCCCCAAGAAAAAAATATAACAAAAGACGTAGCAGCCAGGTAGGATGATATAACAAGCGACTTATTACAAATCTTTTTAAAAAAATAACGACCATAAAAACCATCACTCATTTCATACATACCTAGAAAGACAATTTCAATAGGTGTATTTTCTAGTTCAGATCCTTATGAATCAGGATTAGTTCCAGCCTTAGCAAGCCACTCATTATACATTGTGTTGTCAACCAACTCCATCAGACCCAAAGACCAGTTGACCTTCAGACTTGAGACTTGGATTTGAATTTCATGGTTAAAGAAAGAAGATGCCTTAATACAACAGAAACAAACAGCCTCGAACCCTGCAAAAGAATAAAAGAATGTTATCAATGCTACAAAAAACACAATAATTTCGAGTGGCTAATCATCCTTTCTTGCAACTCTAACAGCTAATTTGCGAAGGGTAGGACAATTATATTCTTGTAAGACTCCCCTGTTGGCCGAGTTGAGGGCATAAACTGCCTTTTAACCCTTACAAATTCGGGTTCTTTAAGCAATAAATCGTTTAACTTGAAGCTAAATATTTGGGTATGAAAGTCCGCCAAAAAAACAGATATTTACGATCAACTTAACTCTAAAAATATTGCTCAAAATGCATGAATTAGACAATAAATGACTAATATTAGTATTAATTAACCTTAAAGATGCAGATGATATGGGCTCATACAGATCCATATTTGAGGATTTAAAGAAGGATTTTTAGTCAGCAAATGTCCAACAAAAAACTTTTCTTGTTGGCGTGTCTAAAGTGCGGGTAACGGGTAACGGGTAACGGGTAACGGGTAACGGGTAACGGGTAACGGGTAACGGGTAACGGGTAACGGGTAACGGGTAACGGGTAACGGGTAACGGGTAACGGGTAACGGGTAACGGGTAACAGGTAGCGGGTAACGGGTAACGGGTAACGGGTAAAAAAATTTATAAAAAAATCATAGTAGTTTGTGATTCGCGTGAACTTTTTTCCGGAAATGCATTCGCAGGGGAATGAGGAGCGAAAGAACGTCTGTTTTCTCAGGCTAACTACGTTATCGCTCACGGACGAATTTATACTAGTTGCTTATGTTTGCTTAGTCACGAAGGAATTTCTGGAGAAACCTGATACTACAGCGTCCTTTTCAATCCGTATTCAGAGTTTTTACCTTAACCTAGAGCGTCAACCGTGTTTGTAGCTTAACCCGTGGAGGTTAGACGCTCTATGCGAGATTTTTTTAAATTTGATTGCACAGATTACTGCTCGGAGGCAAACCTAGAACTCTGCCCCTGCAAATCTACGGGGGAAGCCAAATTCGCGAACATCGAAAAGCGAGATTTTTCCTGGCATATAGTAAACAGGGAGCGAGCCCACATCATGTGATGTTCAGACCACCTGTGGGTATCAAGCTATCGGACACCGCCAAACACGATCCTTGTTGTATCTACACAGAAGTTAAGTGCTGCACGTTCTGCACGTTTATAGTCGATTTTGATTCTCTAGTTTTTGTCAAGCTAATTCATACAATCATGGATATGATTCGAAAAAGCTATGCCGCGGCAGTTGCTGGGTATCCGTCTTTGGACGAGGAGTCGCAAAAGAGTGAATTTAGACACTTACAAAATGAAGATGACGACAAAGCTCTGGAAATTGCAATTGCCAGATCATTAAAGGTAACAAACTACTATCGCTCAAGCGATTTCCTTAAATTGTTTTACCGGGTTTGTGTTCCTTGTGCGGGCAGATTTTTCCTACAAGAAAATTGAAATATTGATTTTCTCTTCAGGAGGACAGTGAGGGGAGTGAGAACGTGATGACATTAGGGGGGAGGGTGGGTTACGCGATACGAATTACGTACGCGCTTGATGACTTGAAAAGCACGTAACTCGAAGCGTGTAACTTGAAGAATACCCGATCCCATTAGGGACGAACCAATAGAAAAGTGAAGAAATTTGAAATATTTTTTTATGGAATTGCAGAAATTTTATTTCTGAGAAAATGTCAATGAAGACTTTTCCTCAAAACTTTGTTTTTATTATTTTTCCTTTTATCCCACTCCTCCCATCACTTTTCTAATGGTTCGGCCATTAGAGATGAATAACTGTGGCGGCGCCGCTTTGAGATTGCTTTAAAACCAAACAATAGAGGACAGGGTTTATCGGTGTTCCTTGTGCGGGCAGATTTTTCGTACAAGAAAATTGAAATATTGATTTTCTCTTCAGGAGGACAGTGAGGGGAGTGAGAACGTGTTGAGCGAGGAAGAAGAATTTTTGGCGTCCACGCCTGGTTTTAACTCTGAGGTATGTTATTAAATAAATGCCTTTATTATATCCACTTTGAAATCACTAGCAAATCCTGTAATCTGATTGGCTCTCAGTAGATTGATTCAAGCACGAATCGCACTATTTTGAGTCCGAATCGCATCTTTTTGTCAGCCAATCACAATGCAACACTAGAAAAGGTAACCAATCAGATTACAGGATTGTATGTAACCAGCCAATCAGATTACAGCAAATAAGGAACATAAAAATTAATGTAGCTTTTTTCAAGTTTGACTGGAATTTTTTGTTACAAAAAGAAACAAAATACCAGCTATTTGTGAATAAATACTTTTGTATTTATCACAAATTTAGTGTCTATCTAGTATGATTTCAAAATGGATATAATAAAGTGATAATTGAACTTCGTGTCGTGCAATTTTGGTCTGGTATCAAACTTGCGATTACAAATCACACTCCCGCTATGCGGTCGTGTGATTTTGTTATCGCGCGTTTGATATCAGACCAAATTGCACTCCACTTAGTTCAATTACCATTATATAAAGTCTAATGCTGTTTTGAATATAAACTAGTCTGACTAGTGTGACTATTTCGCTTGTTTAAGGGACAGAAATAAGATGAACATGGAGTATTCTGTATAACTGATAACTGTGGCAGCGACCCTTTCAGCGTGTTTATTGTATATCGGCAACCACATTCCGTCATGATATAGTTATTTTACCGTCCAATGTTTCGATTTTAAAATGAATAACGCAAATATAATTTCTTAATTTTTTTTTTGCATTTTGTGATCCTCTAGGAAGAATCGAAGCGCGAAAGATCAAAAAGTCCTGAAATAGAATTCATAAAAGAGGAAAAAGCGTTTGGCGGCAAATCGAAAAAGGCGTGTATTCAGCTTCCTGACAGTACGGATGATGATGACGATCTTAGCAGCACAGGTGTAGCCAAGGACGATGATTACGATTTCCAAAGTGGAATAAAAAATCCTTTTAGAGGGTAAGTATCCTACTACTCTGGTTCCAGAAAAAAGAAAAGGGTGAGAGGAAGGAGAGATAAAGAGAGCAGAAGGAAAAATTCCCTCTTGTAGAATCCGTGGGAAATCTCACTTCCACCTGGTTCCATTGAGGAGTAACTCGAGCTAAACAGGGCAATGATAGAATGTGTAGAAATCACAAACACTCCAACAAATATGATGATTAAACAAACAATCGCTTTGTACTTTCGTTTTTCAGTGGGGAACCAATGTACTACGCTGAAGATGCTCAGACTCTTACCTACTCAAGGGAAGATATACCTTGTCATTTGAACAAAACCTGCACATCCTAGTACTTGATGTAAACCATGACAAGGTTTGTAGCAAAAGGCCGAACAACGTCCAAGAAAATTTGTTCTTTGTCATCGATCGTTCCAAATTGAAAAACGAGGCCGACTGGCTTATGACGGATCTAGGAGCGTTTGACCATCGGGGATCAAGTGCCAGACGTTTTCTTGTCCAAGGCAACACGGTCGTCGAGAGCCAACATGTTCGCAACTGGAAGACGTTAGAAATGAAAAAGGGACAATACATATTAAAGAATGTTTTTTATCGGCACAAGAAATACAAAGACTTCTTGAGGACATCCACAGTGGTATTGGACCACAATAAGAAAGAATTGCCTCACGCTTTGGTGGAATACCGGTACACAGGTAACGAGCACCACGTTAGTCCGCACAAGAATCCACGCACCGGAAAGTCTTTTGTGCAAACTGCACCTTCAACCAAAGCAAAAATCAAAGAAAAGGTGAAGGGACACCAGGGCCCTTCTTCGATATTTGATCAAACCGTTGAAGAGGCGGGGGAATCGTAGACTGTGAGGTTGTTGCGGACATGCCCCGTGACATTAAGCAAATCATCAACGCACGTTGCAATAGCAAGTTAAAGTCCAGCCAGGAGGAGTTTATCGCTCTTTTAGGTCTAGCAAAAAATTCCTCGTGAGGTAAAGAACTTACAGTGGACTCCACAATTAAGAGTGTTATACTGTTCAACGGAGCAACTGGAGGATATTGTGAAAGAATGCTGTCGTAATGATTCACAAAGCATTCTCTCAATCGACACCACATACAACGTGGGTGAATTCTATGTTACTTCAACCACTTACCAGAGCAGTAAATTTGTTCACAGCCGATCTGGAAAGCCAGCAACATTGCCCGGGCCTGTCATGTTCCATGTAAAAAAGACTGAAAAAGACTTCAAATATTTTATATTTACGCTTTTGGAACAGGACAGTAGATTAGAAAAAATTAGATATGTTGGTGGTGATAGGGATAAAGCCCAGCAAGGATTCCTATCACCACTAAAAGGGTGCACTTTTCTACCTTGCAAGAAACACGTGGTAGATGACATCACAAGAAAAGTGAACGAACTGGACCTGAATGAGGCCTGCAACGAGATTTTAAAGGATATTTTTGGCCGTGAGAAAAATAAGGAAAAAGGGCTGATTGACAGCACATCTGAAGATGAATTCCTTGCTAAAGTGATAAGCGTAACAGACAAGTGGGACGCTCTAGAAATTGAAAAAAAGAAAACGGAAAATCCGGTGTTTTCACACTACTTTCGTATACACATTGAAGAAGACCTAAAGAATGACATGCTTCTTGATGTTAGAAGAAAAGCTGGTCTTAGAGATGAGTTTTTTTATAACAATGCCCAGGAATGCAGTAATTTTAAATACAAGTCCAAAATCCGCGAAAGCAAATTTGAAAATGCCACTGGGTACAGACCCAGTATGAAATGTACATGGGTCGAAGCCATAAAGATCTACGGTAGCATGGTGGAGGAAGCAAATAGAGACAAAGAACGCGCTTTGTTGAGGAAAGGACAACTTTTGCTGTCGTCCAAATACAAGTACCTGGAGGTATCCATTCCAGAGTGGTCCTCAATGACAGCCAACGAGAGGCAACAACGACTTACCAAGCTGTCTTTAAAGTCTAGTGGCGGTCCATCTACGGTTGAAGAAGGAAAAGGAAAGGCGAAGGAAAAAACAAGTCAGCATGCTACCCCATTAGTACCGTTTGAAAATACGAAATTGCCAGAATTCTTGAGGCTCTTTTATGAACGCGTCAAAGATCGTCGAACTAAAAGGTGTCGATGCTTTCCCAAATAATGCGAATAAAAGGACGGTGATTTCTCTTTCCAAATCTACTTCTCACACTGTTGACATACAAAAGAGTGGGAAAATTGTATGCGATGACACCTGCTAACGGTACAAGGAACATGCCATCTGGGCACATAGTATTGCCGTTGCACACTGTGTTGGAAAGCTATCTCATTTCTGGACTCGTATAAAGCCCCTCTTGATCGCATGGTTTGCTCTTCTATTCCAAGTGGGTCCGGTATGAAAGCAAACCAGAAAAAGAAAAACCAGTTTCCTACTGTACAAATATTGTGTGATATTTGTACTCGTTTTGGCTGTTATTTGTAGAGTAGAATGTACAGGTGTATAATAAGTAGATCTTATTAGACATTTTAGGGTGGAATACGGGTGGATGTTTTTTCGAGTCTGCTGTATTTTGTCGAGCCCAATAGGGCGAGACAATACAATGCAATACAATACAATAAACTTTATTTAACGAGGGTGGCGTATTAACCCATTTGGTTATCTAACTTACGGCCCTCAATGACATACAAAATACAAAGACGAGAAAAAATTTCCATCCGTATTCCACCCTAAAATATCCAATAAGTTATTTATTATCCAACGGAGCCTACTTTTTCCAAAAAATAAAGCTTTAAAACGACTTTTTCATTTGCATGACTCTAGTTTTCATCTTTGCATCTGACATCTAGTTTTGAAAACCGGTTTTTTACTGAACAAAATAACTTAGAGTGATGAATATCGCAGGATATTTTTACTCGTTTCAGGCTGTCTCCTGCGTTATTTGTACTCTAATTTGATAATAAAGCATTATACTGGTATTTTGAGTGGTTTCATTAATGCTTTAGCGTATTTCAGTACAACTTTTACATTTTAATTAATCCACTTTGGTTCACGGTCTAATGAAAGCTATGCGCGTAGGTAGGGCGGGGACTGGTGGAAATCGGGGGGGGGGGTGGGTAACGGCAATATTTTCGTGCAATAAAAAGGGGAGCCAAAACTTTTGTGTAAAAGCAAACATTAATGCAAACTGTTTATGTGGGGGGGGGGGGGTGGTCGCTAAAGTTTGTGTTCTCTAGAAAGGGACACCAAAAAAATTGAGCATCACATTTTTCATTTCACATTTCCTACCCCACTCCCCCTTCCCGGAGATATTATGACCGTTCGTAACACAAAAGATATGAATTTTAGTGAAAATGAAACATGGCCGATTTTCTTTGAATTGGAATTTTGCTAAGCTCCGTATTTCACGCTTGTGTGAGTTTCAGTATTATTTATTCTTAAAATCGACGACATAAAGAGAAATTTTTATTTTATATAGTTTTTTTTTGTAAGCTAACTTGATTTGATATACTTTTTGACTTGATTTAATATACTTTTTGTTTCGGCCCTCAGGCTGAAACGGTACTAAGATCAGTTTGAAGACCCATAATTTTCCGCCTCTTTTGTCAATCATCTTATGGTTCAGCGAATCAGATTCCTCATGAGCAGCATTAGCCAATTACACAACGAGTATGAACATTCGGTTTCGTAATAAATCTTCGCACGGGGCTTGCCTCGTTGCACTTCTGGGGCATCATGGTAGGGGTAAGTTTTGTCAGTTTGAAGTACTTTCTTTTGTTATGCAAATCTTTTGTATACAAACAGATTAATCACTAGCTTAAACAACATTTATCTATTCATTTCAGACCTACTGATTTGGTTGTGTATTTGGCGATAGAGGTAAGCTTATTTATAAACTTTTACCATCTTTCATAGCGATAGCATGTGATCTTGATATTCATTTAAACTATCAAAACAGGTCAAATAGGTTCATTAATTATCTCAAACAACTGTGAACTATTCATCTCAGACCAATCAAACTCTCGATTTGAAGGTAAATCTCCCAGGACATTGTACTTAACACGATTTCCATTACCCCGGGACGATTACGTTTCATCGACTTCACATGTTTAGCCGTAGCTAACAAGTTGTTCGCATTCTTATTTAAACCTTATTTAAGTCTTACTTAAGTTAACATAACGTCCAATAGACTTGCATTAACGTCACATTACTTTCATTGTGCTCATTTATCCGTAAATTTTACTTGAGTTCGCTCTTTTGCAGTTTGAATTTCACATGCGTCATTTCGAGCTAGAAATCAGCAAAGAATTTGTTTTACATGCATGTAAACTAATACATGTACCGTAAGCTGAATCTTTAATTGTTTACATCTAATAACATATATAAGTTAATTACTTCTTGATTATTATATTGATTTACTTTTTGAAATCACAAACTTTTTTTTTTGTTTGTTTGAACATAAAATCCAAATAAAGACTACCACTTTATGTCACATGTTCATTTCATTACATTGATTCAGTTTACCAAACTAAAAACCAAAGGAATTTTTCAGTAATTTCAAACATTTTTGCTATTTTTTAGATTGCTTTCTGTTTCTTTGAACTTAGTTTGATCTTATCTAGCGAACTATTATGTATTCTTTTGAACGATTGTCGTAAATTTCAAACGTTTTCATCCATTAGCTCCTTCGTACATGGTTAACAAACATTTTTTTACAAATAATGATCTCAAATTTAGCCAGTGGAATAATTTTAAGTTACAAAATTATTTTATACCTTGAACTAAATCACTTTTATTTTCTCATATTTTACAGAGTATAAAGAGCAATATCAACATATAAATCGGTAAGTTAATTATTAAGGATATGGACAACTCCATAAATTTTCATAATTTATTACAATCCCTTCACTCATGCACACAGCACTCACAACTCATAGAAACAGCACAAAATGAAGCCCAAAGATTACCACCACTTCGTCATCCTTGATTGGATTTCTCATTCTATATATCCAAAAGATGCACCAACTAATTTGTGGCCTAGATCAGTAATTGGTGACGGTAATTGCCTATTTCGTTCTGCAAGTGTCATTGTTTATGGCAATGAATCACATCATGCAGAAATGAGATTACGAGCAAATATAGAGTTACTTGCAAACCTAGACTACTATTTAAACACAAATTCAATGTTCAACTCAGAAGACAATCAACTACTGTTTTGGCTTGCAAATTATTCATCCTCTACTGAGATGATAACTAGCGGTAAGCTAGTGTGGGCTGCGTCGGTGTTTCTAATGAAACAGTATGGATAAAAAGTTAAATTTTACACCGTAAAAAATAAGAGAGATCACTTACTGACGTTTCGGACGCTAGTCCTTCGTCAGAGTAAAAGAGAGAATAAGATTGGAAGGTAGTGTATATATGATGAAGATAGAAAATAGATAACCAATGAGAGCAAGGTAGGCAAGGTTACAAGAAAAAAACAATAAGAAATAATAAAAAGACAAAAGAATAGATTAATTAAAAGCGAAGCGTTCATTCATCCCATTGGGATTATGAGTACCCAATAGGTGAATGAGCCGCATCTCTTTGGTTTTGCGACAATCATTGTTGCCGCTAACCAAAGACAAACCGAAAACAATGAAGTCGGAAAGTGAATGATTAGGTAAGTTGAAATGGCGGGAAACTGGTTTGGTTTGATCGTTCTTACGAATATCATAAAGATGGTCGCGGATACGATCACCGAAACGACGGCCAGTTTCACCAACATATAAAAGATTACAGCGAGAACATTTAATGCAGTAGATGATTCAAAATGATCAGTAATTTTGAGTGACGATTTGGGACCAACAATAGAAGTGTGAGAAACAATATGTGGACAAGTATAACAACGGTTACGAGAACCACGAAAAGTGCCAGGATCCTTATTAGAAGGAAGAATCCCTTTAACTAAGAAAGAGCGAAGGTTACGATCACGCTTGTACGAGAAAAGAGGGCGGTCTTAGAAGTGTTAGAAGTGTTAGTGTCAGACTCAAGTAAAGAAAAGTTACGGTTGACAATAGGCTTAATAGAGTTATGGATATGATGATATGATTGTCGCAAAACCAAAGAGAAGCGGCTCATTCACCTATTGGGTACTCATAATCCCAATGGGATGAATGAACGCTTCGCTTTTAATTAATCTATTCTTTTGTCTTTTTATTATTTCTTATTGTTTTTTTCTTGTAACCTTGCCTACCTTGCTCTCATTGGTTATCTATTTTCTATCTTCATCATATATACACTACCTTCCAATCTTATTCTCTCTTTTACTCCGACGAAGGACTAGCGTCCGAAACGTCAGTAAGTGATCTCTCTTATTTTTTACGGTGTAAAATTTAACTTTTTATCCATACATCCTCTACTGAACTTAGTTACCTTAATATGAACATCATATCAAACTGTAGAACTGTTCTATTGAGTTGTGTAATAAATGCTTCAAGTTTAAACAGATGGTTAGGATTCTGGCACATTATAGCATTAGCTTCCGTGCTTGGAATATCAATCCAAAGTGTTTATCCAAGCTTAGCCGTTGGAATACATAGTAACAGCACTGTTAGGTATGTTTTGAACAGAACTATTTCTCCTCGTGTTCAAATTACAAATGATACTAAAACAATCATGTGGACATCAACTCATCTTAATACAAACACAATGTGGGTACCAAATCATTTTGTTCCATGCCTTGAGTATAATGTAGATCTCATATACAACAATAGACCTATCATTTCATCATATTTTGATGATAAAACAACATCTGTCATCACATAGCTTTGTCAATAAATTATCTGACAATCAACCAAAAACCTATGAAAAACAAACTGCAAAAAAGAAAATAACTCAATTAAAAAGATCAAATGCTCAATCACTGATCAGTGAACCAAAGCCAAAAACAGTAAAACTCAATCATGAGGACAATATAATCAACAAAACAAAAGAATATAGTACCAAAGTGAATAATAAAAAATTTGTAGATGATCTCAATTCTTTCAATCAATTTATTGGATCAACACCATGTCAGTCTTGTCATTTTTGTCATCGTTTTTTATTTCAAGATGAAGCAAAGTCAACACATGAAAACAAAATTGTTTGCGGCAGATGTTTTGCATGTCTCAAAAAGAATAACTCACCAATTCTGAGTTATTCAAACAACTTTGATCCTGGTCCCATTCCAAAAGAAATACTCAACCTTAATACTATGGAGAAAAGGCTACTTTCACAAATCCAATTATATTTAACAATCATTACATTACCTGGAGGTCAGTTTGGGGAAACTGGGCAAGCCATTCACTTTCCAATTAATGTAGAACAGCAATGGAATGAATTTCCAAGACCAAGTTCAGACATTGTCATGATCATTAAAGATCCTAAAGATCCAGAAAGCAAGGCACCACAATTTCCAATTTCCTATTCAAAAGTAAATAATGCCCTTTTATGGCTACAACAGAATAATTCTCTATACTCAAAAATAACAATCAAATCAATTGCAGACTCAACCAGTTTTCATTCTGAAAATGATATCAATTTTGATAAACTTGATGAATGCCTTTTATCAGGATTTACACCAAATATGCATAATATTCCAGATATTTCAGCTGATGATATTATTCATGGCTTAACAACAAAAGCTAATGAAGTCAACACATATAAGTTAAGTAAATCAAAATCACCACCTATTAATATATTAGGAAAAATATCTGTCCCACTAGAAGAACTTGCATTCCCTTGGTTATTTCCCTATGGGATAAATGGCTTTACAACCTGTAGAATTCAAAAAGTTACAGATCTGCAATATTTCCAGTCTAGACTAATGAATGTAGACAAACGATTTTCAGCTGATATCTCATATATATTTTTTGCAAACTCAATTTATGAAGCTAGAAAACTCAGTGACTGTGTATCAGTAGCTCTTAGAATGAGAAGTAATATTTGTCATCAAAAAAAATGACAAAATAACTATGGGAGACTTAAATAAATCTGAAAATGTTGATCTAATTGAAGATTCATATGTGTTTATGAAGCAAATTAGAGGAACACCAGCATATTGGAGAAATGAACTTCTTAATCTGTTGGCAAAGATTTATACTTTAGGTCCACCAACTTGGTTTATAACACTTTCAGCTGCTGATCTACAATGGCCAGAGTTGTTCAAAACTCTTTCTCCAAATACTGATATTGAAAAACTTACTAAAAGTGAAAAATGGAAAATGATGCGTGAAAACCCTATTTTAGTTGCAAAACACTTTAATAGACGCAAAAATGCTTTTCTAAAACATATTTTGAAAGGTAAATCAAAACCACTTGGAGAAATCACTGATTATTTCATAAGAATTGAGTTCCAATTAAGAGGCAGTCCACATATCCATATGTTTGTATGGGTTAACAATGCACCAGATCTAGATACAAGTGAAGGTCAAATAAATGCTCCTTTATTTATTGACAAGTATGTTTCAACAGAAATTCCTGATCAAAATTCTGATAGTGATCTCTATAATTTAGTTAAAACACTTCAAGTACATCATCATACAAACTCATGCAAGAAAAAAAACAACCACTGCAGATTTGATTTTCCAAAACCAACTGCAGCAGAAACACGACTCAAATCACATGTTGATCCTGGTAATACATCTCGTTTTTATAGTGGGGCGGATATGTGCAGATTTTGGCCTGAATTGTTCATTTTCTGTTAAAAGCATCAAATTTTCAGGAATGAAAGACTTTTGTGTACTAATAAATATGTGATATGGTGCCATCGCAAAATTTTCTGTTTAGGCGAGTTTTTTAGGCGTTTTTGGAAAATGGCAACCATTTTGACCGGAAGTAGAATTGATATAACCGGAAGTGTTATTATTTATGCTCAAATATATTTTATTACACCCTAAGCACAAGACAAAGTTTGTTTTTAATGTTTATGAGACAAATAGGTGTAAAATGATACACATTATCTAAAAATATCTCCTAAAAGAAACTATTTGTTTGAAAACCGGAAGTAAAACCTTTTTACCCAGAGTGCCATTAGAAATCCTACCCAAAATGCTTTTTGTGTAATGATAGATCCGCCACCTTATTTCTAAAATAAGGAAAAACACTTGCCTTAGTTAGCTTAAGTCGCATGATAGAATATTTAATAACTATAACATTGATCAACTAGTAGTCATTGAGTGCTGGGCAATTTGCTTGAAGGCAGTGGATGGACCAGTTCACATGTTGCAACATCAGGCAAAGGAGAATCATTTCTAAAGGCTACCAACATCACACGTACTCGACGGGCCCATCAGGTGACGGCCTGCTGTCTTTTCATCTTGCTCCAAAAGGCCCATACAAGGTATAAAGAAGGCATCGACGACCACGAAGATGCACTTGATTTTGATCAATGGTGTAGTCAGCAGAGTCTTTTAGTACCACAGTTTCAGTACTGGTACACAGCGCTACAGCTTGAGCTTCTCTTTTTAGTTTTTGTCAAGTCTCTTCGACGAGCTGACTTTAACCTTTATATCAATGTGCTGTATAAAATGCTACCATGGTTTTTCGCAATGAATCATCCGAACTACGCTCGTTGGCTGCCAGTCCATCTACGAGACATGTGCGCACTTGAACAGACGGCTCCTGATGTCGCAGCTGCATTCAAGAAAGGACTGTTCACTGTGAATAAATCAACAAGGAAGTTTTCTGCCATCGCTATAGATCAAACCCATGGGCAAAGTAATGCCATGGTCATGGGTGAAGGAGGAGCTGTTGGTCTGACTGAGAACCCTGGTGCTGGTATGGCTCCTGAGACAGATAACCCAACAAGTTCAATTCATCACAAAGCTCAAAGAAGTTACCAGGCATCATTTTGCATAGATGTTAAATCACTTGTAGCAACAGTGGAGGATTTAGGCAATCCATTCCAAGAGGAGACTCAAGATCTTTTTGTTCTTGACACCAAAGTAGTTTCCAGGATGCAACAGATAGAGCCTACTGGGAGAGAGCAGTGCGAGGTATTTATATCTGAGCGTCTCGTTGAGCGAAAGAAGCCATTAGATGAACCAATTAGGAGAAACAAGCTCCCTTTCTTCACTGCCTCTAGGCAAAAGAAGTTGTCAAGAGCAGCAAAGCAGTTGTCATCCATCAAGAAGGATTGCTTTCTCTTCTCGAGGCTTTACATAGATGTTGTATGGGACGAATACATTGACAATAGTTTGAAAGCAACAACAAGAGGCAAATGCGGTTCTGGTGTACGACAACCTGTGGAAGGCGACAACAAGCTGCCAAGAAACTGGAAGGAGTTCCTACGTGTGGACAAGAACAAACAAGAACTGTTCAAGTTTCTGGCAGTGTGTTTTTCATCGATGGACATCCAGAAGCAGGTTATCTCAACCTATGGCGAACAGATCAAGAGTACCCTCCCATGTGTCAACGTCCAAAACATTGCTCCCTGTACACACGAAGAAGCAGACACAAGAATGTTACTTCATGCTGCTGATGCTGTACAGTGTGGGTATAAGAAGATCCTGTTGCGCAATGTTGATACAGATGTCCTTGTCCTGGCTGTTGCCACTGTGCAAAAGCTCAAAGAGCTTCGTGACGACCGGATCATTGAACTCTGGGTTGGTTTTGGAACAGGAAAGAACCACCGTTATATTCCAGCTCATGGTATCTCCAACAGCCTCAGCCCTGAAGCTGCACTTGGCCTTCCAGCTTTCCATGCCTTCACAGGGTGTGGGCACTGTGCCCTGTTTTCTTGGTAAAGGAAAGATGTCTGCGATGGAGACATGCAATAGCTTCCTTGATGTCACTGATGTCTTTCTTGCCTTAGCTAATAGTCCATAAGAAATCAGTTTACAGATGATGGAAACTCTGGAACGGTTTGTGGTTCTGCTCTACGACCGCACAAGCACTAAAACCGCCGTGAATGATGCTCGAAAGCAGTTCAGAGTTTGTGCAGGCTTCTTGTGAAGACATTCAAGGACATTTCAAGGAGTATTCAAGGACCAAAATGAAAATTTTCCAGGACCACATAACGATGGGTGCGATCAGGTTTACGAACTTTTAGATGAGGAAAACAGGCGTTTTGGGTTACAAAAACCTTTCTAAAATAGTTACTCCATAACCAGTTTAAGCTTGTGATATAGACATACGTTTTGTTTATATTGATTGTTCTTTGCTATTTGAGGCGTTTTTCAACGAGTTTTCTGGAATTTACGATTGTAGAAATCGCACATCGCTTGAAAAAAGTGCGGCTTTTACACCCCGGTTTTACACGGGTAAATAGGGTATTAAATTTTATTTCGCTTCATTTTATTATTTTTTTCTTAATTAGATTTTTTTAGTACCACACCTAAAAAAAAAATGGTAAGAATTCCTGTAGTTTTCAAGAATTATTTACGATTTTCAAGGAATTTTTTCTTCTTTCAAGGAGTTTCAAGTGCCCTTGAAATGAGTTTTCAAATTCCAGCACTTTTCAAGGAGTTCAAGGACCTGCATAAACCCTGGCAGTTGTTTATCCAGAAAGGACGGCAGTTTGACAACATTCCATCCACAAGAGCAGCTTTGTTAGAGCACGTCAAACGTGCTGCTTACCAGGCAGGTCATATCTGGGGTCAAGCAATGATTCCGTGCCCATGTGTTTGATGCCCTCAAGATTGGGGCTGGACCTTTGATGATGGGTTGTTGAGGCCTTTGTGTACTACACTACCAGAGGTTATGCGATCATGCCAGGAACTCATAAGTTGCAGCTGTCAAAACGGATATCGGTAACGCTGTTCCTGTGCAAAAAAATGAACTGCGCTGCACTGATATATCTGAGTGCCCCGTGGTGTGTGACAAGTGATAAACTACATGGGAAACTATAAACGTATTGCTGTAAATATGTCTAGATATCAGTTACATTGTTTAGGCTTTAGCAGTTTTAAACATCTATGAAAACTATTACTGGTGAAGTTAACAAGTCATTTCAAAAGGATGTGCTCATAGGAAATACCGTGGAAATACAGTAAACCTCCGAATATAAAACCTATATATATGCCCAACATGTTTAGAATAGAAAAACCATAGAACCACGTGATAATGGGCATTTTTTTGGCCGTACATATATTCGGAGGTTTGCGGTAGTCAAACATGTTAACAGAATGTTAGAAAATTAAGTGTATAATTTTAACAAATTAAAATACAACTTCCGCCGCTGGCACATGCTACTTCCGGTTTGACATAAAACTTTGCGTTTTTTTATTTTAATATATTTTTTTACTCAAATTTGGAAACGTTCTCTTTCTTAATGATCGAATAACATTTGCTAGTCCATATTTTTCACAATGCTGACGAAATTATATTTTTTTAGTTCATTCCTTTTGGCGAAATTTCACTTCCGGTTCAAAATGGCGGCCATTTTGAAAACATCCCCCTAAATCAGTTTAACGGAACTTTTTGCCATGGCACCATATCAGATATTAATAAACACCTAAAAAACTATATGTCTGCCAAAATTGGTGCTTTTAACAGAAAACGAACAATTTCAGCACATATCCGCCCCACTATTACATAACAAAACGAAGTAAAGGAAATGAAATGGTAAATGCTTATAATCACAATATACTTAAAGCATGGAGAGCAAACATGGACATTCAAATGATAAGAAGTGTTTATGGAGTTGCACTATACGTATGTACATATATCTGCAAATCTGAACCAAAAGAACTTAAACAAGCTATATCAAATGCGTTGTATAATTTACCAGAACAATGTACTCAAAGAAAACGTCTTTATAAAATTGGTTCTGTTGTACTTTCAAACAGACATATTTCTGCACAGGAACTAGCATTTCGCATGCTTAGCTTACCTCTTGTACAGTCCTCAATTGCAACAGTATTTCTGAATACCAGAAAACCAGAATTTAGGGCAAAAATACTTAAACCCTTGAAAGAACGAAATAAACTTGATGACAGTTCAACAGAGATTTTTGAAACTAGCATTTCAGATTATTATCTACAAAGACCGAATGGAGAACCTTGGGATACAATGTCACTAGCAACATTTGTAACTAGATACAAAGTATGCACAGATCAACAACATACAAACCACAGACTGCCGTGCTGTTCATTACAAAACACCAACAAAAGAATTAGACAGAGAGAAACATTTGCTTGTATCAGGATGCCTAAATTAGACATTCATATCCATGGTGATGAGTATTATTATTCACAGCTCTATGCCTTTCTTCCATTTCGTAATGAAGAAGACTTAGTGTCCAAAGATCAAACTGCAGCTAATATACTCCTTCAGAAGGAAAAGCAATTAGACCTTAGAGCTATTCCATATTATAAATTTCAAAAAGAACTTCAAAATGCCCTACGAATGCTTAGGCTTATTGAAGCTGGGAAAAGAGATTTTGCTAATGTTCTAAATCCAAATACCTCTGAGTATGAGCAAAATATGTCAACATTGAAAATAGATGAAAATTTTCAGAATTTAAATCCTTATGAATTTGTTAATCACCTAGATGGACAAAACACTTCAAATGATTTTGAACATGAGATACTACATCATAACAATGAATGCAATTATGAGTCAAATTTTATTGATCAAACCTTTCAAACTAGCTATCAAAACATTGCAATCAACACAATGAGTGATGAAGATTATCAATTAAATTTAAAGAAAGCTACATTTGATCAACAAAGAGTTATAACATTTTATTTAATTTTTTTGAAAAGCAGCATAATAAGATGCATAATGCTTCTGAGCCTCTATACCTCTTCATTACTGGTGGAGCAGGTACTGGAAAATCTTTTTTAATCCACCTTCTAAGAGAGATAATAATTAGAAAAACAAAAAGAAATTCTGTTCTGGTTACTGCACCAACTGGTTGTGCAGCACATGACATAAATGGTCAAACGCTTCACAGCACATTTAAATTACCAGTGCAACATACTAAAGCTTCTATCTCAAACAATGACATTCCACTTAGTTATTCTACAAGAGATGAATTGCAAAAGCTTTACCATGATATAAAGTTTGTTATTATCGATGAAATAAGTATGGTGTCTGATCAAATGTTTCACAGTGTGAATCAAAGATTGAATGAGATAAAATGCATAGATCATTCATCAAATTTAATATTTGGAGGTTGTTCAGTGATAACTTTTGGAGACTTTTATCAATTGCAGCCTGTTGCTGCAAGATATATATTTGACATGCAGAGATATGGCATTTACAATTGATGGGTAACATATTTTCAGCCAATATTTTTAACTTCAAACATGCGACAGAAGCAGTGACCCTAAATATGCACAACTACTTAATCGTGTACGGATTGGAATGCCAAATCAAGAGGATATTATGCTACTTAAACAAAGAACCCTCATTTCTACAGATATAGAACCATTTGCTGATGCTAACAGACTGTTTCCTACACGTGCACAATGTGCCGTGTATAATAACCAAAAGCTTACAAAGCTTTCAGAACAATCCAAAGAACATCTTATAAAAATAGAAGCAATACATTCAACCCAAAATACAAACTTAGTACCTGATGCCCTTATACCTTCTGATGATTCAGAATGTGGAGGGCTCCCTAGAATTTTGTCCTTAACTAGAAATGCAAGGGTAATGCTTATAAGAAATATTATGACAACAGATGGTCTTGTAAATGGTGCACAAGGATATATAGAATCAATAAATTACTCCACTGATAACAACAGTATGCCAACATCTATTTCAGTAAATTTTGATAATGAAAATATTGGAAGACAATTTGTTTCCAATACTTCAAATGCCATTGAAATTAAACCATTAACAGTAACATTTTATGGAAAAGAAGGAGTTGAAATTCAAAGGACACAATTTCCTCTTGTACCATCTTATGCCATAACAATACATAAATCACAAGGAATAACTTTACAAAATGCAGTTATGGATCTTGGCCTTAAATGTACAAAACCTGGACAAGCATATGTAGCTCTTAGTAGACTTAGAACATTAAATGGTCTTGCACTTACAGACTTTCAGCCTTTCATCCAGAACAGGAGCATGTACGACTTCAAAAAAAAACTCATTAAAAGTTCGAATTGAGTAACAAAATTATTTTAAAACACTCAATTTTCTATTTCTATTTCAGCTTTGCAATATGGAAAAAGTCAAAAAACAAACAAAAAACAACACTTCAATTAACAAAATTGCTCACCTTGACATATCATCAAAACCATCTAATATTCCCATAAAGGGAAAAATTATCTCATCCTCTTTACCAAATGTTGTCATGTGTGATCAATCTGGATCCATAAAATGTGTGTCATACAACAAACAACTAAGCTCTATCTTGCAAAAAGATAATTTCATAATGGTTTTATCCTACTTAACACAAACAGTTGACGATAAATTGACAATCATCATGACAGACAATACTAAAGTATTTCGTACAACACCTTTTGACATTCCAATGGAAATTCTCCAAACTGCACAAATGATGGAGACATCTACTGAGCCAACAGTGACAATTTCTGAAGCAAAGGCAAGTCCAAAGAAAAGAAAACTATCAATAGAAGGAAAAGTAATGAAGGTATCAATTTATTTTTGTAGTTTTATCTTTCATTGACACCCCCAGCGGTTCAAAGTCTTCTAATACTTTAGCGATTTTTTAATGATCTGCAAGCTGTCACATGCATCACTAACTTTGATTTTAGAGATGGACCATTTAATATTTGTAGGGGGAGTGGGTTAAATTCCCCCAAAAATATCTAGCCACTTCAAAATAAATATCATTCAACGTCAATATGGCAAGAAATATATAGCTTGGTACAGCAAAAAAATATCCTGCAACACTTGAGGGCGAAAAAAAAAAATTTGAGCACGCTGAAAATCTACCCATCCCCTACCCATCCCCCCTACAAAAATGAAATGGTCCGTCCCTTATTTGATTTCAATTTCTCTTCTAGGTTAATCCAATCAAAAAAGTCAAAAACAATCAAATTGAGCTGAAAAACATCATCATCAGGGATACAACTGACCATATTCAGGTTTCCCTATGGAAGGATCAGGCTCATCTTGACATCCAAGAACGAAAACCTATGAAAATCACAGCACTCCAAACTTCTTCATTCAAAAAGGAACCAGTGCTTTCTTCTACTAATGCAACAACTATAGAGGTATTAACAATCCACTAAATATTTTGCCCATGACTACTTTTGAAATTCAAAATTCAGTGAACTGCATTGTTACACTATTTCAGAGTACATTTTTACAGTGAAACTACTTAAACACGGTCACCTAGACAAAATCAAATATGACAAATCCAGAAAACTGAAGAACATATAACAAGATTATCCAATCAGATTATAGTGTTCCCATATGCATCTTCAATATATCTGAAATGTTATTCGCTGATTTAAAAAAACCTTGTGCGGTCAAACTCAAAGTTGAAAAAATTATTTTGATTAGTTAACTATTGAAGTTTATTAAAGTGGCCCTGGTTCCAATAGTTTTACTATAGCAGTTTTATACTAAGTGCGCCTATTGACTAGATCTGTAAAGGAATTCCAAAAGTAACAAAATAGTTGCCATAACATTACAGATCAGCATACAAAAGCATAGTGAATTCAAATACTATGCATAACTAGAACTAATTAACTTATGGACACAAACTAGTTTATTAAATTTAAACAACATTTTACATCATTTTGATGTTTTTTTAATTTATTTTATTTCAGACTGTAGAGAATGCAGAGCTTGAAATACTGTCTGATGTCGAAGAAGAAGATGATTCAGAGTTGGCAACTATTGTAGCCATCCAGAGTGTAAATAAATATAGAGATAAATCCTGCAGAAACAAAAAGCTTAATCACGATTATAATTGTCCGAAATGCTATAAAACATACACTGAAGACACAGCTAAACAAGCTTTAGTAATGTCAGTTGGTATTATGAAAGATGATAACTTTGCAACTTATACACTATTCACTGATGTATTTGAAAAGCTTTTTCCACTGATTGATGTTTCCAAATTAGACAAGGATGACATCATGAGTACTGTATTAGAGAGATTGCCCATTGATATTACATGTAAAACCAATAAGGACATAATAACAGAAGCACAGGCCACTGTAATATAAATAGCTATTACGTCCATTCATTATAATCTGTTGAGTTCATGATTGTCTATATTGACACAGAGTTTGTACGTTCAATTTTATTTCCTATAAGGAACTAATATCAGAAGCACAGGTGACTGTGATATAAATTGCAAACGTGACGTCCATTCATTATAATCTGTTGAGTTCATAATTGTGTATATTTACTGGAATTCAAGCTTATTTGCATTAAACATACAATTTACAATTAATACATGTGTTACATGTGTAGTTAATAAATACAATAGAGTAGAAGCATACTAATGCCAGAAAGAATCTCTAATATCTAAATAATAAAATAATTATATTGAATGCTGAAGATCAAGAGTTGAAATAACTAAAGGGGATCACCTAAAACAGGGACATAAGATCAGTACACGAGACAGGGAACAGGAACTGGGACCCAGATTCTCATAAATTCACTAAATTGTACCAGATTTTCTATGATCATAAAGTACTCACACTACAGTAGCTTTCGTAAACCGGTGAAATACTTTTTAGCGTAATAAGTGCTATTACATATGAATTTGACTATTACACCCTATAATAACCAAAATGTGTTTCACATGTTTATGAAAACCACTCTATGTCCATGAAATAAAATCTAATTAGTTATTTTCATATAGTTTCTATTTAGTGGCTGTTACATACTATCCCGCCTCAAGTGGTAAAGCTTAAATCCATTGTCTTGAGTATTTAGCAACAATTGTTCCAATTGAGTGGTAGTTTCTAATAGTACCTAAAAAAACTATTATTTAGAAACTATTTAGATTTGTTTCATGGACATAGTGTAAGCACTCAATAAAGCCATGAACACCCAATGTGGTAGCCTCCTATAACAGCCGTCCTCTGTTATCACACAATGCTACTTCCCACGAACAGAGTTGTGTGACGACACAGGATGACTGCTATAGGAGGCTATACCAGTGTGGGTATTCGCACTGAATTATGCCAAACGCGATCGTACCACGTGACAATTTCATTGTTTTAGAGCAAATCAATAAGAATCCAACATTTATTCATGACACAAGTACTCTGTTTTCTAAGTTCATCAAAAATAACAACCATGAGTGAGACATTCTGCACTTTCAAAATTCTAAACCTCTGTAAAATCATCCGTTTTATTTAATTTAATCAACACTATGATTAAAAAAAAACAGGCAGCACTGTACGGCGGCTGTAGAGGGCCGAAACATCATTGCTTTTAAAGCAATATAGCCTTGTTGACTTTTAGACGTCGAAACTTCTCAAAAATTCTTTTAAAAATGCTTCAAATCTTTCACTTATACTCTTGTTTCTTTTTTATCAGTTTTTTCGTTACCCGTTACCCGTTACCCGTTACCCGTTACCCGTTACCCGTTACCCGTTACCCGTTACCTGTTACCCGTTACCCGCTACCCGTTACCCGCCCTTTAGACACGCCACTTTTCATGTCGACTGCTGAACAGATACCACGTGACCGCCTCGCTTACATGTCACGACAAACCAACAACACAGGGGAGGGGAGGGGATTGAATTCATGGTTCGGAGTAACTTTGTAACAATTTTTGCAGTGGGCATAAATTATTTTTTATCTCGATAAAACTTTACGATATCTATTTTCAAACGTACTACAAGGATTACAAAGCAATGTTCTATCATTTTTGTTTAAAAACTTAATCTAACTAAAAAATTAGATTCTAGCTAAAGTTTTGAAGTTTTTGGACATAGTAACGGTAACTTTTAAGGTTACTGACTACTTTAGCAAGGAATGATTACAAAATGTTCTTAGAAAGATATTTTACACATAATTTAACGCTGATTTCAAAAATGACAAGAAAAATGGGGTGTCCCGAGCTCGTTTTCGAGATAAGATTTCGAAAGAAAAATGGCGGAAATCAAGCTTTGCACACAAAAATTCACAACTCAAAAATTACAGAATTTCTGGAAGCAATTTTCTCATTTCAACATTATTTTTGAAGACTTACTAAAAAAAAATTGAAGAAAGTCTTAAAAATAAGCTAAAAATTCAGCTTCTTGTCAGCTCAATCAACCGAAAGGCGTACTCAAACAACAACAACAAAAACACATGAAATGCTTTTTTATAAGTTCTAATAATTACGTTTTTCTCAAACTTTCTCAAAACATTGATTTTTGTGGCTACTGCCTTCGGGAAAGGCATAGCCACTATGTCATCGCGTAGTTTCCGAAGTGTCTGTAAGAGTGTAACCTCAAGCGATGCCGAAACCCGTTAAAACTTTGTAATCAGCCATCTCGGAAGCTCGTAACCTCGAGTGTCTCTCGTTTCTTTCGAGTTTCTTTCGTATATATTTGGTTTGCTTTCGTTTTGCCATTATTGCCAAACAGCAGCCGGACGATACCCCGAACGATCCCGAACTATAAGATCCAACGAAATCCACGGACGTAATGGAAACGTGGTCTGAGCTGTTGGAGTTGCGGACGACGTTGGGGACTGTAGCAGAGAACAAGGTAGGATATCCTTTCTTGCTTTTGCAGAAAAGTTGATGACTTTTATTTATCACAGCTTTCATTTTCTACTTCAAAACAGAAAAATGAAAGGTATTCCGAGTTTTATTAAACTTTTAGCTCGATATTTACGCCGAGATGAATTGACGAATCAGCAGAATTGCTCGCTGGCTTTTAACAACAAGCTGCATTTGCAGATCGATGAGAAAAAAATGCGAATTCAAAACTCCGTCAAGGGAGTATATGGGCCTGTTCGGAGGGTAAGACAGCTCCATCGTGACATAATTGAGCCCCTATGTGGGATAATTGAGCCCCTTTGCGGGATTATACACAAAGCCCTTCGGGGAAGAAATCAAATACCTGTATTACAGGTTATCAACAATAAGCTGCATTTGCAGATCGATAAGAACAAAATGCCAACCCAAAACCCCGTCAGTGGAGTATATCCAATTCTTACGAGGATAAGTGAGCTCCACTGTGCCTTAATTCAGTCATTTTGTGGCATAATTGAGCCCCTTCGTGGGATATTCATAAACAAAGCCCATTGGGGAAGAAATCAAATACCTGTAAAACCGCTTACGATACCTTTCAATGACCAAATGACTGTGAAAGCTGTGATAACTATCTATCGTCATTCTTATGAAACTATTTTTGATCATTCTGATAAGTTTGACTTGAACCATATTTACAATTCTTCGCAAAGAAGTCCATCACACAACAGCAGATTTTCTATTCATAATGCTCTCAAATGAAAGACTGATAATGAAATAAAGAGATGAAAAAAATAAATTCCACCATGCTTGTCGGAATGAAAGCGTGCGTCCCCTTGGGAATATAGGATAAGTATAAATGGGACCAGAATCCCTTCTACGCTGCCAGTCTCGCAAGATCAGCCATCTTTGACGGAGAGCAAGTGGACTACTACAGGAATTTTCTCCAGCGATGTTGAGAAACCAGGTACCTCGTGGCCTGCCTCAGGTTGTAAACCCGGCCCCATCGTTAGCCCCTGCTCCAGCTCCAGCAGTACAACCAGCTGTACAACCAGCAGTACAACCAGCAGTACAACCAGCAGTACAACCAGCAGTACAACCAGAGTACAACCAGCAGTACAACCAGCAGTGCGACCAGTACTAACGGCCGAAGAGAAACTCGTGGTAAGGTTCTATATCATATCGTGTTCTATTGGATTACATATTTGTATTTTGGGAGTGTTTAATGATGCTGAAACAATGTGAAGCGTAGTAATCTACGTGTATGTACTCTAAATGGACGATTGGGTTTGACTTTAAATATGCTTAGAATGATGAATGTATACTTATCGAACGACTCCTCCTGTGTGAATAAAATGAGGATAATAATTAGCAGAGTTTATGAAGCCTGCGGTAATGAAATGGGTTTAAAACCATGCATGTATATTTATTTGTTTGAATGATTCCTCCCACGGGAATAAAGCGAGGATGACAACAAATATTGCAAAGTTTATGAAGCCTGCGGTAATGAACTGTGCTTAAAATCGGGCATGTGTATTTATTGGTTGGAATGATTTCTCGCGCGGGAATAGAGCGAGGATGACAAAAAATATTGCAAAGGTTATAAAGACTGCCGTGATATAAATGTGCTGAAAATCAGACATGTGGATCTGTTCGAATGATTGTTCCCGCGTATAAAGCGAGGATGGTAAATAACAGGCATTATGAAGCTTTTGGTAATGCTTTTGTTATTACAAACCTGTGCCACTCTGTGAATGTAATACTGGGTCTCCCGAGTCTACTTCTCACTATTTCGTACATTGTCCTCGATATGCAACTCAAGGTCAACACCTTTTTTCACTTTCCGTGCAGCTATTCCAGTCTACTTGGTCCTCTCTTTCTAATACGGATCAAGTAAATTCGTTTTTAAATGGCTCATCCTTTCTAACAAAAGCAGAAAATCAGAAAATAATTTTATTTGCTCAAAAATATATATTGGAAACTGAAAGATTTGTAAATACAGGGTAAATTAGACTTGTTGGGGTATTATAGTGTATGTGTAAGTGAATCCTTCTTGTGTTGTATAGCTAAATTGTTTATCATTTTCTTTTGAACTTTTACTCGTTTTTTGTTTTGTTTCTATAATAATTTTTTTTATTTAATTTTTTGTTAAGTTTGTTAGTACTCCATGAATATTATAAATAATTAATTATTTAGTGTGATCTTCCTCTATGACAGCACAGAGAAAAATTATATTTAAAAAAAATCAAAAATCAAAAAAATATATATATACACATTCGTAGACTGATTAATTAGGTGTTGTGAACTTACCCTCACCGCATGATCGAATAATTTCTCCTAAAAAACAGCAATTGCCTTCAATGATACTTTGGCAAACTACATGCAATTCCAAATCTCTTTTCTGAAATTAGTGTATACACTGAGTAAATCATAAAAGTCTCGGATTGAGCGTGTCCTCTAAGTTCTTTGACCTTTTGAGCACCACATATCATTCAACTGTAACTTAGCAAAATGCCACCTATTAAATGACTTTCTTAATCTTCATTGATGCCCCGTTTTCTATTTTACTATATCTGTGTCATCCTAGAGTTTAGCAGGTGGACCCTTCAAAAAATGGTAGGTTTATTTACTTTCTGGTGAAATAGTTAAGGTACTGACAAAAGCTAGTAAATAATGAATTTATACTGTGTCTTCTATTAAATCCCCTCAGATCAAATTTGACCTCGTCTGACAATCCCCTTTTCCCTCCCCCAAGCGACTTTATTGAAACCTGGAAAACTCAAGGATCAAATAAAGTATTACTATTAAGAGGCAGTCCGTGTAAGGATCGATCAAAGTTGGAAATGGCTCAAAAATCGCCTACCCTCAAACTATGCCTGAAGAAAGCCTATTATTTGCCCAGTACAATGGTGCAATTGGTTTTCCAAAAAAAATCATTTTTCGATTTTTTAGAAGCGAATAACGAATTTCGCTATTTGAGGGGACGCGAGAGCGTGAAACTAGTGATTTTCAAAATTCGCTCATAGAAAAAGCAAAAGATCATTTGTAGCCAAAGTTTGTACATATACTTTTGTACCTTAGAACTGTTAGCTGAACTTTATTTTTTCTTATTTTGACTAAGTTTATTGGGAGATAATCGTCCTTGAATACGGCATACTTTTGCCTCTCGTTTGGGAGTGTAAAATAGGCAAACTGGTCAAAACCAAGGTAGTAGCCTGAAAACAATCGTTGGAACTCGTGTGAATATAAATTGGTACACTTTTCTTTTGTCAGATTTAATTTTAGTAAAGTTAATAGTTTTTTTTAGTACCTTTTCAGAGCCTAGCATCTTACGAGCTGAATTATGCAAATTACCTGTTTTGTTTACTTGCTCATTTCTTTACGGCTTCAAGAGCCAATCACAGATAAAATAGTATAAAGGCTGTTCTCACCAAACCCACATCGTAATCAAGGTAGTTTTTTAAAGCTAAAGGGGCTCAAGCTCTGAATTTGAAAATTCTGAAAACCGAATTCAGGTTTGAGCGCTTGATACACGATCAAAATATCACTACTGAAGAATGAAATGGTGAGCTTGCATTGAAACCTTTAGTCTAGTGAAAGTCACAACTACCAGAATTATTCATTCAAAATTCAAGACTTCCTTAGGTTTTGCATTTAGAAAACTCCATGTAATTCCTTAAACTGATAGGGTGTTTTGTTAAGTTTTCGCTCTTCTTTCTCTTCTTCTCAATCTCCTTTGACTTGGACAGCGACTAATTAATATGATGTACAACAAGTAAACTTTTCGCAGCAGCCTGCAAAAACGGCTTTACCTCAGCTGGAAGAAGAATAAGAAAAAAATCTGACATCATATTAAGGATAGAGCAATTTGTCTACTCTGTCTTGAAATATAACTTTCCTTCGTGGACTTGTTTCAAACTCCTCATTAACATATCCCAACGTCCACCCCCAGGGAATGGGTTCGATACTTTGACGAAAATGGCGAAGTGCAGGATAGGAGTTTTACTTTCTACCGAATTCGGCTCAAGGTTCACAATGAAAAAGAAACCGTCGATTTGCTAACTATAAGTCAATGCCAACGTAATATATCCGGTCATCTGAAAATGGTGAAACTGAAAGACAAAGACATTGGGTCAGAAGGATATCTCATTTGTAACAGAGCAGGTAAATATATAAATTCGTCATTCAATGAATATGTAGTGCATTGAATGTATCTTAACCAGTGATTATGCATTACAAACAGGAATCTTCGATGCATTGACTAATCAAAACATGATTGTATGCCCCAAACATGGCAATTCTCTTGGAATTTACTGGCGACGTCGTCTTGTTAACTGCTAGATTCCAAAGTCATTAGCTGCAACCTCTGTAAAAAGAGTTAAGGGAGACAGAAGTGTAAACAAGGCTGCTTCTTTATTTATTTGGAAGGAAACTTCAGTCCTAATTTCAGTTGGATCAGGTATAGCCCATCAGCTGACCCTCAAAATTTGTGGTCTAATACTCACTTAAGGGGAAAAGATGAAACTCATTTTATTATAATCTATGACTCTTCAGGATTACAAAAAGGTATGACGGCAATCCTGGAACGGCAGCTTTCATGTTGAGATCGACATTTGAAAAAAAAAAAAATTTGTGCCAATCATCCGCCATATTGTTCTTGTACCAAAGGCTATGTTAAAGCTATTTGTTCAGAATTGACAATAACATCAAGAAATAATACGTGTGAATTGGCACGTGCTTGGCTAATGGTTAATGTTATATGCAAATATTTGTAGAATTAAATAAGTTGAAGCATGACCTCGGTGAGTGTGGAGTTAAGTTTTGAGTTCCATAAACGTTCGGGAACATTTATGGTAGCAGAGCAAGGTTTTTTCGATTTGTTTCGGGTATATTTTCGTCTTACAAACGTAAACGAAGGTCAAACGTTTCGTGAAGGCATAAAAGACCGCCCTCAAGATGTCAAAATCGCTAAAATCTCCAGGAGTAGCTTGCAAGTTCGCTTCAAATGGTACCGACGAGATGCAAACCGTCGACGAATCACCAGAGCTACGCTCGTTGTACGCGACACTTTCCAAGAAAAGAGCACCGACAAGAGGAAAGTTCACAAAGTTATTTAGAGAAGCACAACAACTTACCAAGGTATCTGAGCCAGATATGTCAAGGCTGAAATGGTATGTGAGTGAATTATCCGATGTATTTATGAAGTTGAAAGCAATTGATTCTCAAATGGAAGAAATTATCCTTGAAATTGGAGAAACCGAAGATGTTGACCGCTTTTACAAGGAAAAAGATGAGAGAAACGAGAATGATTCTTTACGTTTACATGAATTAAAAGAATTCGTCGAGAATGAAGAAAAAAAAGTGTCAACGATTGAGCAAGGATTTTCTCTATTGAGTAAGAATCTCTTAGAAATGGTTAAAATTCAAGAAGACACCATGAAAACGCTCAAGAAAGATGTTGTTGGCATTAAATTACCAGAAATTACATTACCAAAATTCGATGGTAATCCTTTGAAGTGGACAGAATTTTGGGACTTGTACAAATCCACCATACACGACAACCCACATGTTTCTAATGCCCAGAAGCTTGCGTATTTAAGGAGTCAACTTGAAGGCCGAGCTCTAGAAACAGTGGAAGGATATAAGCAGGTAGAAGTTAATTATCCTGTTATTATCGAAATTCTGATCAAGAAGTTTGGAAAACCCCGATTGATAGCAAAAGAGCATGTTAAAAGGCTAATGAAATCACCGCAAGTAACGGATGCAAGTGACATCTTGGGGCTTCGTAAACAGCTAGACCGTTGGGAGGCGCATGTTATATCGCTTAAAGAAATGAATCTAGATCCGATGTCAAGTCAAATTGGAAATTTGACATACTTGACAGTCTTCGAGGAAAAGATTCCTACTGATATCCTCAGACGATGGGAGATCAAATGCCATGACAAAGAGGATAAAAAGATAACACTAGAATCTTTCTTTGAGTTTCTATCCACAGAGGTTGAGGCTACTGAAGCAAAAGCGAAGGCTGAGACATCAAGATCGACAGGCTTCAAGATAAGACCAAGGATGCAAGAACGAACAGAAAGACCTATGAACAGCTCAGTGGCGTCAAGTTGCAGTGGTGTAGTAGAGGAAGTGGAATGTGGTTTCTGTGGCAAGAAACACCCTGTTGAACTTTGTTGTCAAGATCTTCTCAAGATGGAAAGCAAAGAACTCCTGGACAAGGTATTTGAGAAAAGGCTATGTTTAAGATGCCTTTCGAAAAACAGCCACTTCGCAAGAAATTGCAAAACAAGTGCAGTCTGCCTTGTGTGCAAGAAAAGTCATCATCATACCCTTTTGCATGAGGCATTAGAACAAGGTACTAAGAAAAGCGAAGAGATACCACAATCAAATGTTGCAAGAGATGGGAAAAGCATTGGAGTGCTGTTGCAATCTGCAGTTGCTAAGCTGAAATTACCTGATGGAAACTTCACTGAAGTTAGAGTGCTATTAGATTCTGGTTCAAACAGATTGTTTGTCAGCAAAGGTCTCGTGGAGTCATTTAGCATCCAAGGCGTTAAAGAAAACGTATCCGTCAAAACACTTGGAGGAAACAAGATTAGTTCACAGTGGAGAGAATGCGTCAACTTAGAGCTCCATCCAGCATTCAATGGTTTGCCAAGAAATCCAGTAAAGATTCAAGCTCTCGCTTTACCTAAAGTCTGTGAGAAGTTGGAGGATGTACCCGTAGATGTGAAAGAATTCCGTCACCTACGTAGATTGCCTATGTAGGACATTCTGATTGGTATGGATTATTACCATCAGATAATGAAAGCTAGAACAGTTAGAGGCAAGAAATGCGAGCCAGTTGCCACCTTCTCCATATTTGGATGGATTTTGTCTGGACCTGTTACAAGCAGAGGTAAAGAAGAACAACCAAGCTCAAATCACGAAGAAGTAATCTCAAATGCAGAAATTGAACCAAACTTTGAAGAAGTTCTGGGATTTAGAATCTATAGGAATCAGGGGACAAGAGACCAAGAACTACAGCACAGATGAACAGTTTGTCATACGACATTTTGAAAGCACAGTGAAACGTGATGAGAACTGTCGCTATATAGCATCTCTTCCCAAGAGTGAGAAGTTCCCGCCTAGCAAGACTAACTACAGCCAATGTAAATCACGACTCTTGCAGATCGAGAGAAGATACAACAGCCGTTCCAGAGAGAACACAAGACAAGCCTATCAAGATGCAATCAGCAAGTATGTTGCGGATGGAATTGCTGAGGAGGTAACTCATTCTGATGACTCTGATGACGTGCTGCGATACTTACCTCATCATGCTGTCATAAAGGAGGATAGATGCACCACGAAAACAAGAATCGTTTTTGATGCAAGTGCGCAAGATGAAGATGGTGTGTCGTTAAATGATTGCTTGATGGCAGGTCCAGCGCTGCAGCCAGCCATCGTAGCGTTGCTGTTAAGATTCAGAAGCAATCGCGTAGCAATGATTGCTGACATTAAAAAATTGTTTCTTCAAGTAATGCTCAACAGAGAAGATCAAGATCTTCATCGTTATCTCTGGAGAGATTTCGATGTGAACACTGCAATCAAAGAATTTCGAATGTTAAGACTAACATTTGGAATCAACGCAAGTCCTTTCATTGCTATAGCAGTTACCAGGAAACTCGCAACTGATTATCAAGATAGATATCCTTTGGCGTCGAAAGAAATACAGACCAATATGTACGTGGATGATTATATTGGAGGAAGCCAAGACACGGATACTGCAATCCAGTTGTATAACGAGTTGAAACGTTTGATGAAAGAAGGAGGATTTGATCTTACAAAATGGTCTTCTAATTCAACTGATGTTCTAGAGATGATACCACCTGAAGACAAAGTGCCCATGATGACCGAAAACAACATGGAACAACCTGAATCACTGAAAGCCCTAGGAATTACATGGAATCCCGTGAAAGATGTTTTCCTTTTCATCCTGAATCAGAAAATTGATCTGAATGATGTCAAGACAAAAAGAACACTCTTAGGAGCTATTTCAAAGGTATTTGATCCTTTGGGACTTGTATCTCCATTTGTCATAACAGCAAAATTGATAATGCAAGATCTTTGGGTCAAGGGAGTGCAGTGGGATGAAGCGTTAGATGAAGAAACAGTACGTAAATGGACAGAATGGTACGCACAGTTGGACAACTTGGCAAAATTGGAAATCCCTAGATGCTTTCTTTCCAAATCTGGAGAAATTGTTGACATACAAGTTCATGGTTTTGCAGACGCTTCAGAGAAAGCTTACGCAGGCGTTATCTACCTACGAGTGCAAACTGATGATGACCAAGTAAAGACGTGCCTTGTGATGTCAAAGAGTAAGTTAGCACCTTTGAAAAAGTTGACACTGCCGAGATTGGAGTTGATGGCAGCGTTAATTACTGCAAGACTTGCAAGATATGTCATCCAAGCACTAAACATACAAGCAAACAACGTCCGCTTGTGGACTGACAGTATGATTGTCTTACAGTGGATCTGTGGTTATCCTACTGACTGGAAGCCATTTGTGTGTAATAGAGTGCAAGAAATCCAAGACTTGTTTGAGCCTGAGCACTGGAACCACTGTAGCAGCGAAGACAACGCAGCTGATCAAGCCTCAAGAGGAAGTAGTTTAACAGATCTACAGAGGAAATGGTGGACCGGACCATGCTGGTTAACAGAAGAACCTTCAAAGTGGCCAAACACAGAAAGGAAAGCGACGCAGGATCAAGACCTTCTAGAAAAAAGAAAGACTAAAGATGAAAGGATGTCATCTAACATTGCACAAGTGAAAACAAACAAAGAACCACTCTTTGATACAGCAAGATTCGAGAAATGGTCAAAGATTGTTGCTGTAACTGCATGTGTAATGAAATGTTACACAATCTGGAAAAGTAAAGCTTTGAAGAAAAGTACACCTTCAAACCACGGAGTCAAGAATACGAAGAGTGTAGATGATATCAAGCAAGCAGAAATGTACTGGATGAAGCAGTTTCAAGAGGAGTGTTACAGTGATGAAATAAAGAGCTTACAACAACAGCAGAGAATTCATCCCAAGAGCAGTCTGTTGTGTTTAGACCCCTTTCTGGATGAGGACAACCTGCTCAGAGTTGGAGGAAGATTGAGAAATTCAGAGCTGCAAGAAGAACAGCGACAACAAGTTATACTTCCAAGTCATCATGAACTGGTCGCAAAGATCATACAAAGTTACCACGAAAGAGTTCTGCACGCTGGAGTAGAACATGTATTGTCCTCTACAAGAAAAAACTTGTGGATTATCCATGGACGCAGAGAAGTTAAGAAGGCTATCGCTAAGTGTAAAGTTTGTAAAAGATGGAGTGCTCCACCAGCATGTCAAAAGACTGGACAGCTACCAAGAGAACGTGTCGTCCCAGAACCATGCTTTACTAACGTTGGTATGGACTTTGCAGGACCTTTCTATCTTAAAGAAGATAAAGCCAAAGTGAGATCCAAGACAAAAGCTTATGTGTGCCTGTTTTCTTGCATGAGCTCGAGAGCAGTTCACTTGGAATTAGTTATGTCAATGGATACAGAAAGAGTTCTAATGGCTTTGAGGCGTTTGTTTGCAAGAAGAGGCCTATGCAAAACTATCTGGACAGATAATTTCAAAAGCTTCAAGGCTGCAAGTCGACAGATCCGAGCTTTATGGAAGAGGATTGATATCAACAAAGTGTCGAAAGAACTAACCAACCTACAGATTGAATGGAAGTTCATACCAGAAAGAGCTCCACACATGGGAGGATTTTGAGAAAGAATGGTGAAGAGCGTCAAGATCCCCCTGAAGAAAGTACTTGGTAAAGCTCTTGTAAATGCAGAAGAGTTCACCACCGTACTGACAGAGATAGAGGGACAAATCAATTCTCGTCCATTGACTCAAGTGAGCAACGATCCCAAAGATTTGAATGCTATAACACCAGCACATCTAATGTTAGGGAAATCGCTCTACCAGTTGCCAAGCCCTTCTAAGGATCCAGACAACATAACAATGGTCAAAAAGTGGAAACACCGACAAAGAATTATAACGCACTTTTGGAACAGATGGACCAAAGAGTACTTGACGACACTGACGCTGTACAAGAAATGGATGAAGGCACAGGCCAACTTAAAGATTGGAGACATTGTTCTTGTTAGTGAAGCTAGCACCCCAAGAGGTCTATGGAGACTAGGAAGAGTGATTGAGACATGCCCAAGTACCCAAGATGGACTAGTGAGAGTGGTAAAGCTCAAGACACAGAAAGGAGAACTGAGAAGACCGATCCACAAGTTACATTTGCTGGAAGCAGATATATAAGAACTATAAGTAGAATAAACATTCATAAACATTAAAGTGATTAATTGATGATTCCTTAGAACCATCAAGGTGGGGAAGATGTTCAGAATTGACAATAACATCAAGAAATAATACTTGTGAATTGGCACGTGCTTGGCTAATGGTTAATGTTATATGCAAATATTTGTAGAATTAAATAAGTTGAAGCATGACCTCGGTGAGTGTGGAGTTAAGTTTTGAGTTCCAGAAACGTTCGGGAACACTATTCATTAATCTAATGAATGATTTCTGTATTTAGTGTTTATCAAATACAAGTATTTACAAAGTTGAGTATATACATCATTGTGTAAGTAGAAATGATGTCACTCTTACGTCACATATGACGTCATTTCTTGTGAAAATGTAATAAAATTTGAATAAATTGTTTATAAATTAATAAAATGTCTTTAATAGTGTACTAAAGAACAAACATCGTGTCTCATTTTTTAGATAAAAGCAAAAATACAAATTTAACTTTATATCCTGCGAAAATGAAAAAGAAAACTATAAAAATAGCTTCATTTTCGAACTTGGACCAATGCCCCCTCTTCTCACAGAATTCAAGATGGCGGCCATTATCAACGTAGGATGAACGTATAGATCAAGTTTATGGCCGATTTATGTGTTATCTGTGGCAAACATGGGTTAGATTTAACAACTTTTAGAGATAAAAAGTCATGGGAAACATTATACCAAGCGGCTGTGATTCGAAATCACAAAGCAATCTTAGATTTCTCAACTGGCGACTTCCCTGTAATACCTGTAAAGTACCACCGATCATGTAGATCCGAATTTACTCACAAAAGAGATCTTCAAGCTAAAAATGACGAGAAATGTGATGAGGAATTATTACCATTAAGAAGAAGCTCAAGAGATGCAAGCCAAGTAAGTTTAGCAGTTTTACCAAATAAGTGTCTTTTTTGTAATAAGTCAAAATACAAGGCTAACTCAAATACCAGGGAAAAATTACACAGTGTTCAGAGCTGATGAGAAGGTGAAGAAATGTGCTCAATTACATATACAAAATTGCACTTCTATGAGTGAAGTAGCTAGAAATGTAATTGGTATATGTACTAAAGATCTAATATCTAGTGAAGCAAAGTACCATGCGTCATGCTATAAAGCATTTGTACGAATTCTATATTCAAGCAATCCAGAAGAAAATGAAAGCAGTAATTCCAATGATTTACAGCCTGTATATGATGCAATATTTAGCTTTTGTGAAGAACTTATTGACAATCCTCGTATTATTGAATTCAAGGAAATAAGAAAATTGATGTCCGACGAGGGCCAAAGATTGGGGATTAGCATTCCTGACTCCCATGGTAACAATCTTATTCGTAAACTTTCAAGTATGTTTGAAGAGCTTCAATTCGTTTCTTATCAACATAATAAAGTGTTGGTATATCCATGTACATTAGACATGTAAACTGTAGTACTTGACAATTTTAAGTTAAGAAGTGAATTAAAATCACTTTGCTCAAATACAGACAACAAAGAAAAAGTAGTTGAGGTAGCAAAGGTTTTACATGACGAAATAAGAAATCATAAAGTGAACATGTCATGGCCACCTACAGAACCAGATTTGGAAGTGGAATAGGTAAGTTCCTATATCCCCGATCTTTTAGATACATTCTACACCGTTCTAATATCAGGTCAATCAGTAGAAGGCGAAAAGAGCAAAACAGAAAAGACTCTGAGACTTAAGAATTCTTTTGCTCAGGATGTTGTTTTCTCCGTTACGAATGGGACTATCAAAACACCCAAAAGTGTCCTATTTCCCTCTGTTGTGAAAGCACTGTGCAATAATACTGAAATTGTGAAGATCATCAATAAATTTGGACATGGTGTAAGCTACGACCTTGTTGAAGAGATTGATACAGAATATGCATTGGATATTATCAATGAGCAAAAGGAAAATCGTGTCGTCATCCCTAAAGAAGCAACAAGAGTTGAACATCTCTACTGCTCTAATGATTGCTGACAATATCGACAATTTAGAAAGCACTCTAAGTGGATCAGGGACATCGCACCGCGTAAATTCTATCTTATTTTGGCAAAGAAAGGAAGGGAGAAATGCAAACAAGGAGCAAGAAGTCGACAATGAACCACCTTCATATTTGCCCTCAAATGTTGTAACAAGAGAAATACCTAAGTACTATGGTGGTAAGCGTGTCGGACCTGGGCAAATGAATCACGTCGCAGACATTCGTGTGAACTCGACATACGAAGAAAAGTCCCATCTGCAAATAATCGAATATCTCGTCTGGATTGAACTACGAAAGTTGAAGACTCACCCCTTATTGTTAGTACCAGGTTGGACAGGTTTCAACATTAAAGTTCGAGAAGGCATGGTTGTCATGGAAAGTGAAATCAGTTACTTGGATATGCTTGATTCTCCTGCTACAGATCTTAGGACTGTATGAAGTGCTCTGCAGAGGATGCGAAATACGAGATAGACTGCACCTTAAAGCCGTTGCTTGCATGTTTGATCAGGCATTTTATGCAAAAGCAGCGGAAGTGTACTGGAAACATAAAGCAGTATTCAAAGGTCTTGTGCTAATTATGGGCGGGTTTCACTTATTAATGATGATGATGGGTGTTATCGGAAATCGATTCGGCGATGCAGGACTTAAAGAACTTGCTGTTGAAAGTGACATTGTGGCAGAAGGTTCAATCGACAAAGTGCTAAGTGGCAAGCACTACAACCTGGCTGTTCATCTCCACAAGATCACTTATGAGGGAATGATGCAAGTTTTAGTTGATGAATTTGCGTCGTTACTACCAGCAGCGTCTTTGGAAATGGTTAATGATGAAAAACGTCAAATAGGAGAACTTCTTTTCTTTGCCATATAATTGCTGAAATTGTTTTCCAAACTTGATAAAGAGACCATTTGCTCTAGTTATATCGACATCAGAAATAACATGTCTGGACATGTACTGGCAAGCAAGAACAAATGTTTGCCAACATCTCAGATGTGTTTGTGGCAGCAAACCATCCAAACAATACATAGAATAAACAAGAGTCCAGTTCTTCCATTGGGAAGCTGTATAGCAACCATAGTTCGATGCGATTCTGTTTGGTAGCCTTCCAAATCCCGTTGGGAAATCGCATTCCAAAATTCTCTTTTCAATTTCCTTTAGGGCATTGTTACTCAAAAATCCCTCAGTGACCCAAAGGTTGAACATTTTTTTGGCAGTCCCAAGAACAAATTGTGCATTGAGTCAATGACAGTGAATCGTGCTGCATCAAAGTAGTCTAGTTTGAGAAGGCTGCTGTAGTAGACACCAAATTGTTTGGCAAGTGCTTCATGTCTTGTTTTATTTTTAGCAGATCTGACCTTGTCTGCACGTATCCTGTGTTCTGCTATCACGTGATGGCCAATTTTCAACATCAAAGCCTTAGTAGTCAGTCTTGTCTATAAAAGAGCTGGGGAAAAACTTAAAACACTTGGAACATCCACGATGTGCAGAATGCCCTTTGAAACCACATAGTTTGCGAGCTGCAGGAATGTCAGATGATGCTAACAACACAGCAGCACGATAAAGTAATGGTATGGTACTAGCACTTGTTTGGTATCCGAACTCCCTTCCAAAGAGCTCTTAGCTCATCAACTGGATTCAGAAATTCATTCAATGATTTGGGTTCTTTTTCCATTTCCGGAATTATGCCTGCCACTAACACATTCTCCCACTTGTAGCGTTCCTCTCTTGGCAAATTGAGGAGTACGAAGTAAATCACACCAACAGACCTGTCCTTTCTTCTTTTATAAGGTTGAAACCAATCGACGTTTATTCCAAGCACCAGGTTACGTTTAACATTTAGAAAATCCTTTCCTCCAACTGAGATAAAGTCTTTCCAAACTTTTCCATCATATACATCTGCCATTTCTCCTGGCTCAACTTGCCTTCTCCTCCATTTCTCACACAGATCTGGCATGCCTGGCCTCTTGAGGATACACTCTATCTGGTTAATGACACTGTTTACGCAATACAGTTTATAGGGATAAAAACTGCTTGGTTATTTCCAGTTATTACCTTTCTTGCTAAGGCTGCGCCACATTCCTTTTTCCTTCCTAATGGAAAGGGTTTGTTTGTACATGTTTTCGCTTCAATTCTCTCACCAATGCGCATTGTGCAGCTCTCAAGACTATATAGTTTAGTGCATTTAGAACACACCACATACTTTGTAAAGTTGTCACGATCCATTTTTATAAACTGACGAAAAAGGTAAAGGGAGCTGGGAAAAAATCATTGCAATTTCAATTAAATATTCATTGTTCAATGTTACCCCAAGTGTATGTAGAAACTGGAACACAAATTGAAGCATCCATTCAAGCCCATTGTCACTTATCTTGCATGTAGTTTGCCAAAACAATAGAAAATAAACAAACCACTTCAGCAATGATGTCAATGCGAGGCAAGTAGACTGTTTACGTCTTGGCTCTGGAAGAGGAGTATCATTGGCATTTACATCTTGTAAAAGGTCATCATGATCATCATCATTATTATCATGATGCCAAACTTCAGGTTCACTATCTGATGGACTTGAGTTAAATTCTTCATTATCACTAGATGTGTTTTCTTCGGTGGATGAATACTGAAAAAAAATCACAAAATGATTAATATATATTATTAGAACGAATTTTCAACATGTCACAATTTTTGACTGTAGTAGCTTGGTGTTATAACAAAGCAGCTTTCCAAACCTTCCCATAAGGCTATAGCAAATGACAACTATAGGGATATATTAAATGTTTTTTTCCTTTTTTTAATTAAAAAAAAACCGTTTTTCATTGCTTAGCTCAAAGGAAAAAAATACAAGCTCTACGGGCTGGCAAAAAATCCTCTACCCCCTGTTTCTGTCGTTCCTGTTCTAGTATAGATGATTTTCTAGTCCATTCATTAGTTGTAGGGTTGAAATAAGCCTTGCGATGCTTCCAGTACAATGATTTGGATAATATCTCATCGCAGTGACCGCATTGAAATTCAAATCGCTTTTTTTTCGGTTTTACTCTGTAATTAGACATTTTCCAGGACAGAATTAGTTATATTACTAGAAAAACTAAGTTTGCAATTTCAGATCCCTAAAAATTGTTTGGATTTGGATTCTCACTGAGCATGTTTAAAATAAACATTTCAATATCCTAGCAACAAGTCCTGCTGGTCTCCATGAACGCAGGCTCGGTCCTGCCGTTCAGCCAATCAAGTGCGAGGACGAAGTCCGCCTTGCATGTCTTGACTGTTCGACTTTGTTCTGTGTCCGAGTTCGCTTGTTCTAGTATTACTGTTTTAGACTTTCTTTTGAGAAATGGCTTGTGATATGAATATTTCCGATCACTACGTTGATCTACTAGAAAGAGTTATCGAGGAAAACAAGCAGTTGAGAGAGAAAATCAAGAAGCAAGGACGTTCTCAGGAAAAGATGCTTGGAGAGTTCGGTTCAAGAATAAACCAACTAGCCAGTTCTCCAGAAGAAGTAAACAAGACCGTGTAAGTAAACCTTTATTTGAGAAGTATTATTTATGTTAAATTTAGCTTCTTTAATATTTTGGAAATAGATTCAAAGCTTAAAAACTACGTTCATTGAAGGTGTGAAAATGTAAGCTTGGATAAAGCTAACGGTCTTTAGTTTCGAGTTAGATCACTTTCACTCATCAGTCTCCAATTTAGCTGCTTTATCATGGTCAAGTAAAAAGTAACCAATAAGTAAGGTTTAGTGTTCAATAATTCTCCCAAAAAATCCTCATCGGGTGTATTTAAAACAAAGCAGCATACAAGCACATGGCTTTCTTTGGCCGCCATTTTGAAAACCACAGGAAACCCAACCATTGAATCTGACTCAAACTTGGAGACATGTGATGCATTACATGGGGTGTGGATGTTAACATTGCTCCTGAGGTCAGGGAAAATACTTGAATTATTTATCTCGATCAAAAGTAATCTATTCTACAACACTCCCATTCATGCTCCGTTGGAATGAGGTATGGATAAAATATTTCGCAGCGTGGTCTAAGACAAGCTGGAACAGCTTGACTTAGACGTAGAGAAGTTACGACCCACGCGAATATCGTTGGGAGGGTGGGTGGGCCGTCCTGCACTCTATCGCTGTTCGAAATTCTGAGCAGGAATGGTATTATTGAGCCTCGCTCTGCTTTATATTCCTTGGGTTACGTAATTCACGTGCTTATTAGCACCCCAGCACGATGGAATGTAGTAGTTATACATAATTTCAACTTTTGCATATCATTAGGAGTGTTGTGAATAGTAATCTATTCTACAACACTCCCATTCATGCTCAGTTGGAATGAGGTATGGATAAAATATTTCGCAGCGTTGACTAATCCTTATCTGAGAACTGCAGTTATACATCATACTATCACTTCAAACGCCAAGATTTCCCAATAATATAGTCAAATACATCCCCAAAACTTGCCAAACCTCAATCCAAATCTTCCTCAAAATTAGATATACTGTGAAGGTTGAAGAGAGACTTTTTACTTATTTTTTTATGATTTATTCATTTATTTATGTTTCATTCACTATTAGCCCTATTTCGCGAATCTTCTACTGGGAACGCGAGTTTTCTGTCATCCCTCTGCATAGGTCATAGGGTTTCCCATTGCGTCGACCCAGTGAACATCATTTTGCTTCACAACACGAGTCACGAGATAATCAAACGGATCGTCTCTTATAAGACATCGTCTCGTCTCGTCTCTTAAGACATCAAAGCATCCTCTATAATTTTATATCATTTTATTTCATCTTAATTTTTAGACAGAGTAAATTAGAAGAGTCGACGAAACCCCTACTGGTCCACAGAGAGACGACAGCTTAGACCCAGTATGACCGGGGGGGCTGGTGTAGATCCCCTTTTTAAAAGCCGTCATTTCACCGTGAACCTTTCCAGGATGGAATTTCCTAGTTTACAGATTCCTTTAGTCGGTTCAATTCTTCTTTCAATAGCTGGGTTTCACTTGACGTCATTTCCTGTATCATGTGGAATGTTCATCAGCTGAATCACAAGTTTCAATAGAATTCTTTCTGGCTGACAGCACATGGTGGTCAGTGGAGCAGATAATGAAATTCAAAGACTTTATCAGCTGATTGAAACCCAGCTATTGCTGTATCACAAACAAGGAATCTCAGTCAGCGAACACTCAGTCAAAAATCATTATTATTCAGCGTTGCAAGTACATTAAGGCTACAAATATTTCATTCGTCAGCAGAAGCTCAAACATTTAGCTTGACCTTTGCTCAAAGTTAAACTGAATTTAGTGAAAAACTCACAATAAATGTAGCTCATGCATTGGAGGTTAACAAGCTCACTCGAAGATTGAATAGTTTGGTGATAACTCCGGCACAATCAACGTTAGCTCTCTAGTAAAAACTCACCCACAAATTAAACAGTTCGGTGAAAACTCACCCACAAATTAAACAGTTCGGTGAAAACTCACCCACAAATCAAACAGTTCGGTGAAAACTCACCCACATATTAAACAGTTCGGTGAAAACTCACCCCAAAATTAAACAGTTCGGTGAAAACTCACCAACAAATTAAACAATTCGGTGAAAACTCACCCCAAAATTAAAAAGTTCGGTGAAAACTCACCCACAAGTTAAACAGTTCGGTGAAAACTCACCCCAAGATTAAACAGTTCGGTGAAAACTCACCCACAAATTAAACAGTTCGGTGAAAACTCACCCACAAATAGAACAGTTCGGTGAAAACTCACCCACAAATTAAACAGTTCGGTGAAAAACTTACCACAAAGTTTAGCCCACAAATTAAGCCGTTTAGCAGTAACTCAAATGAAAGTTAAAGAGTAAATTGAAGCGAGCTCAAAAGGCATTTTCAGCAGGTCTAGCTGGTTCAGCAGGGGCCCTGCAGGCACGACATCTTCGGGGACGTTATCTGCTGCTACGGGAACTTGAATTTCTGGTTGGTTGTTATCCGCCATGTCGTTGTCTTTCTCGATATTCGCGTGGTCGTACAAAACAGAGAGAAAAAGAGTCCTGCACTCTATCGCTGTTCGAAATTCTGAGCAAGAATGGTATTATTGAGCCTCGCTCTGCTTTATATTTCTTGGGTTACATAATTCACGTGCTTATTAGCACCCCAGCACGATGGAATGTAGTAGTTATACATAATTTCAACTTTTGCATATTAGGAGTGTTGTGAATAGCAAAATAATCAGAATAATAGTAGATTATAGGTCATGAAGGACTCTAACCGGGACACTTGGATTTTCCAAAGGGAAAATCATGAATTTTTTTTAAATACTTATAGTGTTTTACAATTTTATTTAGCAATTAATCCATCTTATTTTCCAGCAAGCTTTCAGGACCTTTTACAAAAAGCTCAAGGGAAGTGACAATTTTGAAGGCTTTGTTACTACTGAAAGGTATGCTATGAACTTATTTTCTGGGCTTCCTTTCTTTTCGTTTATTGTTTCAAAAGTATACTGTCTTTGTTGCTAAGCCATAATATCCGTGATGCTGTTCCCCAGATCGGTCAGTTGTGGTGAATAAATAGACCTCTAAATGCTGACAGATTTCTAACATTTTCAGAATATGAATTACCAGACTGTGGTCCTGCTCACAAAACTTTTGCTAATAAAATTTTCTCTTACTTGCAAAACACAACATTTCAATAAGTCAATAGTTTCTCCTTGGGCTTCTCTTGTAGGAAAACTACAAAAGTTATTGCATTTTTTTCCTTGTCATAGCTATAGTGCAAAGAGAAACGAAGATGTAGTAGGAAAGATAATCCAGGAGATTGAACATGATAATGGTGGGAAAGACAAATGTCCATGGTCCCATGCCCAGTTAAGAGGTAAGAAATTCTCAATTATTTGCTAAAGTATTACAGCTATTCAACAAGCAAGCCCATTAACTGCTGCTTCTCCTCACCCCCTCCTCCTGTTTTTTTAAGCTATGAGAATAGATTTGTAATCATAAAAAACTGATTTGTTGTAGCTATGAATTTACATTGTTAAGAGAATGAAATACACCACTTTGCTAATACTTTTGTGCAATGGATTATGGGTTTGGCCGTGCTAGTTCCAGGCTACTCAGGGGGCAAACAAAACACGAGAGAGAAGAGAACTACTCAGAACTACTCGTTCTTTGGCTAAGCGTCATTTAGGATGGCCATATAAAACCGAGGTTTATTAATCGATGGTTTGAATTTTATGGATGCTATATACTGATGAACACATATGGTAGTCGGTGTATATGATATAAATGCAATACTCAAAAACATTGTGAAGAAAATTACCATTTAATATCAATAACACTGTAGTTCTGAGTAGTTCTGAGTAGTTCTCTTCTCTCTCGTGTTTTGATTGCTCCCTGAGTAGCCTGGAAAAACCAAATTCCACAAAGCAGTCTGTTTGATTTTATGGTGGCCCGAATATTTTCTAAAAACAACTATCAACACAAGAATTGGGGGTTTTGGCTTCATAATTTGGAGATGATTGGTATCTTCCAATGAAAATATTGTTATGGATATTGATTCCTCTTTTAGAGTTGATTTTATGATGTCAGGTTATTAATATAAAAAAATTTACTTTACTTTATATTAAAGCTGCTTTACTTTACTTTATATTAAAGCTGCTGGAGCGACATATTTTACTGTCGTTCTACTCTAACCGTAGTCACTCGAGTTTGTCAACCAATCAGATTACGAATCGAAAACAATAGAATGCGAGTTACACTTATCTGCTTATAATATAATTCGAAGTTTACTACAGTAAACCCACCTCCCTGAGTAAACAAACATATTACAGTATCGTAATTCTTTGCTGGTGATTGTTGTAGAAAAAAATATATCTGATTTCGAACATGTAAATAAAGAATGAGAATTGCAAATGAAGTATATTTGAATTGGATATTTAAATTCGAGTTACCGTTAGATGCTGCATAGATCAGTCCCGCGTTTTAGCGGGTGCTACAAGTGTAATCAGTCTGATGTAGCCTGCTGTGAATTGTTCTGGTAACCGATATGTACACTTCTTGTCAACTTCGTTTGAATCAAAATGGTGGGCTGTATGACAACGGCCGAAAATTACCACTTGTCTATAGAGAGAGAGTTCTCGATCTCTATCATAACGGTATTTCTCAACGGGCCATTTCACGAGAGCTGAAAGTCAGTCTTGGTTTTGTTCAAAATGTAATGCATGATTATGATATAACAAATTCTTCTATGCCTCCAATGCGAAACGTCCGTCCAAAGACAAAACTTCAACCAGCAATTATTGGTGTTATTGAAAACGAAAAACTTTGTAAGCCCACCATTCTTCTGTCAGAAATACAAAATCGCTTAGTCTTAGATGGAGTTGTACATCCAGTAGACCTTCCTTCAAGAGCTGCCATCAGTAATTGTATTAGGAAATATTTGATGACCAGAAAAAAAATAGCACTTCCACCAATCGAGTCCAAAACTCCAGAAGTTGAAGACTACACAAACTACTTTTTGGATCAAATTTCAAACATTGACAGTGGATCAATTCATTTTTTCGATGAAAGTGGATTTGTAAAAACATGCGGGAACAGAAGATTTGGACACTCCTATAAAGGAGAAGTAGCTTTCGAGATTCAAAAATACGCTTCAAATTGTACTTACACATTGAACCTCCTTCACTCTATTCGTGGTGTGGATTATAAAAACATTCTCGAGGGTCCTTCAAACGGAAATGAACTGCTGCTTTTTTTTGAGGAAGCTGTGAACCTTTCACATCCAAACGGCGTAGCAATTCTTGAAAGAGGCGATGTCGTGGTTATGGATAATTGCGGTTTTCACCACGGACATTTTGTAGAGCGATACTTCGAAATCTTCTCGGTCAGTATGGCGTGCAATTGTTGTTCCAGCCTCCATATTTACCCCACCTGAACACGTGCGAACTATGTTTCAATCAAATAAAAATATTTATAAAACGTAATCAGCAGCTCACAGAACACGAGACAGAATATGCGATACACGAGGCCTGCCGTATAATTTCTCCTGAAGTATGTATCAGTTATTTTCGACATTGTGGATACCACATTCCATAGTAAACAAACTTGGAAATCTACAACAGATAGCTAGACAACCTGAAACTCGGTGATTGGCTGAAATTTGGCAGTTTATTAGATATGAATTCTTTATCATTGCTAGAAAGCGCGCCATTTTACTGAGTTAGAAATGGAGATCAACTCAGAAGTCTTTATTTGGCTGAAAAACGTCTCAAGTGGCCTGAATTTAGAACGATTTGCAAACGAATTTGAATCAAGAGGATTTAGAACCAAAGCTTCGCTGAAGTATCTCGAAAAGGAGGATTTAGATCAATTTTTTCAATCTCCAGTGAAACTGCTGCTTGCAGAGAAAAGAATCCTAACGAAAGAACTACAAGAATTGAAAAAAGGACAACTTCAACCTAAATCATTGTTTGCTGACTCAGATTTGAATGGAAAAGGGAATGTACATATCAATACGACCGCAGTTGGTTACGTGGAATCTCTTGCTGTTCCTTTGCCTTCGAATCCGTTAGCGCTCGCGTCTTCATTGCCGATGAGCTCAAGCGACACGAGTCTGCCACTTGGTAGTCCGCCACCTGGTAGTTTGCCAACGTTACCAAACTCTGACAACAGTTATTTGGGTCAACGTCAACGAGAGCTTACAGATGAAGTCAGTTATTTGGAAGCCCGCTTACGAAGTGCACAACAAGAGTACAATCAAAGGAACGAAGAGCTAAAGAACTATGATGTGCTGTCAAGTAAACGAAGTAAGCTCTGTTCCCGCTGTCATTCCAGTGGTCACAATATATCAAAGTGCAAAAGATCAGCTTGAACAAATTTGGCAAAACCAATGGGGAGGCCCAGTTTTCTATAGCCATGGAACAAAACATAGCAGAGGAACAATGATTCTTTTTCACCCTTCTTGTAACATTGTTGTTAAAAACAGCATTGTAGACAAAGACGGAAGGTATATAATTTTGGAAACAGAGATCGAAGAAAATCCAACCATTTTTGTCAACGTCTATAGTCCCAACAACGTAAGCAAGCAAAACCAATTCTTCATTGAACTGCTAGGCCAAATAGAGAGTTTCTTTGGTGAAAGTATCATCATCGGCAGTGATTTTAACTGTGCATTAACAGCGACGGATAAGGAAGGCGGTCTACCGGTTGCACAAAAACAATCTGTTATAGAAAGTATCGGCAAGCTGATAAATGAAGCTCAATTGACGGACATTTGGAGAGATTTGAATGGTAGTAAAGTACAGTTTACATGGAGAGATAAATCAGCAAAAATTCAGTGTAGACTCGATTACTTTCTGATATCGAAGCATCTCAAAAAATACACGGAAAACAGTTACATTTCGTACGCTCCAGAATGTGACCATTGCGCTGTTTTTATGGAATTGAAAACCGAACATTTCAGACACAAGAGAGGACCGGGTTTTTGGAAATTTAATAACTTGCTTCTAAATGATCAAGTTTACACGGAAAACCTTCGTAAGAACATCCCAATCTGGAAAGACAAATACAAAGATTTAGAGAATAAATGCTTGTTGTGGGATTTGATTAAAATGGAGATCAGAAGTTTTTCGTTGAGACATTCAATCAAGAGGACAAAAACCAAAAAACTACAGGAAAGAAACTATTTTGAAAAGATAAATGAGCTTATGAACTCTCTATCAGCAACAAAATTGGACGTCAAAAAGGCGGAGACGATCGCAGAGATAAACAAATTCAGAAAGAAACTAAAAGATCTTCTAGATGAAAAAACCCAGGGTTCAATTATTAGAAGTAAGGTTCGCTGGTACGAACAAGGTGAAAAAAACACTAAGTACTTCTATGGTTTAGAGAAAAGGAACGCTTTAAGAAAGCATATTACAAAACTACAAATTTCAGATGACAAAATAACGCAAAATCCTAAAGAAATTATTTTGGAACAAAAGCGTTTTTATGAAAGACTCTATCAGTCGTGTTTATTAGATTGTGACGAAAATTTAAGAAACGAATTTCTTTCACCCCCTAACCTAAAAACGCTCGATGAAAACCAATCACAAGCCTGTGAAGGTCTTTTATCCAAAGAGGAATGTTTTAAAGCACTGTCAAAATTTTCGATAAATAAAACTCCTGGAACGGATGGTCTATCTGCAGAATTTTACAGATTTTTCTGGTCGGAGTTAGGTGAAATCATGGTTAATAGCTTCAATTATAGCTTGAAGAAAGGCGAAATGAGTATAAGTCAAAAACAAGGTATAATTAATTTAATTCCGAAAAAAAAGAAAAACCCACTTCTCCTCGAAAATTGGCGCCCTATTTCTTTATTAAATACTGATTATAAAGTAGCCACGAAAGCAATAGCTAACAGAATAGAAAAGGTGTTGCCTTCCATAATAAACCCCAATCAAACCGGATATGTTAAGTCACGATATATTGGCGAAAACATCAGACTAATTTCCGACATTATGCAATATACCCAGTTTAACATTCCTGGAGCAATTGTTTTTGTTGACTTTAAAAAAGCATTTGATTCTTTAGAATGGGAGTATATGTTTGATGTCCTTAAGAAATTCAATTTTGGTCCGCAAGTAATCTCATGGATAAAAACGTTTTATAGTGACATCTCAAGTTGTGTGATAAATAACGGATTTGCCTCGGAATTCTTCACTTTGAGGCGTGGTGTTCGACAAGGCTGCCCCTTATCTGGCCCACTTTTTGTACTTGCTATTGAGATGTTGGCATACGCCATCAATGATAACCCAGGAATAAAAGGCATTAAAATCAAGGAAAAGGAATTTAAACTCACACAATACGCCGATGACACCACATGTTTTATGGAAAATGAAGAATCGATACACAATCTCCTGATACTATTAGAAAGCTTTAAAACAATTTCGGGATTAGAAATAAATATTAATAAAACTGAAGCAATGTGGATTGGATCCTACAAAGACAATACGTCTCACCCGCTTGGATTAAACTGGACTTCAGAGCCCATACTAGCTCTGGGTATCTATTTTACGTATAACACTGAATTAAGTAATCAACTGAATTTTTATGAAAAATTAAAAATTCTAGAAAATTGTCTTTGCATTTGGAAAAAGCGTAATCTATCACTTTACGGCAAAATAAACATTGTTAAAACACTAGGTCTGTCAAAACTCAATTTCAACTCGTCAGTTCTACCAGTTCCTGATAATTTTGCTGAGGAAGTAGATAAGATCACGTTTAATTTTATTTGGAATGATAAGCCAGCCAAAATAAAGAAAAGAACAATTATTGGTACTAAAGAGGAAGGGGGTCTGAACATGATATCGTTCAATCATATGGATAAAGGGCTTAAACTGGCCTGGGTCAAGAGATTACTAGATAAAAGACCTGCGGATTGGAAAATATTACCAAATGAATGTTTAAGTAAGTATGGCGGACTTTTCTTGCTCACATGCGATTTTGACATTAAGATGTTAAAAACAACCAGTATACCACCTTTCTATGAGAAAATTCTAAGATACCTTCAAGATTTCAAATCAAAAATTACTCCTAAACAAAATATTTTAAGAAACAGCATTTGGAATAACAAACAAATCAAAGTTGGTAACTTATCAGTTTTTTACAAATCCTGGTTTGATAGAGGCATTAAAGCTATTGATGATCTGTTAGATAGTGGAAATAACTTTTTAAGCTTCTTTGATTTTACGAGCAAATATAGCATTCATACTAATTTTCTCACCTATCAAGGGGTGATAAAGGCTGTCAAAAAGTTTTTAAAATCTAAACCTTCACCTGATACGGAGAAACTTTTTTGGGATATAACCAAAATGGATGCAAAAGACATAAGACAGATTTTTACGAGTAGAGATTTTCAAGGGCCTACCAATCAATCTATGATTCTTCAGGCGGGTATCAACCCTTCCGAATTGAGTGTAGTATATTCACTCCCTTTCATTGTGACTAAAGAAATTAAACTCTCAATGTTTCAGTTCAAAATTATTCATAACATACTTCCTTTAAAAAGTTACTTATTCAAAATTGGCGTTGCTGAAAATAATATTTGTCCTTTTTGTTTTGATCGTGAAAAACATACTTGTACACATTTTTTCTTTCATTGTAAAAAAGCTCAAGCTGGAAATCTCTTCTACTCCTAAGCTTGAGCTTGAAATTACTTCTGCTTTGATATTGTATGGCTATCTAACTAATGTCAAAAAAAACATTTTAATAAATCACTTAATTCTAATTGCAAAGCAGAATATGTTTAACGCGTTTATAAAGGATGAATGTTACACTTTTCAGACGTTCCTTAATCATGCAACAACTAAATTTGATTTCGAAAAGAAAATAGTTTCATCAAAATCGAAACGCGATCAATTGTTATTTGAAAAAAAGTGGTCCCCTTTTACCAAATTTTTGAGCAAAAACACTTCAAAGACAGATTGAACAGTTTGAATTAATTAGTCTCTTCCCACGTCTTCACAGTGCAAAAATGTGTGTGCTTTCTGTTCTTATTGTCAGTTTTTCTTTTTTTTTCTGTGTTTATGTGCGTGTGTTTGTGTCTACACATACAAACAACTAAAACAATAGAATCAATTTATAGAATAGTAAATGCAAATAGATATGTAAAGGATAGAAAAAAAATCACATGGAACAAAAAAAAAAATAATAATAATAATAATAATAATATATATATATATCAAAAAATCTAATAAGTTATAAATATAAGTTGTAAATAATCTGAACTGTATATTTATTGTTTTTATTGGAAAATGTATTGCATGTATCATGTATTTCTTCTAGGGTATCACACTTAGTGTGATACTCGATAAGTTGTAAATAAAAAAAATTATAAAAAAAAAAAAAAAAAAAAAAAAGATCAGCTTGTCCTGGAATTAGCTCGTGCAATGTGAAAGAAAAACACCCTGAAGTAAGAGCTGAGCTAGCAGAGCTTCAAAAACTGATAAAAGAACTCACTCAAAAAGGCGAGAAAACCAAGCTCTCTCTCGACTCATTTGTCAGTGCAAGAAACAGGGCAGCAAGCATTTTTTTCGCCATCATGCGGCCAAGGCTCAAAAATCAAAATCCTGCTAAATATGTTGCGGATCGCACTGCACTTGACAGAGACTTGCTCATTTTGAAACGTGCTCTCAATAACAAAGTCCCAGTAAATGAAGCCGACGACTGGCGTCTGCCATATTTGATTGAAAACTACCAAAGAAACCACACGGAACCATATCTTGGTCTATCAGTACCTTACAGTCAGTAATTATGTCTCTTGAGAAAAACATTGACAGTTGAAATTTTCAGTGTTGTAAAATCGTTGTGTTATTTTATATCTTTGACCGTTAGTCGATCGGCTACAGCAGAAACCAGATAGCAAAAACCCGCCATAACGACCATGTATGTGTAAAGTCGTTAATAAAATACTTGTCTATATAAACAAACAAGTCTTTATTTGTCTGTGTAAATATGCTTTTATTTATTTTTTCTTTCATCATTTCATCTTCTTGAAAAGCGTTTATAGACCTTGAATACCTTAACTCGCATTCTATTGTTTTCGATTCGTAATCTGATTGGTTGACAAACTCGAGTGACCACGAGTGCTTTCCGTTTAGACAGAAATTTTGGGACGGCCCAATCGGATTCAACATGGGTAAATGGAACGTCATCAAGTGGAATGTTCCGTTTTTTAAATTCGCATAAAAATTTTGCAAAATGGGTTGCCTGTGTCGAAAACAAGATGGCGGGAGATTTGATGAATTTGTTGTTATTAGAAGAGGTTTTGGACGAAAATGATAACTTTTTGCACGATGACGACGAAATGGCCATTTTGGGTGCAGTATGTACATTCACACGACGTGATCTAAACAGAATGCAAGATTTTTTTGAAATAGTGGTGCCAAGATACTCGCCAGATGTATTTAGCAGTCATTTTCGAATGACAAGGACTACATTTGCAGAACTTTGTCGTGTCATTTCAAGAACTGGACGAATCAACACAAATAATTCATTTGGTAGACAACCAATACCTCTTGAGAAACAAGTTTTGGGTTTTTTGTGGTTTGTTGCAAACTCAGAAGTTATAAGATCAGTGTCTGATAGGTTTGATGTAACATTAAGCACCATGCATCGAATACTCAACCGTGTATCAAAAGCACTAGTCGATGTTCGTCAAGATTACATCAAGTGGCCTACAGGTATGCTTTTTGAAATGATTAGAATGTTCTAGTGCATAATTTGCATGAATTAATTTCGTATATCAGTTCATGCAATATTTATCCCTTTTGTTTAACTTCATACATTAGTTTATTCAAATGCATTAATTTAAAATGTAATTGAATAAAATAATAATAACTATAGAAAAATATAGATACACACAAATAAATGACTAAGTGCATAGAAATATGAATTTCATTTAAATGCATCATGGTATAAATAGGTACTATTGACCCTTTTTTCTATTTACAGCCATCGAGATGAATGAAATTATGAACAACTTTGAAGCCATGGGGGGAATGCCTGGTATCCCAAGAATAATTGGTGTCATTGACTGTACTCACATAAGAATAAAGGCCCCAATTAAAGACCCTCAATCTTACGTTAACAGGAAAAAATTTCACTCTTTAAATACACAAGTGAGTAATTAATGTATGCTAGTGTTTTAACTTATACATGCTAGTAAAATAGTGTATTTCTGTTTTTATAGGCTGTATGTGATGACAATATGATGTTCAGAGACGTGTTGGTTGGCTGGCCAGGGTCTGTACATGATGCTAGAATTTTGCGTAACTCTACACTGTATCTAAATGCTGCAGCAAGATTTCCTTGTGATACTCACCTTCTAGGTGATGGAGGTTACCCACTTATGAGGTTTGTTAGGAAATAATGAGCTTCAAAACTATAATTTTTTCATCATACATGTATAACTACTGTACATGCAATGGGCAGATTTTTTAGTTTTTATTGCCAAACTTTCCTAGTGATCCCAAAAGACTGAGAGAGAAGATGAAAGAAATCTAATGTATGCTAACAAAAGTAATATTATTTACAGATGGCTGATGATTCCATTTCGTAATAATGGCCATTTGACAGCAAGAGGGAAAAGGTTTAATACCAAGCTATCATCTACAAGGCAGATAGTAGAGCGCTCATTTACTCTCCTGAAGGGAAGATGGAGGAGGCTTTCGTGTGTGGAGCATACCGATTTAACACTTATGGTCGATGTAATTATGTCGACATTTGTGTTACATAATTTTTGCCTGTTGCATGATGATTTTGATGATGGGTATTTCTTAGATGGCAACGATGATGATGATGGTATTAATGATGATGATGGAAATCAACATGTTCCAGGAGCAAATAACATGGCAGCTCAACAGAAAAGAATAAACTTAATGAACATTGTAGTTTAGGTGGAGGGAAATTAGAAACAAGTTTGAAATCACCAAGAGTAAACACACTTAATCTATGAAACATAAATACTACTAAATCTTGCAAAATGCTTTGTTCTATATTGTCTCGTCAACACTTTTTAGTAGTAATTAATGTTTCACAGATTTAGACCATCCACTCTACTGAAAGCATTGAAGGTCGATTATTGTTTTTTAATAGCACTTGCTCAATTTAAAATCAGAACTTTGGTCTGTAGTACCTACATCTATAACATAATAGTACAACCAACTGTTTATAACATTTAACAAGATGTTGTATTTATGGCCTTCTATGACAGTCAAAGTTAATATAAACAGACTGCAAAAATCCAACTTGTATCATTATTATCAACTTTGAGTGCTTTTAGTAATAGCAAATTTGTGCAAAAACAAATCATGCTTTTACTGTAATCTCTCAAAGGCAAAAAGTACTGTCAATATTTTTGTGACTAAAACTCATAACTAGAGTGAAAAACAAGAATGTGAAATTTCTATACTTTTAAACAAATACATTGCGATTTCAAATTAGGATTTTTTTTGAAATCCTTGAGGGAATAAATGCCTCTTTCAAATAAATCCCTAGGAGATCACTATTGATAACAACACAATGCCAAAGGCTGGGAGAACTCTCTTACAGAAGTGGTATGGGTGCTGGCTGCTGATGCCTATAGGATCTGAAATTAGTGCCCACATTAATTTATGAATACTGTGGAGGAGGGCTATTTAAAGTCCTAATAAATGAAAGTCCCCTTATGGTACAGGTGTAATTTAAAAATATGATTTTTAAGCACCCCTACCAATTTTGTAATGTATATTGTATATTGGCTTACGACTTCTTTTCCATAATGTCAAAAAATCTATCCAAAAAAGTTTTTTTCTCTTCTTTCATTTCTTTCAGCAATTTTAATTTTTCTTCTTCTACCTTTTCCTTTTTTTCACTGTAATCTTTTAAAAACTCCATCATTTCAGCCGCTGAAGATCTTCCTTTTCTCTTCTTGCGCTGTCGTTTAGCTGTATGTTTTTTTTTCTTGCATGAGGATATCTGGCTTCCATCTGAATCACTGTCAGACTCTGCTTGACTACCATCATCAAGACTGGAAGAATCAAGTTGACTTGTTGACGTCTCAGATGAAGTTGTAAATGAGCTCTCTATAGTGCAAGGAGGAGAAACTGCGTGATCGTCTTCTAGACAGGCACACATTTCATCATAGTACTTCCAAGTTTTGTTGCTTCTCCCCGTCCGCTTGTTGTTATCTTTAACTTCCTTATGTTTAGTTTTAAGTTTCTGCCATTTCCTCAAGCATTGTTCACCACTTACGGTACGCTGCGATTTTGCATTGAAAGCATTTGCAATTTTATCAAATATATTTTTCTTTGTTGCTTTTCCCCCAAACAGACTCTTGTGATCAGCCCATGAAGTGATGAGTAGTCTTACATCCTTATCCTCCCACCTGTCTAAGCTTAACTTGTTTGTGGAGGTAATGCAATCTGCATCAACAGTAGAGGCACGAGGCTGCTCAGTGGAGGCAATGCAATCTGCATCAACAGTAGAGGCACGAGGCTGCTCAGGCACAAAGTATAAAGTTGTATTTGGACTTGCTTGTGTATAAAAACTAGTAGAGGCATGGGGTTGCTCTTGAGGGAGGAGGTATAAAGTTGGACTTGCATTTGCTGCATTTGCTTGTGATGCAGGATCCCAACCAATTGGGCAACCTAGCGATGGCCCTTTATTTGATCAAATAAAAGTTTTTTTTTAATCCCAGTTAAGCTTATAAATAATATTTTCTAAATTATTACAAAATTTCAGCTTATTTGACTTTTTCTTACTGAGAGGTCCAAAGCTAAAAGATTTGCTAAGCTTAAATTGATCTAATTTCACCAAAACAATATTACAATAAGCTTTTAGATATGATAAATAAGTCTATAGATTGCTTAAAAATCAAATTTAGAACTGAAAAGCTTCACAAGGCACTTTGGCGGGAAATAGCTATGGGTTGGAATGTATTAATATTCTCCTAGATTTTAGGGTCTTTTAGCTTTTTTATCATTACAAAAGTAGCTCAGAGTACTAAATGACAATTTAAAACATTACTTACCATTCAAACAATCATGTTTCAATAGTTCTTCTAGAGATTTTGCTTTAAAATAGCAAGAGGAGCATTTATAAACAGACGCCATTTTGTTTTTACGAACGCGATCGTGAGCAGCCCAAGAGCCTGGATCTAGAACAAAAATCTAAATGGAACGAAACATTCCACTTGGAAATTCCGACTGGAAATTTACGACAACCTTTTTAGATGATCCAGTTTTGGTGGAAGTTTTCCACTTGGTTTGACCACAAAAACACCGTTCCATTTACATTTCAACTGGAATTTACGGATTTTTTCGTTAAATGGAAAGCAGCCCACGGTTAGAGTAGAACGACAGTAAAACAAGGCAGGATTCCCGTTCGAGAGTTAGGAGGGACAAGGTCGACGAACACAGAATGGTTTGTCGAAGGCAGGGAAGAATGAGAGAAGTAAGTTGTTAGAATTATACTACTCTTATCCATGCTTGAACTGAAGTGTAATTTTTTTGCAGACAATGAATCAAAGCATCATAAAAGTTCATATAAGGCTAGATCACATGAAAGACTGCTCTAGAGAACAGTATTTTAAACTTCAATTGATTCTATTATTTATTTTATTCTATTATTCTATTATCTATTTAACATGGTTCGTACAGTCTTGAAAAGTCCTTAAATATTAGCGTTGGCCTTGAAAAGTCCTTCAATATGAGGCAAAAGTCCTTATGATGTGATAAAGTGTCCTTAATTTTGCTTATCTCTGTGTTTTTGTGTGATTTTTTGCTAAAATAGTGTTTGTCCGCCCGGTACATTCTGTCATTTATGCTGTGCTGAATGAAAAATTCAAGATGGCGTTCAAAGCCTCGTTCAAAACTTGATGAACTGAAGAATTGTTCAGCTTAATTCAGAAATAAACTTACTGTGACACAGAAATTGAACATTATATAGAACAGGACTGTTTTTTTCTTTGTTTGTACAATATTTTTATTTTTATTGTCCTTGAAAATTGCAAAATTTGCCTTTGAAAAATCCTTGAAAAGTCCTTACTTTTTTGGTTGATAAAGTTGTACGAACCATGTATTATTTATTATCAAATTGAGAATTTTTTATATTATTTTTATAAAATTGTTAATGTTCATCATGCTTCTTTAGGGAATGCTAAAGACTATATTTATATAATTATCACATGAAAGACTGCTCTAAAAAGTCTTTGTTTAACCTCAATTGATATTATTTATTATTAAATCGGGCATAATTTTTATCATAGTTATTGAAATGTTAATGTTCATCATGCATTTTTAAGAAAGCTGCTGGAAAGCTGTTCATATTGTTTTTTATAAATTCTATAAGTCATATTCATTTAATTGATATACTGAAGATTTAATTAATTGCAATAAATATCTATTACCACATTTATTGACACTTTATAAATAATAAAATTGTAAAATCTAACTTTTAGTGTAATTAAAAATTAAGGTTCGAATTTGAGGCAAAAAGAAATAAAGAAATGTAACTAAGAAAATAAGGATAATGATATTAATCAACTTTCAATGAAACTTCTGAACGAGAAAAGGTGTTTGTCATAGTTTATGAGAAGAAAGAGGGAGGAGAAAACAAACCAATTCAAGTGGTACAAAAAGAGGGATTAAAGGAAAAAGACTATTACTTGACTGATATTTCTTATTTCAATCGATACGTGTATCCTGTGTTTAAGTACACTTAAGCACATCTATATGCACATTTACAGTAATTCATGGATACTTTAAGTTATCATTTACGGCAGCATAAAGCTCGTATTCTCTTTATACTCGTGTAATTTGAGGTATAAAGCTTGCTTAAAGGTGGACTTTAAGTTTCTTAATTATGCACTAAAGGAGTATAAATTCCTAATTTATACCCAGCTTTATGATGCCATTATGCCTGATTAAATGTCTGTTTTCATGCTGTGAATTGCTGTATTTATAACCACACAAAACACAGCAAGCAAAGTTTTTTATATAGTTATTACCGGGGTGTAGCCAGGATTATCCACAGGGGAGAGGGGCACCAATACGAAAAGCCGCCATTTTCTTTGGCCCCTTCCGCTCTGAAACGCTGAACCAAATAAAAAAAGCGAGCGAAACTACCATTCATCATAAAAGTTAACTCCAGGCTACAACAAGAAGATTCTTTTTGGATTGTTTATCGTTATAACCTCTTTGCTATCAAGCACACTAAAAAAATAAGTATGACTCACGTGTCACAACCAATCAGAAAAAAATCATTTTTCATTTGTTTTTGTTTTTTTGAGGACTATAAGTTAGATACGACTAATAATGTTACCTTGTAAAGATTGTGGACAAATTTTTAAATTTTAAATTTTGGATTATTTATCGCACGAGGAGCTTTGACTAAGAAAAAAATTCTAAGCAGGGGTTCTTAAATCTCTTTAGAAAAGTGTTTTTAAGGTGTGAAGATTAAATTAATATGGCAAGTATTGACTCAAGATTTCTGTCATCGGCATATATGTATTCTTAATATATAACTAAAGTTAGCCAAGTAAAACTAGAAAAACGTTTTGAAATGTAATATTCAGGTTGGTCAACATTAACAAAGAAATGACTCTGTGCACAGAATATGTACAAAAAATGTGTGTTTTTCAAAGCATTACGGTTTATGTAAAATACTGAACATTATTAAACCAGTTCCACGTTTTGTATGACCTCCTTATAAGTGGGCAAGTTAAAATCCTATGTTAATATTGAGTGGAAATACTGATTCCAAGAGCAGATTTACGGGCGAGTCACCTAGTAACTTCTGCTGCTCTACTTTCGGGCGAGTCACCTTAAAAGCAGTTGTAATCAAGAATTTAGAAGTAGAAAGCTTAGAACTATTTATTAGATTTTGTTATGTACTACATATAGAAGGAATAACCCCAAGAGCAGATTTACGGGCGAGTCACCTAGTAACTTCTGCTACTCTACTTTCGGGCGAGTCACCTTAAAAGCAGTTGGGATTTGAAAGAGATGAAGAACTTATTAGTATTATTGATTATATCTTAGGAAGTAGAAATACTGATTCCAAGAGCAGATTTACGGGCGAGTCACCTAGTAACTTCTGCTACGCTGCTTTCGGGCGAGTCACCTTAAAAGCAGTTGGATCAATAGATGATAGAATAGCATAGCAAAATCAAGAAAACTTTTGTTGTATTGTTGACAATTATTAAACAATTATTGGATGAGGTTGAGCATGATATCGTAAATTATCAAGACCAAGGCCTTGTTATCTGCCGAAGAGTTACTCTGCCCATTTCAAAATTTGTCATACATTGAAATCCGATTCGTCTGGCAGTGTCGGTAGGAGATTTGAAGATATCGGCGGGCTCGTAGTTTAACATTTCTTCTTCATCAACTGAGCTGTTGTATTCTAAAAGATAATATACTTTTTTTCCATAAGTACTTAGTTGGGCTTCAAGATTTGAAATAGTTTCTTCAAGCTCCTTATTTAATTGCTGGACGGAATCATTTCACACACGGTATTTTTTCAGTCCATACGAATTAATAAAATTCGTAAGGTCTTTGAAATATAGGGTACTTACAATTTCGTTGCCCAGATCTCTTATTTTTGCATAAGCAGCCTATCGACGAGCCAAAGACCGTGGAAACGTTTAACATTACATTTGGCGCCATTTTCTAAATATAAGCTTTTGAAAGGGACTCGTGTAATTTCAGCTTTAAAGCTCTGCCCGAAAATTTGATCAGCAATTTTCGTTGGTCCGCCATAGATCTTGATTGTAATTGTGAGCCAACGTTTTCTAGGGTGGAGAGAAAAATCAGAGAACTGGAGAAGACCGTTTGGAACAATATATCTGTTGGTAGCTCGTTGTGACCTTTGAGTACGTGCAGTATACAATCGATTTTAATAAGTCTAATTTTAACTTTATTAACTTGACTCAATTTCAATGTAAAGCAGTTGACAAGACATTAAACAGGATCACTGTTTCATTCAACTGAGGGTGTTAATCCCTAGAACTGGATTAAAGGAAGACAATAGCAAAGCGGTGTTATATTACGACTCCTACTGCGAAACAACTCACTTTTAAAGTGAGTTGTTTCACTTTTTAGTCGGTCAAAGCTCCTCGTGATAACCTCTTTGCTATCAAGCACACTAAAAAAATAAGTATGACTTACGTGTCACAACCAATCAGGAAAAAATCATTTTTCGTTTGGTTTTTTTTTTTTGAGGACTATAAGTTAGATACGACTAATAATGTTACCTTGTAAAGATTGTGGACAAATTTTTAAATTTTCAAAATTTTTAAAATTTTAAAACACTTTAAAAAGCCTTTGGATAAGCTAATCAGACATTTTCTTGACATTAGAAATATGCAGACAATGTCACTGCAAGCTTAAAGAAGAATTTTTGGAACAACCTGACGAAAAAAACAGCTTTAGCAACATAGATTGCGTCGTAGTTGCTGAATCATATTAGCCATAGCACACTGTTAGCCGGACACCTAGGTAAGGAAAACAACCATTTCAAGAATAAGCACAAATTTCTATTGGCCAAGACCATCATTTAATGTGGGTAAGTATTGTTTAACATGTCCTGAATGTCAGTTGGTTGCAAGGGAAAATACTGCCCTTAGAACGCCTCTTTGACCAGTGCCCATAGAAACAGCCATTTATAAAAATTGTCATAAACATAGTGGGAGAACTACCAAGGAGTAAGATAGGGAATATGTATATTCTGACAGTAGTTCATTTTGCAACTCGATATCCGGAGGCCTTTTAGGCTGAGGACTACACATTCCAAGGCAATCGCAGATACTTTAATATCATACTTCTCTAGGATGGGTATTCCAGAAGAGTCTCTGGTCGTGGTAAAAATTTATGGCACACTTATAACACGCTGTTTTAGCAGCTCAGAATCACTAGAATCAAAACGTAAGTATACCATATATACCACAAACAAAACTATTTTATGTGTTCCTTTTTTCCGAGAGTCCTAAAGCTTTGGAACAAATTGCCATCCCATTTCAAGAATCTCAACTTGAAGCAATACAAAGAACAGTTATATAATACATATTATAACAAACTGCAAATGTACCAGCCACCATAAACTGTCTCCACCTCTGGCTGTTTTCTCTTGTATATAATTTACCATTACTGATTTTTTTTTTTTTTTTTTTTTTTGTCATTCTTATAGCATTTAATTTTAACTGTTTGATATGATGTTTTAACTTTAAAAAGCTGAAATTTCATTGTCTTCCAATAAATTTATAATGGTGAAAAAAATTTATTTACCAGGGTACTTTGACGCCTTGTGAAAAGTAACGAATTTTCAAAAAATCTTTTCACCGTGTGCTAAATATATTAAAAGACCGATATTAAGAAAATGAAAAGTCGAAATAATATTCTAACCGTGACTAAAAGCTTTTTTGGGGGTTTTTATTCTGCGACGAGAAATAAAAATTTAAAGTTGGAGAAATTTGTTATACTTGGCGAGACTTTTAATGTTGACTGTTTTAAAATTTATCTAACAGCCGGTGGTAAACACATTTTTTCTTTTTATTTATTTCTTCTTAAAGCGTATAGGTTCATAATTACTGTCCGTAAAAATCCTTGTTGGTCCAGTAAAGCCTACTTCTATAAAAGCTGAAACATAGAAGGATATTTCCAGTAGATTTTCCCTTTAGTAAATGCGAACGTGACATGTACATTCGTGACTCGGCGTTATCAAAGGCCACACCTAATTCTTTGTTGAATGCCGCGTCTCCCGACTCCTTGGTCACACTTATGGTCACGCAACGGCTATTTGTAAAAGAACCCGCTTCGACTCTTATCTAGAAAAATTGCATCTTTCTTAGAGCTAATTTCAATTGTATTAATCCACACCATGTAGTGTTACTGCAGTAGCTTGAGGTGGTACTTTGCTATCTTACGATATTTTGCTCTTTTAGGTAATTTTTAAATTCATTTGATTGAGCGCACCGGCCGCCGTTCTTTGAAATTTCTCCAACTTTAAATTTTTATTCCTCGTCGCAGAATAAAAACCCCCAAAAAAGCTTTTAGTCACGGTTAGAATATTATTTCGACTTTTCATTTTCTTAATATCGGTCTTTTATTATATTTAGCACATGGTGAAAAGATTTTTTGAAAATTCGTTACTTTTCACAAGGCGTCAAAGTACCCTGGTAAATAAATTTTTTTCACCATTATAAATTTATTGGAAGACAATGAAATTTCAGCTTTTTAAAGTTAAAACATCATATCAAACAGTTGTTTAAGAATTAAACATGTAGATATTTTTGCAAAGGCACGCGAGCCCCCCGAAGTTGGAGTATATTCTGGCTCTCTCAAAGGGTCAATTATTGACAAATTCGTTTTTCTCGTTTTTCTCGGAAATGAAGCCATATTTCGACAAATGAAACATACCATGATATATCTTGCATATAGGCCTACCTAATACCAAAATATGAGCGAAATCGAATTTTTGACTGTTGCCGGCAAATTTTGATTTTGTTCGATTTTTGCTGACATCTTCTCTTAAATGGCTAAACGAATTATTATTCTATCTATTTTGGGAACCCTGGTTTTTTTTTCTGATGGACTGGTACCAAATACCCCAGCATGCATTTCTACTAGAGTTTTGTTGTCGGCCATTTTGTATTGATGCTTCTCTGTTTAGCTGGTAAGTACACTCTGTTGGTTTGGATGTTTTAGCATTTTGTTTTTAAAAATCTTAATATTCAAATAGCTAATGAAGAATATGAAAAATCAATTGCTCCTTTATTCCAAACACTGAAATATTTTATTTAATTTTGTCAGTTTATTTGGTACTGATAGCAATTAATGGAAAGACTTGACTGGACGAAGTGTGTTTTGTGTCAAAAAGATAACGATGAATCACTGCAGTGCCCTGCTAATTCAAAACGTAATGATATTGGTTCAGGGTACAAAACACTCGTTTCGAATCTTCGAGAGTTTTATGAGCTGGATCCTAACCTTTTGCCTTTAGATTATAACTTTCTTAATGAGGGAGATGGGATAGAAAAATGCTTGGCAACCAACAAGGCGTGTTGGCATAAGAGCTGTGCTCTTAAGTATAATACCAATGAGCTTAAAAGGGCTAGAAAGCGATATTGTTCTGAGGTAGTGGAGACTGATCAATCACGAAGATCGAAACGCTCAAGAACTAGCCTAGAATATTCTAAGCAAACATGTTTCTTCTGTGACGAGCCAGAAGATAAGGATCCTTTGCATAGTGTGAGTACCTTTGGCTTAGACAGTCGGGTACGACAATATGCTTTGGAATTACAAGATGAAAAACTTTTGGTCAAACTAAGCTCCGGAGATTTGATGGCACAGGAAGCAAAGTACCACAAGACGTGCCTTACGACGCTTTACAACAAAGCACGCTCTCAAACATCCAACAAAGACCCTAAGAAAAACAAGGATGAAAGTGTGGCTGATGTGGCCGAGTTGATCTCATACATAGAAGAAAGTCGTTCTGATTCAAAGGGTGTCCTGGTTTTCAGGTTGAAAGAGCTAGCCAACATGTATGACTCTCGTTTACAGCAACTTGGTTTGCTTGGAAAATCTGTTAACTCTTCTAGACTAAAGGACATAATCCTTGCTAGTATTCCTGATCTTCAAGCTCACCAACAAGGTCGTGATATATTGCTTGCCTTTAAAGACGACATCGGGGTAGCCCTGCAGAAAGTATTGGAAGAAGACAACGATATAGAGGCTAAGCACCTAGCAAAGGCAGCTGGAATTTGTAGAAGAGAAATGTTGTCATCAAAGTCAACTTTCCTGGGAACGTTCGAGGAACACTGCCAAGAAGATTCTTTACCATCATCACTTAAATCATTGATTAAAATGATTCTCTATGGACCAAACATTAAGGAGCAATTGGAGAATAACACCTCTCAAGCAGCATTAACTATTGCTCAATTGCTTCAGTTTAACTGTTCTTCCAGACGGCGGGAAGAAAGAACTTCTTATGGTCATCGTCATAATAAAGATCGTGAGACACCTGTCCCGCTGTATATCGGCCTATATACTCACACATTAACTCGTAAACGCGAACTGGTAGACTGCCTTTACAAACTTGGCATTTCCATATCTTATGATCGAGTTCTTTCAATATCGACTGACATTGGAAATACGGTATGCCGCAGGTATGAAGAAGAAGGAGTTTATGTCCAGGTAAACTTCGAATAGAGCTCTTTACGACTGCGGCCATTGACAACATTGACCACAATCCCAGTTCCAATACCTCAATACATCATGTGCACTCATTCGATGTGGTTGCAAGAAAGGATGCAGATCGCGATGTTCTTGTGCCAAGGCGGTGTTGAAATGTACAGCACTGTGTTTGTGTGGAGGAGAATGTTCATTGGAATGAATGGAAGGTAAATAAATCAAACCTATAGTTATTTGTATCGGAAAACTTTATGATTTACTAACTACAATTAATTATTCTCAAATGTTTATTAGATATCTCAATTTGAACCATGTCGATACCAGCTGCAACGTCTTGGAGGATACAGAAACCAGCTCGACATCTTCGAGGATATCGATACCAGCTCCAACATCATATGTTTATTAGATAGCTCCAGATACTATATAAAGCAAGAGATACAAATCAAATCCATTGGGGCATGTGCTATTTACCATTACTTATATTATATGGCATCAATATTTCGCGCGCTCTGATTGGCTTTTCAGCGGGCAAGATTTTTTTTGCAATGACCAGTCATTATAAATTTTTTTTTAAATTCATTTTTTAAAGTTCATTTTTATTAAAAAGCGCTAAAAATGCCATATAATAAATAACTTATTGACCTCGTCCGTTCGTTCATTACAGGAAAATCTCAGACCTCGGTCTTTTCTGTACGGACCTCGCTGCGCTCGGTCAGTACTGTCAAGACCTCGGTCTGAGATTTCTTTGTAATGACCTCACTCTCGGTTAATAAGTGATATTTAATCTTACTTGACTATATGAGCATACAGAACGGGATTAAAAACTAAAGAGGTAAATATATTTCATAAGAATTACAAAAAAGACCTCGGTCTGAGATTTCCCTGTAATGACCTCACTCTCGGTTAATAAGTGATATTTAATCTTACTTGACTATATGAGCATACAGAACGGGATTAAAAACTAAAGAGGTAAATATATTTCATAAGAATTAGAAAAAAGTGTAAATCTTTAACCAGTAGCCTCGTTTTCATGCAAGAGACCCTCTTAAATGCCCAGCATTTGCATTCAGGGCACTACTTTACGTTTGAACTGCTTATAAAAAAGGCAAAATCTTTAACTATGCTAAATGTGGTAGATTTAGAATAAAATAAACTTAGAATTTGGAATTTAGCCTCGTTTCCATGCAAAACCCTCCCCTAAATACCCTATAATTGGTTTTTAGCAATGCCTCCATATCTAAATCATTTTATAACATTGTAAGCTATAATTGTGCCAAATTTCATGCTTTCTTCACGAAGTGAACGATTTTTCACATATCCAAAGTCATTGAATATGCATGTTCTGTTGAAGGAAGGTTATTTTAATATACTTTCACGTGAGAATGTCCCTCAGGGTAATCCTGATTGGCTGTTGGGGCGTATATAAGTCAAACGACGCCATACATAAATTACTCGGTGACAAGAAATCAGACGAGACGCTCGCTCTTCGTTGACTTCCCTGCACCCCGACTATTTGTGAGATGGGCGATCATGATAATCAAGTTCCAGTGGCAAATCCTGATGCAATAGCTAACTTGGTTGAGCCCGCCCAAGCCGATGAGGCAGTAGCTTCTGCGGGACCAGTAGCGCCTGCAGCACCAGCAGCGCCCGTTGAAAACCGACCTGAGGTAAGTTGTGAAGTATAGCAAAGTTCGATAGTTTTGCTGGTTATATCCTGTAATGTTATTTGATAGGCGAGAAAGATTCTTATTAACTGGTTAAAGTTGTAATAGGAGCGTTTTATTATACTTCAAGTTCGTTATTTATAAACGGATCGTCGACAGTTTAGCCGGTTTCGCAATTTGTATATATGACATTTATATCGATCTTATCTAGGTAGTGTATTTATGTTTAATTGTTTCTGATTGTTTTCTATATGTCCGTGAACTTGAATATAATTTTAGTATTGTGTTGCAAACTGTGATCATGTTTGTAGAGTGAATGAGATCGTGATCGTGTCTCTTGAAAACATTTCAGTAAAGTGTTGCAAACTGTGATCATGTTTGTAGAGTGAATGAGATCGTGATCGTGTCTCTTGAAAAAATTTCAGTAGAAGGTTGCAAACTGTGATCATGTTTGTAGAGTGAATGAGATTGTGATCGTGTCTCTTGAATATATTTCAGGAAAGGGTTGCAAACTGTGATCATGTTTGTAGAGTGATTGAGATCATGATCGTGTCTCTTGAATACAATCCAGTAAAGGGTTGCAAACTGTATCATGTTTGTGTGAGCAATGAGACCGTAATTGTGGTTTTTGTTCTCAATCCAGTTAAGTGTGGCAAACTGTGATCATGTTTGCGAGAGTGAATAAATTATAAAGGTTTGGCAGGAAGGAATAACAGCTTTCGTGTGTCTAAAAAATTGAATTCAGTTAAGTGCAAACTGTGGGGACATTGGTTAGTAATTGAGTTAGTAAACGTGATTTGAACCGTTCTAATGGTAGCTATTAGTTGAGAGTATATAAAAGTGATGATGATGTGTTAATGCATCAAACTCTCTTATTTGTCTAGGATCCTCAAGTGAGAGGTTTGAGGGAAAGGCTGGAAGTCCTTGAGAGGGAGAAAAAAGACTCAGTAGAGGGAACTTTGGCCAAGATATTCTTTATGCTACGTACCAAAGATGCGCCATTTTCGAAAGACGGCCTTAGATCTTGTTCTCAACCTTAAAATGGTGGCGCAGGAATCCAACCATCCAAAGGCGGGATACTACAGAGCAGTACTTCAGGCTTTACGAGAAAAAATGTCGTATCCAGATGAACTGTTTAGACATTACATAAATGGGTTGCTGGGAGACAAAGATCAGGAGGAAGTATTGAAGAAGATTGCTCAAGTGGACAAAGCCGAAAAAGCTCGGCCAACTCGTCAGCCTAGGGTCGGTGCAAGAGCTACCCCTTATGACGTCCGCTGTTATGCTTGCAATGCGATCGGCCATCTTCAGAGGAATTGCTACCTGCACCATCATTGCCAGGGGAGAGGAAGGGGCCGATTTAGGGAACCGGCTGCACCTCAGTAATACAACTGTACGTTGCAAGATAACTCTAAATGAGTAATTCTTTTTTTTCTTGTCAGATTTAGTATACATACACATGGCTGTTGGATGAAATTGGCTTTGTGTTATAAAAGAAGGCAGAATGAGTCACTGTGTGTAACATGATTGTTTACTTGATGGTTTTGCTTATTACAAATAAAGAATATGAATTTATATACGTATCGTTTCTAGCATGTCTTTCTTATTAGTATTTGCCTTTTTTGCCATTTAATCTCGGGTCAGGGAGTGTAACTTGCACGGGTTTGCCTTTCGTCTGGGCTGCCTGTGTTGCGTCTCACTTTGTCGTGGTCGTGGTGGTTACTCTCTCCTGGTCAGGGATCCCATCCGTAGGTCGTACCATAAATTCTAGTTTTAATCAGGTTTTGTTTCGTATTTGGTGGTCCTAGTTCCCTTCTCATTTTTATTTTTCTAGAACAAACGTCGTCGTATAGAAGAGGAATGTAACAAGTTTAAGATCTTTCAGTGGGAATTTATGGACCCAGAGTTTGATACAAAGTTGCTGTCCAATGGACAACCCGCTGTTGCAAATGTATCTTGGGTCTCTATGGATGGGATCCCTATCCAGGGGGGAGTCACAGTAGTTGAAACCATTCAGGAAATTTTGTCGAAAGAGAATGCGCCTGTATTAACGTCGCTAATTTTCCGTAACCCTGAAACTATTGTGGCTGGCGGTATACACAACAACCTGGCATTATGGGAAATGGTATTACAGCAGCACCCAGAAAGGGACAGGATTCTTTCGTGGTTGCGCGATGGAGTTGATATACTCGAATTTCGTGAACATTTTTCTGGATTTTTAAAGGAGTTAAATATGACTCAGATTTCCCAGTATTCTCGGAGAACGACTTGTAGGAAGTCTAAGTTGTGGTCTTCCCGCCATGAACTAAAGCTTAATTACACAAACAAACGATCGAGTGTCCACATATTAAAAGGATTGTGACTGATATAAACTCGCAAAGTAATCCAAAAAGTCAAAACTTACCATTGCTATGAGCAAATGACTTGGTTTGATTCGGTATGTTTGCCTTCTAGTCCGCTAGGACGATGATCATCGATGCAATTCCATGTCAGTGTATTTTGGGGCCAAAAGTTATACTTCGTTTGTTTGGGATGATTTTCCAGTATTCAGGCTCTAGCGACTAGCAAAATTCACCACATATATCTGCATACCTCTTCATTTTAATTTTCCAAAATCGTTAGAGTGATTTACAAATCATTTTATCAGGGAAACCCAATATAACTTCAACATATTTACACTCAGAACCATTTGGTGTATGTTGGATGACCCTACAGCACTTAGCAGGTCAATGTAATTCGATGTTGTTATTTGATTCCTCATTAAGAAGTTATCTGATTACTTTAGAAAATCTAATTACGTTCCCTGGTACAATAGTCAGTCATGACGTATATGACCCTCTTCGTCCAAGTTGGTCATACATATTCCTGACCAGAACAATACATTTGATCATGACGTATGACCCTCTTCGTCCAATTCGGTCATACATATTCATGACCAGAACAATACATTTGATCATGACGTATGACCCTCTTCATCAAAGTCGGTCATACGTATTCCTGACCCGACATAAACACGAATCAAGGCAATCAAGTGCAGTACGAGATCGGCTGAAGCTGAATGTTTTAGACCTTAAGGTCCGGCGGAGTAAACACTCGTGTTCAATTCTCTTTCACCATACTCCACATTATGACCTCACTATGCGTATCTCCTTTGCGCATGCGCAATAGCCACGTTTCAAAGTTACATTGTTATGCAAATTAACATGGTATAAAAGGTAGTGACCAGCAAGGCTCGTCCTCTTCTTCTTTCGTGCTGGCGCACTCAGGTAAGCCCACGTTTCCTCTGCTTTTTAAAATTTTTATAAGCTATCGTCTTCTGTGTTGCATTTTTTCTTCTGTGTTGCATATTTCACATGTACGCAACGGGTAAGCGCTTAGGAATAAACCCGGGGCTCATAATTGGGTGTTGTGAGGGAAAAGCTTCTGCAAAGACCGGAAAGTCAAAGATCGATGACCAAAAATATAAGTTCGCTTACTTCAAAGAAGAGGAGTTACCCGAGGGGTGTGTGTTATTAAAGGCTAAGTAACGTGAGATATCAAAGAAGGACTTTGACATCTAATACGAAAAAAAAAGATGGTTTAAGAATATCTAGCTTATCATAAAGAGAACAAGAGAATAAAGAAAAATGTCACTAACAGGACCAAGGCTAACAACTATGATAGATTATAATGCAAGTAACCTACGATTCTCTAAACCAATACAAAAAGAAGTACTAGGAAAGAAGATAAAGTACAAGATAATCGAGATAAACACGAAGTACGATGACAAGGAAACAACAGGAAAGCTAATAGTACCATCTGGGTGGGTATTCTCGTTCGGACCTTCAGAAAGCTTATTCGAAGGATCAAAGAAGGACTATAGCCTACCATTATGCATGTGGAATCGCGAAAGACCAACCGAGGACCAGGAAAAGTGGATAAGATCCTTCGACGAGGTCGTAGATATGTGCATCGGAGCCGTACTACACTATAAGGAAGAACTAGGACTAATAGAACTAACTAGATCGGACCTAAAGAAGATCAAGGGCGGACTAAATCCCTTGTACTGGAAACTAGAACCGGTAACAGGAGAAGATGGGAACGTTAGGTTAGAAAAAGTAGAGGGAAGAGGACCTACGTTATACCCAAAAATACCAACGAACAGGGCTACGGGTAAGCTAGGAGGAAGATTTTACGACGCGTCCGGAAAAAGAATAGATCCAGAAGAACTCATTGATAAGAAAATGGACGTAGACGTTGCGTTACACATCAGTAACATATACGTAGGATCTTCAGGTAAAGTAACCTTAGTCATAAGAGTATGGGAAGCAAACACCAAAGATCCTAAGGAGTACGAGAGACTACTAAAGCCAATTCCAGAAATAGAGGAGTCAGATTCAGAGATAGATGAAGAATATCCCTCTACCTAAACAACATCCAACCTACTCCCACCGATACGATGAGAATTACCGCTAAGTTCACTTCATGTAAACTATCACCAGTAGGCTTAAGATTCCTCTTAGGACTCTTAACAACGCTATCGGTCTTCCCAGTCTTAGTCACGTCGTCTTCCTTCTTCCCAGTCTTAGTCACGTCCTCTTCCTTCTCCTTAGTCGGTGTGTGATCTGACCCACCAACCATCTCAGTGTTCACAGCATTAACACCAAAGGTCATGTCCTTGGTGGCCTGCTGGAGCTTGTTGTTGTAGCCTGGTATTGACCCTGTGTTTATTACCAGATTAGAAGGAAATAACCAACACCCAGGGGATATGGCAAAGTTTAACCTGACCCGAGCATCTTGCACGGCACGCTGGTAACTTTGAATGCTTCTTGAGATGCCATTTTCTATCACGGATGACTCAAAAAGCACTAAGAATTCCTGTCTAGTTTGTTGGGCCGACCCAGAGGAACCTACGATGCTGCTCCTGGTATTAACCTGAGAACCAAGAACGCAATAAACGAATGCTTCTATGCTCCTGTTTATTCTGGCTAACCCCGGTGACGTTAGACCCTTACCTTTCTGTGGTATGAAGTACTTCCATTGATCCTCACTCTTGGGGTTGTAAAGATAATCCATGGGTAGGTGAGGTACGACACCTCCGAATTGGTAAATACCACCCGGCCATATCTTCATCCAGGAGACAAAGCCGGGGTCAAGATCCTTGCCGAACTTTATCTTTCCTTCCTCCATGTAAATGTCTCCTATCCCACCATTTGAGCCCTCGGTAAAGCGAAAGTCCTTTGGAGCATTGAACTCATTCACTATCCTTTCATACGCTACCGCATCATGATTTAAATTCACAGGATCAAAGATCTTGTCCCCAGGCAGTGGGCTTTTAAGCTCATAGAGCAGCCTACGAATGGTAAAGGCAACATGAAACCGTAAGAAGCTACCTACCTGGTCATCCATTAGCATGTTCTTTGCCACACCACAACCCGATGTTGCGCACCATAGGACAAGGTTTAGTCTCTGAGGCCAAAAAGCAATACTTGGACCCCCAATCCATCTGTAGGCATCTTCTTTCCTATGCTTAATACCTATGTTTACGAATAAGTTCCTAACCCGTATATCAAAGTACTCCTTTGAGACGTATATCCTTAGCTTCGTAAAGTCTCCTACGGCAAGGTCTTTCTTAAAATCCTCGTGAGGTGGGTAGGTCACGGGTTTTAGTAGGTACTCTGGGGGAAAGTTGCCTTTTGGTCTTTTAGGTTTAGGCTTAGTGAGCTTGGGAAGGGGGTTGGGGTTAGGAATGGGGGGAACGTATGGGAAAGACGTGTGGGTATAAGATGGTGGGTGGTAAGTGGATTTGTGTGTGGGAAATTCCGTGATGGGATTACCCATCCATGGAGGGTCGTTACCATGAGTAACGTATCGATCACTTTCAACATCGTTACCAAATGCATCGAACATCTTTCTTCTTTTATATGATGTATTTCTTTCCCATTAAACCTCTATTCTATCCTCGCGATGAATCCTATACTCGAAACCTCCCAGTCGGAACACTACTTCCTTGGTTGTGTGAGTTGTTGAATAAATTCCTCTTTCACCTCCTTCCTTAAACCCTCGATGTCGAATACTTTTTTTTGCGAAAATTCTTCGTTCTTCTTCATCCTAATCTCTCCCCTAAGTTTCTCGTACTTCTTCATTTCACCAAGAATAAGAGTAAATTCTTCCTCACTAATCCTGTTATCCTTCAAAGCTTTCGAGACAAGATCATTAATACTATTAAGCTTAGAACGAATGAGCTGAACCATCTTCTCGTGCTTGCTTACTTTCACAGTCAGCTTCTTAACAGTCATTCCACACAAGGCAGAAACAACCCCCATGAAACCCCCCAGCGCAGACAGTGGTATTCCAATTGCCAATCCCGGGCCCGTGAGTGACGTACCAATGCCTCCCATCGTAAACAAGACAGAAAGACTTCCCGAGGTCATTGAGAAAGTATGGAAAAACAACCTCCATCGCGAATATTTCTTTCGCACTTTTTCGTATCGATCGCGCTCACTTTCTAACTTCGTGAGTACACCATCTACCTTGTGTAGTCTAAAATCCTCACCATCAGTGAATTCTGGAGCTGTTGGATAGAGTCTTGTTGTTCTTTTAATATCGTTATCCACCATTCTTTTGTATATTACGTTACTATTCTTATGTGATTTCTACTGCAATCATCATTGGATATATTCCATCGCGGATGATGTTATTATCAGCATCAGTAACCCAAAATCTGATACTACTGATCTTTTCTCCCAAGATGGGGGTAGTGGGGGTATTGTTGAAGACATGTGATACGTTCTCACCAAGATCCCCCGCACCTATCGTGGAAAGCATCTGGGAAGGAGCGAATGTCTTGTATGATAACGAGTCACGTTGTTCGTTGATTAGGGTATGAAAGGAGTTCACGAGGCTACAATGAAGACAAAGAACGGTAGGGGATTTCTTAAGAGTTATCGGGTGTGCTTTCTTTTTCTCTCCATCCCAAGGTAGATCCTTAGGTACCCCCAAAAAAGAGGCTAAGTTTGGACTTAGGGTCGTATCCTTCTTGGAGGTACTTACGACCCATTTCTTCTCATCATCTTTTTTCACCTTCAAGGGAAAGCTTTGTTCTCCCTCAAGGAAAGATACGTATCCATGTGATAATTCCCCCGAGGAATCTTGAGACTAACCTTTCCACTAGCAGCATACACGAGTCCTTCTTCCATGAGATCATAGAGCCCATTCTTAAACATGTAACTCAACGTCATCTTAGTCTTCCTGCTTATGGGATACTCCAACCAAAACGTCTCATCCGGCTTCCTTAATGTCACGTAAAATCTTACCATTTATGTCCTTTATCCTTATCTCTTATATCCTTATCTCCTTTTATTCTTAAATTCTTCAACCACATACACCACCACAACCATGATCAACAACCACGCATTCTTAGCCAAAAACCCAACAGCCTCTCCCGCCGTCTTGAATAGGAACGAAGCGATAGAGCCTATCATCCCAGGTAGCAGCCCCGCGACCTTCTTACCTAGATTCTTCAAGCCCCCCGCCATGACGGATAACCCTGCCTTGAGTTTGGAAAGAATGAATCCAACTACCGCGAGGGTGGCTGCTACTACAGAAGCTGCGGTGATTCCCCCTGCTTTTTTGAAGATCTCTTTGATGCGCTGTTTCAGAGGAACTTTTTCTGTTATAGCTTCGTTTTCTGCATCTATTCGTTCGTTTTCTCTCTCTAGTTCTTCTATTCGTTCCTCATTAACAGGGTCGTTCTCCTCTTTCAACCTTCCGATTTCTTTTTTGTTTCGTTCTATGATTCTTTCGTTCCCTTCCACGGCTTCGACCCATCGCTTACCCAAGGTTTCCTTCATCTTGGGGGGGAAAGTCTCGGGTTCGTCTAAGAAGTATGTCTTAGAGTTACTTTTTCCCAACTTCAGCGTTACCCTACCAACTTCATCTTCTCCGACTAGTACCATCTCAGACTTGCCTACTTTTTTCTTGGGATCCCGTTTTGGATAGAGCTCCTTTACCTCTTCTGCAGCAGCCGCCATTCTTTCTTCCCTTTCCGTAAGTTCCCTCCTCCTAGCTTCCCTTCCCTCAAGGTTACTCATCTCGAACTCTTCGACCTTCTGTCTGAGTCTACTACGATATGCACCATTATCCTCATTCTCTAACCTCTCGTACCCCTTTAATTCCCTATCACTCATCTCCCTCCCCCTCTTCGAAAAGAACTCCCTAACTCTCTTTATCCAACTACTCTTACCTATGTCCTCACTCTCAATCAAGGGGCCTGAGTCATCATTGATATCGGAACGCCCCTCTTCCGTAAGTGGATCAAAGTCTATCTCTCCTCCTTCTATCATCTTTTATTTTACTCTAGAAATAACATATATTAAAGCCAAGATTCCCCCTATCCACAAGAAATTCATCACGTACTTCTTTTGCTCGTTTGCTTCGTAAGCCCCTCCAAAACCACCATTACGAAGCCTATCAATATACGAGTCATCATCCTCACTAGGTAATCTCATACACCTATTTAGATCTTCTTCAGTCATCTTGATTGCCCTAGTCAAAAAGAAGTGCTTAAGTCTCTCGTACTGAGACCCCTTGGTCATGTTCTTACTCCGCAATAACCATTCTCTCTCATTATCATTGATGGTAACATGTAACTCTTCTTCACGTTCTACCATTCTTTTATATTACTCTAAGAATAACGTACGTTAAAGCCAACATTCCCCCACCCACGTAAAGCATCTCGTACTGCTTCTGCTTCTTGCTTGGCTTGTAATAATCTGAGAACTTAGGTTCCGGATATTTCTTATCAAGGGACGCGGGATCCGGATGAGTCTTAGCATAGAGAAAAAAGTCTTCATCTGTTTCTTTCATGTTCTTTTCTGCTATCTTCTTATTCTCGTATCGTGCGTCTAAGTACTCTCTATACTCTTGTTTCTTCTTTTCCCACGCCCCCATATCCCTCTGATACGCTTCCAAAGCCTTATCATGACGAATCTTTTCCTTCATTGATCCACCAGCACCTGCTAACCACTTAGCAAAGTAAGACCCTCCCACGAATGCTGATGCATTAAGTATCGCTCCACCAATCGTCAATCCTACTGCTGCGAATGACACCATTTTATCTTTCATTGAGAAAGATAAGTGTTTAGACATTTTTTTGGTAGTTCTTAGACACCCACGGGTAAGATCTTCTTCTCTTCTAGGTAGTCCTTCAAATACGTGGAACCCGCGAGCACGGCCACCCACTTACCATAATTCGTCAAGCTATTGGATGGATCGCTAATGAATGACTCTTTCATCATCTTCTTCCCTACGAAACCTATTCCCGCAGCGATTCCTACGATCACTGCGGATTCCATGATCTTTTTCACGAGGTCATTTTCTACTTTCTTTGCCATAGCTTTTATTTGATGGGTATATCATTGCTTATATGAATTTTCCTTAAGGACCTTCCATTCCTATCGTGGGCTTGGACTTCGCCCTATTTGGAGTTGGAGAAGGCAGGGGAGTGTTATCCGCTGGAGTGGGAACGCTTTGATTGGACTGGGAAGGCATGGATGTCGAATGTTGGGAAGGAGCGGGATTACTCTTTCTCCACTTAAAGTATAGATCAGTAGCCGTTAGCCCAAGTCCTATCATGGTTAATACGCTAGTAAAGTCGAGCCCAGGCATCCACGTTCCCTCCGATTCTTCTTCTTCCTCCTTAGCTTTCTTTTCCACAGCTTTCTTTTCCGCAGCTTCCTTTTCTAGCAATGCTTTCTTAGCTTTCCTATTATATTCCACCAACTTCTTCCCAGCAGCAACCTTCTTAGGATCTTTTTCTCGAACGATCCTTTCTGGTTCTTTCATGATTCGTTCTTCATCAGCGCCTCCACCAACATTTTCTTCTTTTGGCGTTTCCATCTTTATTACTTATCAATAAGTGCTTAAGTCTTGCTTAAGTCTTGCTTAATTCTTGTCCGTATTCCCTAACAAGTTGTTCCGCGGGTTCCAAAAATTCCGGAGCTGCTCCAAAAAAATCCATCTTCACGTGCTTTCCAACTTGGAAAAGAAAATCTGCTAATGCTATGAACCTTCCTCCTCTCAACGCGACAAATCCGATGTCGTTGGTTAAACTTTCTCTCAGGAACTTATCCTTCTCCAAATCTTTGTTAAGTTCTTTTTTATCATCAATCGGAAGAACGCGCGAGATGATTTCTACTGCTATTCCCTGAAGTATATCCATTAACCCGCTCGCCATCTTAGCCCCCGTGGAGGCTTGATATCTGTTATAGTATTTCTTAACGTCCTTCTTAGACAATCTTTTAACATCTCCTAGACTTAGCTTGGCCCCCGTATATTCACTAATCGTTCCTAATGTGGTAAGTATGCAAAGTTGTTCGCGCTTTTCCGCTAGCTCTTCGTCATCCTCCTCCTCAGGATTTGACTTTGACTTCTTCTTTGGGGGAGTTGTTTCCTTTACTTCTTCTGTCTTTGAGGGCGTGGATTTGTCATCGTATTGTTCCATGATGGATCCCATGTTACTTTATCATCATCAACATATGCTTAGATCAGGCATTTCTAAATCTAGGCTTCTTCTTCTTCTTCCTCCTCCATCGGAAGTACGCGTGAGATGATTTCCGCTAGGAATCTATGAGCTACGTTCATGAACCCAGTCGTGGGCTGATACATCTTATGATATTTCTTAACATCCCTTGGTGGTAACTTTATGATATCTTCTATATTTAGTTCGCGCCCAACGTGTTCGCTAATCGTTCCTAACAAAGCAAGTAGGCAAAGTTGTTCGCGCTTTTCCCTTAAGTCTTCCACCTTCTTCTCGGGCTTGGACTTTACTTCTTTTGGAGGGGAATCCGTAACGGGTATCATTCTTACTTTATCATCATCAAGATACGCTTAAACCGGGTACTTCTACGTAGGATTGATGTGGGTGTATCAAGCAAAAACATATTCTGGAGTACCTTTCCTTCTTTAATATTTTCATCAAGGCATTCCTCTCTTCGACATCCATTCCCCCTCCGAATTCTTCGAACAGTACCTTATTCGACGACTTACTTGGAGTGTAGAAGGATATGATGCACGCAACGTTCTCACGGAAGGGTCTCGCGATGGAGGTAATTTGCTGGGTCAAAACCCAAATCGAGATCTTATCGTGTCTCCCCGAAAGCCCCATTCTAATGAAGTGATTCGACCTTTGTTTTAACTCTTTCGAGAAAGCACAATCATCCAAGATAATCACAGTGTCCTGCCCCGAGAATATCGTCTTACACGTGGAAAGTAGATCACAGATCTCATTCACGTCATCTGCCTTGGGTGACACGACGATGAATCTAGGATCCTCTTTAGCGAAGCCTCGATAAGTAAGATTCTCCACGTAAGTGGGACAGATAAGTACGATGTATTCGAACACGTATCGGAAACTATTCCTTAGCGTATTCACTAAATATTGAGTCTTTCCGCAATTCGTAGGACCTGTTATGCTACAGTGAAAGGGTGTCTTATCTTTTAGTTCCTCCATCCTTATTTATTGTATCATAACTATCTCTTAGTACCAGTTTTGCTTGAAACTCCTCTTCTCGAACTCCACCAATCCGTCCGCCACGACAAACAAGTAACACGTCATCTCCTCATCTGCCGTTCCAGCAGTTCTCTTAATGTACAACTTCACCCCTCCCTTCGTAGCGTAGTTCTTAAGTTCTTAAGTCAATCCACAAGGCAAACTTGTTCTCATAAAACTCCTTTGGAGTCATGTTATCCGTTATTCCATATCGCATTACGATCGACTCCCAAAAGTCCGTTGGTATCATACCATCGGAATACAACTTATGGGGCACGCTATTCACGTTGATGTCTACTTTGGTAATATTGGGGTTCGTGAACTTTTCTGAGTCCCTAGCGCCGGCCGTATATGGTTCTATGAATAGGATTAGGATTCCAGACATGGATCGTAGGGGTAAGTTGATCTGTTCGTTGATCACGGTGGTGTTCTTCTTGTTCATGGGGAAACTCTTGTGCATCAATACGTTCTCGTAGTAGAATCCCCTACCATCTTCATATCTGCTTAATGCTTCGTTTGCTAGATATTCGCTTGTAATGGTCTCGTACTCTAGTTCTAGATTGGATAGGGTATACTTAGCGTCCTCTTGGGCTGAGGTTACGATCTTTGCGCTTGTTGAGAAGGTAACCTGGAAGAGTAGAGTATCTACTAATCCGTTGGAATAATATACTCCATGAGAGTCGAGAATGGTGTGGGATATGGGGATTCTGTATCGTGTTCCATATACTTTCGCTAAGGCAACTTCTGCAGCATCATCCTCGGTCTTATCTCCAGCTGCCGTTCTTAGTTTCCGCATGTTTTCTGACGAGATCCCTTCTCTTAGCCTATTCTTTCGTTCTTCTTTCCTGAGGAATAAGTCGCCGTAAGTTTGATAGAGGTCATATCGAACCAAATCTCCTATTGGCCGCCCACCAAAGGTAACTCTCATCTCTTCGATAAGGTTCTTACCCAGGTTATTAACCACGGTCTTATTCTGATCCGCGGTGCTCCCATCCTTCAAAGCGAGATCGACTAAGAGTGCCACGCTTCCGGGAACAATAACAACGTTCTCCGGTAACTTGGGAATATGAACATCCAACGTTCGTCCAGGATCCACCGTGGCTGGACTAAAGCTCACGCGATGAATGTTCTTCTCTGCTTTGAGTCCGTAGGTCTGTTTAAAGAACCTATCTACATCAAGCTTTTCTGGAATTGCTCTTGACATCTTTCTTATTTATGTAATAACTAGTTACTCTCTTAGATACTATGGACGAAAAGAAACTTTCAAACGTTTATTACTCAACTGAAGGATATTGGAAGGGATATTCGGCGATTTCGAAGCTATCCGAAGCTACAGACATTCCTGAAGAGATCACAAGGAAGTGGCTTATTAAGCAAGCCTTGTGGCAAATATACCTCCCTCCCCCCACGTACATTCCCAGATTCCATTGGGACATTTCTAAGCCCGTTCAGATCCATCAAGCAGACTTACTCTTTATGCCCCACAATACCGTGAAGAGAAAGACGTATAAGTATGCTCTCGTCGTGGTGGATGTTGCTTCTAGATACGTGGATGCGGAAGCTCTGACTGCGAAGTACTCCACGGGAGTATCTGAAGCTTTGGAAAGTATTTATTCTAGAAGATTATATTGGCCTGAAACTTTGATGGTTGATCCAGGAACAGAATTCAAGGGAGATTTTACGAAGGTTATGAAGAAACGTGATGTGAAAATCCAAAGATCAGATCCTGGAAATCATAGAGCACAATCCCTCGTGGAGCGTGCTAATCGAACGATAGCTGAGAAGCTGTTTAGTCATCAGTATGCACAAGAGATGCTTATGGAAGTCTCTAAGACCCACGTTGGGGACACGAGGTCACGAGAATGGGTGGAACGACTTCCTAGCGTGATAAGATCTATTAACAACGAAGTCAAGAGAATTACTGGAAAGAAAGCAAAAGAGGCACAAAACTTAAAGTCCCTCGAGCTAAAAGATCCTATCTACAAAAGACCAGTGGGACCAAAAGAAAATAGGATCCCTGGAGGGGTTTTTGTTCGATACTTGTATGCCGCTGGGGAAGAGGAGGGAGGGCGACAACGCGCTACTGATCCCATTTGGTCTATAGAAGTTTATGAGATATCGCGCGCGACTATTAGTCCTAATCAACCTGTTCTTTACTATCTTTCTGAAAGTTACGTAAATCCTTTGACTGATATGGGAAGGCATGGAAGAAAGACTCCCAAGCGTTCTTTTGTTAGAGAAGAGTTACAGGTTATTCCCGAGGACACGGAACTCCCCCCTGATGGTGTTTTGAGTTAAAGATTATTCATGTAATGCCCATGGGCTAAGGTCGTGATAGGATCTCCTCGTGAAATTACTCGTTTGTCATCCCTTGAGGAAAGAGCGATCTTATTAACCTTTTCTGAAGTTATTTCGTGTGATCGACTTCTGAAGACTCGCATCGTTCTCATAAGTTCTTCTCCGTTAAATAAGCAATCCTTGTAGTGGGGGAAGCGAATACTGTTTTCCACGACGCATCTTCTGACTCCCTTGCACTTCTTTTCCTCTTTTCCTTCTTCTGTTCTGAAACAATAGAGTTTTGCTCTTAGCGTGACGAATTCCGTGACTTGCTTTCCGGCTGTCTCATCCTTCATCATTCCTCTTACTTTCTTGTTAACTCTCTTCTTTATTCCCGCGTGATCTTTGGGATAGTTGCTTGTATCGAATAACCTCTCGATGTCTTCTTCCATGTCTTTGTAAAGATCGTGCGTATGAATCTCGTAGATTAGACTATCAGTATCAGTGTAAAGAAGGGTTACTTTGTACTTATACTTCTTCTTGACATAGTTATAGTGAAAGTCATACATGAACTTCTTAGATAAGTCTAAGATGGACATTCCTAGGTAAATGGGCTTGTTGTACTCCAAGTGCGTTCTTCTCATATGAATGGCGGCTAACTTTTCGGAGAAGGATTTGGCTCCAATGAAGTTCGGCTTACGAGTTAGCTTATTCGCTTGCTTTTCGTTTATGACTAAGCGTATGTCTCGTCGATTACGAATGTTCTCCATGGTCTTTCCGAAGACAGAGTTGTTCATAAGCTTGAAGAAATCTTTCTCGAAATCGTTCGTCGCCTTGGTTCTTAAGTCCGTATTCAGATCAATGTACTTCTTTAACCAAGGGGATTCTTCAAAGGAAATTCCCCTATGGATCTTCGTGATTCTTAGTCCCTGGCTTTCGTAAAATTTTAGAGTATCGTGATGTACCACATAGTGTGACTTATCGTAGAAGTTCGGAATAAGCTTCATTACTCCACTTTTCGCTTTAAGGTGCTCTGGGGCAAGGGGATAGTCGTTATGGAGATTGTGCAATTCTTGAGGATATTTTAGGTCAACGTCCAAAATACAGGGAATTCTTCTCCACTTCTCCAGCTTCTTTTCGTTCATCCATTTGAAGCCCTTCGTTGGAAGGGATTGGGACATTGCCCATCCGTAGAGGTTATTCGCGTCCCAATAGGGAATGTAAGTGCTTTTTTCGTTAGGATCGTAGTTCTTCATGTACTTATTATTAGCCTTTGCGTAACGCTTACTTCCCACAGAGGAAATTCCTCCTCGGATTCCGCTTTCCATCATTAAGATCATATCTATGTCGTTGAGGAGTTCTAGTCGGATATTCGTGATTTTTAACATGGCGTCCTAAGCAAGTCCAGGAGCAGTGTAATACCAAGCAGGATCTAAGTCATAGTATCTTCTACAAACGATTCTGAAGTTCTCGAATACGTCCGCTAGGAGAAGTACATCCGTTTGGAGATATAGGTCGTGATAGTCTTTCATCGTCTTCATATCAAAGGTTTTCCATACTTTCCGCGCGTGTTCGTAATCTTCTTTTGTGATATCGTTATCATTAAGCTCTGAATGAAAGGCTTTCAGAGGAGGTAAGTGGCGTTCCTCTAACTTCGTAAGGGAATCCACGTACTCGTAGGGGTACACTCCTTTTCTCATCAATAAGTTAAAATGATCGCCTCCGTAAAAGGAACTGATGACTTCGAACTGGTCTTTCGTCAGATTGTTGGTAAGATTACTCAAGCTGGAGGACATGAACTTGTAGCTGTCAAGAAATCTCGCTTCTAAGTAAAGATCATGAATTTTCCCCTCTTTGTCCGCGTAGTGATCTACGACGATTCTTTTACTAAATGAGATGTATTGTTCCTCGTTCTTCGCGATGCACTTAATCTTACCTTTGCTGATTCCTAAGGCTTTTACGAACAGATGGGCGTCGTATCCTGAAAGATTGTGGAAAAAGATGGGAATAAAGTCCGGAAGTTTGTAATGAAGATTACACTTATTATGTGCCGCCCCTCGGAATTTCCCTGTGAGATGATCGTGATCTCTTACTTTGTCGCTTCCTAAGTCTTCCTTACAGATATGGCAGTGTGTCGCTTCTTCGTATTCCTTTCGATCCAGGTCGGTCATTACCATCTTTTTCTTCTCGGAAAGTTTTTCGTATAAGGAAAGGACATCCGTTTCTATTGATCTCATAAAGTGTTCTCCCAAGTCTTCTTCCTCTCTTTGAGCCGTGTATTTCACGATTTTTGGAGGAAGCGCGTTCTCATCGTACTTGATCATGTAACAGTATCCCGATGGCTTGTGCTTTTGGTAAGCTTCCGTAGAAGATCTTTTTGGGTTTGGAGAACAAGAAACGACTTTTTCTAGAATGCACTCGAAATCAGCGTAGATGACGAAGGGAACTTTCATAGAATGAGGGTGGTTTTTGAAGTGAAGTAGAGTTCCTTTCTTGGGAACGGTTACTTTTACGGATTTGTGTTGTCCACACCATTCAGAATGGTCTTGGAGAACGTTCTTGGCGCTAAAGGAGTTAAGGCATCTTAAGCAGAAGTGTTTCTTATGTTGATGATTCGATAGTTGGGAGGATAAGAGTCTCGATAAGTTCTTAATCCAACAATAGTGCTTCGTTTTCTCGTTGGAGATTAGTAGTAGAATGATGTTGTGCTCCCTGATTTCCCCTTCGTAAATCCTAAGGGGCTCGAATCCCCTCTTTTCGTACCCTAAGACACTAATCGCGTAGTCCTTGTTATTTTTCTCGAAGATTTTGATGTCTCGTAGCTCTAGGGGGAAACGAAGTCCATCCCAGTTTAGCTTTTCCGCGTTTTCCTTGAGCACCATTGATATCCTACCAGGATCTTTTCTTGGAGTAAATCGGGCAACGGTTACCGCCCACTTAAAGCATTGATCGTCCTCGTTCTTGGGGTTAATGATGGCCTTCTTTGTTACTAATTCTCGAGAAAGTGGAATGTACGTGCTACCTCTTAGGGGTTCGTATTTCGCGAAATGAATGCTTAAGGATAGTACTTTCCGTATGGCCCAGCCAGAACCCTCGTTTTGGAATTCACCTACTCTTTCTAGGATGTCCTCGGAAATTTTCTCGTATAGGTTTATTAAGTTCGTGCCTTTTGTCACGATTTCTGGTACTGTGTGGAAATGTCCTTCACTACTGACTTCTTGTCCGTCATTCCCGATCTTATGAAATTCACAAGTTAGGTAAAGCTTAATCTTCGTGGGTTTCTCAGCTATCCATATTGTCTCTAAGATGCGTTTTTCCTGCTTCTTCATAAATACGCGGGGATCCACGTCACGATTACGCCCAAGAATTCTATGTTCCTTGAGATACGAATCGAACGAGGATTTTTCCACTCTATTCTTTTTTTCCGCTCTACGATAAATAGCCTTTATTCTCTTCTTCAGCTTCGCGATCTTCACCTCAGCGCGATTCCTAATCTTGGAACGAACCAGTGGTAATAACCAGTCTGAAAAGTCTCTTACCTCCTCCTGAATTTTCTCGATGATGCGTGGTTTTGGATTTGAAGTTGACTTTGTCGGCCTTATTGGTGGGACTAGTGGTATCCTAGTCTCAGGAATAGGGCTGTCCAAAATATTCGTCATTTTTGCCTTTATGATAGCCTAGATATTCTTTGGAAACAATTTTCGTTTTCCACAGATCTCAAAGTTTGTCTTTGAGATCTTAATTGCCTTTAATTCTGAGGATTGGGCTTATAAGGATAAGGCTGACTAGTATAATCAGGATCCTTAGGACGACGATATTCGTTGTATCTTACGGAATGATATGGATTGTTATGAGGGTTGTTCCAGTGCGGATCTATCTGCGGAACAGAACACATCTTGTTGATCTTACTATTTATTCCTTTTCCTTTTGGCATCTTTCTTTATGATAAGCAAGATTTTTTTTCAACTTTATTTTTATTTAGTTATTTAGAAAAATCTCCTTCTCCTCCTTCTCCTTCTTCTCCTCCTTCTCCTTCTTCTCCTTCTTCTTCTTCTTCACTTCCCTTCTCCTTCTTCTTCCCTTCTTTCTTCTCCTTTCTCCCTTCACTTCCCTTCCTCCCCCTCCTCCCAAAAATAGCTCACCCCTTCCCTCTTCTCCCCCATCTCCGTGCTCACTTTTTGCGCACAGGGGTTCAGATCTTGGGGAAGGGGGAAGGCGAGGGTGGAATCGGTGGAGGATTAGGGGGGCTGGGTGTGATGTTTGGAGAAGGGGTACGGTCGTGCGCATCGGAATCGTTGCTTGGGCGGAGGTGATGTTTGGAGAAGGGGCATGGTGGGCGTCCTAGAATCGTGGCTCGCTTGGTCCAGTCTTTGGGGAAGGGGTACAGCGGGTGCGCTATAATCGGCCTATGGTACCTACTTGGCAATACAACTAATGTATCCGTTTTCGACATAACTATACTTGAAATGGCTTTGTGTTGTTTTTCTTTCAGCTTAAATTTCTTGTCATAACCAAGTTTATCGAGGGCAAATTTCATGCCTTGTTCAACAAGGTCCGCCATTTTGTTTTTATATCGTCTGTCATAATGCGCATGTCCGAGACAACCAGATTCTGGCTCTTCTGGTTTGGAGTTTTCCAGAGCCTATTTATTTCGTCGAGCATGCGCAGTAAGAAAGAAGGGCTCTGGGAACGAGATTGGAATATGCTTTTCTGGGAAAGCATGAGAGGATGAGAGTAACATGCCAGTTGGATTTGACAATTTCATTTCATGTTCATAGAATGAATAGCATATCAGCAAAACTCTCAATTGGGTTCTGAAATCTGGTCTATCCATGATATTGATTTCTTAAAAAATTGCTTATATCTTTTTCAAAAGTTCTCGTTTTACTATTGCCAGCATATTCTTTCACACCAAAAAAATTGCCATACTTATAATTTCATACTAATGAGCTGTCAAATTACGAAAGTGGTCAATAGGTGTATCATCACCAGCTATCCAACTGCATAGTTGAAATTCATGAATTTTGAAAAAATAAATATTGCTCTTAAATAATCTTACTAATGCTGCATTGCTGATAAGATGAGTTTATTTGTAGTGATGTCCTGAAAGATGGTTTTAAGGAAAAACTGAAGATTTTCAAAAGAAAAAAAGACTTCACTAAAAGAATTTTAAATTCATTTCCGTGATGAAGTTGAAGATACATTAAGTCACCATATAGCCCTGGAAAGTGCTTGTCACTTTATGATACAGCAGAGTAAAATTTTGTTTTGGGGCAACACTGGTATAAGTTTGTTTGTGGTAAAACTTTTTCTGTTCTAGAAAAAGGGACAACTTTGATGAACTAGTGTTAGTAATCCATCATATTGTGATATCTACTACAATATTTTTAACCAGTCAATCAGATGGCACATTGATACAAAAAAGAGTGTGAGAACGTGATAATCTGATTAGCTAACACTGTTATCAAATCAATCTGTCTAGTTTACTGTTATCTGATTTGTCAGTTTTATTCAAGTGGTTCCTATTAGTGTGTCCACACAGTATACCAGAAATTGCAACCTTTCATATTGCCTTTAGATTTTGAGAATATTAACTAAATAAGTGTAAATATACTAACATTTCCCTTTAGAAGCAATCATTTCACAAAGATTAAAAAAGCTAGATTATTTGTGGAGAAGTGATTTTGCTAGCCTCCACATGTGAATGTAATTAAACCGCTGATGAACTTTTTAAACTATTTAGATACCATGTATTCAAGATGAAAGCTCCCATTGGCATTTGTGGTCAGGCCAGATGATGGTCCTGGACCAGATAAAGATGCCATGAAATGTGAGCTACAGAACTTAGAAACAAAGAGATGTCCCGTATGTCCACAGGAAAGACTTATTAAATGAAAGACAAAGCAGAGCAAATAACAGCCCATGTCCAGTACTTTGAGTACCATATTCAAAAAAATGGTTACCACTGGATGTGCACAATGGCTAAGAGGCATGCATTAATAAGAAAAAAAACAACACGATGGAATTGATCTTGAGGATCAAGACGTTTTTTATTTGAAGATTTTGGTCAGCGGTCAAGGATGATGGCAGCAGTTTTCCCACTCTCTCATGAAATCTACTTTTCGTGTTAAATTTCCCTATATTTTCAGTGTTACTTTTAGTTTTATACCTTATGTTTACTTGGCCTTACTCAGTGCTTTATTCATGGATGAACAAAAACTTACAAATTTAATCGAAAGGATCTTAGATAAGAAAATCAACCCAATCGCCAAGACTCTGAACGACCTGAAGACGAAAATTGACAAGTTGGAAAATATTGAAAAGTCTATAGAGTTCTTAAGCACTAACTATGATGAGCTACTAGCCAAGATAAAGAAACTAGAATCAGACAAGTTACGACTTGAACAAGAATCTAACAACCTACGAATGGAAGTTCATAGATCTACTAACAGTATCGTACAGTTAAAAGAAGAGATCAATAACCTCGAGCAATATTCAGGAAGGGATTGTCTAGAGATCAAAGGGATACCATCAAGAGATGACGAAAATACCGATGAAATCATTAAAGAGATTGGAAAACTGGTTGATGTAGATATAGATGATGAAGATATTTCAACTAGTCATCGTCTACCGCTTCCAAAAAGTAGACCAAGTTCTGTTGCAAGCGAAGATCCTATCATCATTGTCAAGTTCACACGTCGGGGTAAACGGGATGAACTTTACGATTCTAGAAATGAACTTAAAAATAAATCTACGCGAGATCTTGGACTGGGTCGCCACCACGATAGAAAGATATTTATAAGTGAAAGTCTCACCCAACACGATAGGAAGTTATTCAACAAGTGCCTCAAAGCCAAAAAAGACCTGCAGTTCCGTTTTATTTGGACCAAACATGGCAAGATTCTCAAATAATTATAGACCAATTTCTTTAATTGTCTATTTTTAATCGTTTACTTGAGAAACTTATGTACAAAAGATTTTTGAGTTTCATTAACAAACACAACTTACTGTATGATAAACAGCTGGGCTTTAGAAGCAACCATTCTGCTGAAATGGCAATACTCTTAATTACTGATAAAATTCAGAAAGCTATTGACAGTGGGCACTATGCATCTGGGATCTTCCTAGATCTTAGTAAAGCATTTGATACTGTTAACCATGAAATATTATTGCAAAAACTTGAGAATTATGGCATTAGAGGAATAGCAAAGAACTAGTTCCAATCTTACTTGTACAATAGGAAGCAATATGTGGCAATAGGGAATAATAGATCAGATTCCCTACAAATCACGTGTGGGGTTCCACAGGTTCAATCCTAGGGCCTCTTTTGTTCTTGCTTTACATCAATGACTTTTATAATTCTTCTCGATTACTCGACTTTTATCTCTTTGCAGATGATTCAAACCTTTTTTATGCTAATAAGAGCTTGTTAACTTTAGAAACAACTGTAAACAATGAGTTGCTTTCTGTCCATAATTGGCTTTGTGCCAATAAACTGGTTCTAAATATAGAAAAATCTAACATTGTGATATTCCATCCATCACAAAAGAAACTATCTCACCAACTTAAGATTATGATCAATGACAAAGAACTTTGCCAGGATCAAAGTATTAAGTACCTTGGGGTGATCATTGATTCCCACCTAAATTGGAAAGCTCATATTGCACACATAATTACTAAAAAGATAAAACAAAACATTGGAGCTCTCTCCAAGCTAAGACATCTAATAAACTCTGAAATACTCAAGAATCTTTATTATTCTCTTATATATCCTTTTTTTACTTATGGTATTATAGCTTGGGGTAACACATATTCGTCTACAATTAAACCGTTATTTATTCTACAGAAGAAAGCCATACGAATAATAACTTTTTCTTCTTATAATGACCACACTAATCCTCTCTTTATAATGTTAAAAATATTAAAACTTGAGGATCTCATTTACTTCTATAATGCTATGTTCATGTATGACTAACATTTTGGCAGACTACCAAGTATTTTTGATTCATTCTTTGTTAAGGTCTCTCAAATACATAGTTATAATACAAGGCTTGCAAGTCTTCTTTTTCTCTCCCTCGCCTAAGAACCAACTATGGTAAATTTAATATTAAATTTAATGGAATCAAGGTATGGAATTCCGTAGACGAGAAACTAAAAAATCTTAGTAAACCGTTATTCAAAAAAGGTTTGAAAGACGGTTTGCTTAGATCATACCTTGACGATCAGCGTGAATAAATATCAAAATTTGTAAATTTCTATTGGTTATCGTATCTAGTTCGTATTTATTATATTTGATAATTAATCATTATAGGATAAGTAGAATAATATATATTATTATATTGACTAGGCCACTTTTCTTTTCTCTTCTTTTATTTATGTATGTACTTTTCATATTTCGTGTTCATATATATATATATAAATATATATACTTCCTTTTCTTCATATTTTCTTCGTTCTTTATAAATTTATATACTTCTATTGACCTAAAAATTGTTAATGTAAACTTATAATGTGCCAGCTGTCTCGTTTAGCCTATGGCTACTACAGCTGACTTAGTACAAAGAATTTGTAACTTGTAATGTAAATTATTTGCAATTAGTGTACTATCAATTAAGATTGATTGATTGATTTGGTTTCTAATGGCGAATCGATCATATAAACAGACGTCAACAAGGATAGACACAAAATGCTGTCTTTTAAAACTGAAGATTTTACAGTAAAACTCTACCTAACTACAAGAAATTTCCTCCTACAAGGTTCTCACACGAAAACAAATGTCATTCTACCTCACCAATCGATACTACGGGATCACGTGAGATTGAGCACGTGACCAGTAAACCACATGAGCGACTTTGTAAACCAGGGAGAAGGTTGTTGTTGGACGAGGTCCTGATAAATACGAGTAAATACAGCGGCAGAAAAGAGAAATTCACTTACTCAACTGAACGATGTCTGAGGAGAAGACAGAATCAGAGCTTGGTGGCGAAAAAAAAACAGGAAGAAACGGCCGGCGTCAGGGAAAATACCAACCAAGGCCAACAAGAAGAGACACATCCAAGATGGCGATTTTCCCGCCAAAACACAACATCTTGACGACCTCAGAAAGAGAGAGTACAATCCCTCCAAAGATGCCCCAAAAGGGGATACTGAGAACCATGGTGAATATGCTTCACACAACGGTAAAAGTACCGTAAAAGACAAGATAGTCATGCTGCTAGAGTCAATGAATACACTCGTTCAGCAGCAGGTGAGCGGGCAATCAAAATTGAATGCCAAGCTACGAACAATGGGAGACAAAATTGCCTCTCTGCAAGATCAGTTAGATAAATATAATACTGAAGACGAGGAAGAGGTATCCAGTGAAACATCTAGGGGAAACTTAGAGAAGAACCTCGAAGATCTTCTCGCAGGCCCCGAGAATGATGAGGAGAAAAATCCCAACGATAATTCCTCAGGGGAAAAATCAGGAACAGGGTCAAGTTCAGAAGACTTGAAAACCAAATGAGCAATGATTTTAGAAAGACATTCTGATGAAATTTGTTCAAAGAAAGACAAAAAGTGGCACAAAGTAGAATTATCTGAGAAACTAACATTTTCTGATGAGCTTTTAAAACCAGTCTGAATAGTACTTATATTATATTATTATATTATTATTATATTTCTGGAAGGTAGAAAACAGGACTCTCTGATTGGATTGGTTCTCAGATATAATATTAGAATAGAATTCGTTCTTGGCTTTCTTGATCAAATCTCGAACAAGATTGCACTGGTCGACATATAGTTGACGATCAACCATAAGACAAGACTTCCTCCAATTTCTCTCCAGAAATTAACTTTAGCAACTTTCACTTCATCAGTGTACCAAGGTGACGATGGGCGCACAGTTATGACCCGTTCTTTACTGGGTGCGTGCTGGTCTAGGACAGAGTTCAGTACAGACTCATATTGACCAAGAAGTCCAGGAAGATCATTTTGAAGAGCCGTAGATAACAGCAGGCCAGAAACATCTTTCGAAAAAGAATCAAGATCTACAGATTTCAATTTACAACATCTAGAAACCCTTCTTTCAAAGGGAGGTTTGCTAATCAAAATATTACAAAAAACTGCAGAATGGTCAGAAATGGCCGGATCACAAACAGAGACATTATTTATAATGTTCTCATTGTCTCTAGTAATTACAAGATCCAAAATGTGCTTTCCTTGATAAGTAGCTTCCCTGACATGTTGGGTAAGGTTAAAACATTCTAAAATATTCAAAAATCGGAGAGCAAGAGCATCTGACATATCTTCTACACGAAAATTAAAATCCCCAACAATTATAAAAGACTTCATTTCAGTAGAAAATTTCTCAAAAAAAGTAGAGAACTCATCAAAAAACAGTGAAATAGAAAATTAATTCTAGCACTAGGTGGAGGTCTATAAATTATGAATACAGAGAAGTGCCCAAAAGAAGAGTTTGAAGTCATTCCTATAGCCTCGAACGATTTGAATTTATTGAAAGAAATTTTATGATTAGATGAAGTTTCAATTATAGGTCTTCGATTTAAATATGAACTCGTTGATGTAGAACAAGCTCGATTATGAATATTTAATGTGAAGAACCAGAAAATGTAGAAATCTTAGCTGTCTTTCCAGAATTTGCAGATAAAGATCGACCACCTCTTTTACCCCTGAAGCAACGAAAAATTCCTAGTGATTTAAGTATAGTGATTGTAGATTTCTCCAGCGGAAAACCCAGCGAAGATGAAGGCAATATTGTTGCATAATGGCGCGAAGTTTGAAGTTTAGTTTGAAGTCAAAACACTTCCACCAGTTACAGCATGATAACAGAAAGTTTTTCGAATATAAAATCATAACAGGAAAGCCCTGACAATGTCCAAAGAAGATAAAGTAAAAGATATTGCTTAAAACAAAGATTTTCGTTGGTAAAAACTAAAAATTTAGAGAGCTTACAAATAAGCAGCTTCACTTAGTGCTTCACTTCATCGACTCAATATTCGAGCGAGGTCTATTACGATAGATTAGCTTTTGAAAACGACGCAATTCATATATTATTTTGAAGGGTTTCTTTTGATTTTGATGTGAGATTATCACGATTCTTGTGTTGATATTCCAGCGAGGTCTATTACGATAGATTAGCTTTTGAAAACGACGCAATTCATATACTATTTTGAATGGTTTCTTGTGATTACCAAATGCTTCACAGATTGCAAGAAATCGAGAAATCGAAGAAGTCTACCAGGCATCCGTACGAGTTGCACTTGTCGCCACATCGTGCGGAGAGGAGCACGAGCAGCGTATCCTTGGTCAGCTAGTAGTTCACAGTTAGCTGGAAAATTCAATGCTAACCCAGGTCCTATAGGGGCCATTCTCAAATAGGTGCCAGCATCGTTCAAATGCCCAGGGAAACCAGCTTGGATAAATCGTATGTGACCTAAGCTGTCACATACTACTTGGATGCTCATTAAATGACGGTGCCGGTGGCCACTGTAAAAATTTCGTTGATTAACCATTGGCCGATTTATTGGGGTATATGTTCCATCGATTGCCCCAACGGCATTCGGAAAGTGTCTCCAAGTATTTCTAAGATTTCGCCATTGTCTTAGGCTCGGCCATGTTATGCAAGAGCGGAAATGATGCCACAGGATTGGTGCAATTTGGTGGATTGTTCCCGAGACTGTAGTCATGCTGATGTCAAAAATGCATGCTAGCAAATCAAGACTTGAATATTTTTGCAGCCATATCAGTACTAACAAGATCCTGTTTTCTAAATCAAGTTTATAAGGTCTTCCTTCAATAGATCTTGCTTGTCCATCCCTCCTCGATGCAACGATATCCTGAAGCACCCTGTTGACTAAGTCATTGAACGTCTCGGGTGTCTCTCCGCATACACGCCAGAAAAGGTATTCATGCCTAGAAAAGGCTCCGAATGCATCTACCCCCAGGAATGGATGTGAATTACGACTTTGCTGTAAAAGCAATTGTGGAAATGAAATGTTAAGATGCTGGAATATTGTTAGAAATGGGATGCTGATCAGCAATTGAAGTAGAGCAAAACAACACAGAAGAATATCATCATTTTGGTCAACATCCAAGCTCTCTTGAGGTAGCGGTGCTGGTAGAGTAGGTAAAATAATGCAAAAAAAGTGAAATAGTTGAATAATATCTATAGTATCCATGTTGAGTAATGTGAAATGGACCGGTCTGATCCTGCAATCTTATATATATATTAAAAACAATAAAATACAGACGAAAACTAATTGAATATGGCTAACTACAATTGTACATGTGTTCCATTGTTTAATTAGTGGTATTTTGTACTATATACTTACTACTATTCTGTACTTTTAAAATGTTACGTAATATATTGGACGTGCAACTGTGCATGAAAAAATCATATATCGTAAAAATGCCGAAGATAAACTTTATTGTTTATTGTTACTCACGATAAATAAAAGTAGTCACCATGAAATGTCATGGGTTTGGGTTCTCTGTGAACATGAGAGGCGTGCATATGTTTTATAATATTACAATGGGTTATATAACCCTTTTCAAACTTATTATTTAATTATCGTCAAATTGATAGTTCTTGTCTATATACAGAAGTTAAAACTCTCAAACTGATTGCCTGAAAGAGTCTAAGTCATGGCAGGTATTTGGCGGCCATATGAGATTAACGAATCTCCCAGTGAAACGACATCTAAAACGGCATCACAGAAAAGAGAAAGAGGTAAGTTTACAATAGTTCTAGGTCCGTTTCAATCTTCTAGATAATTCAACTTATAATGTTTATTTTATCCTTAGTGAAGCGAAAACCTGGAATTCAAGAGATAGCAGTCGTCAAGGAAGCATGGCTTTCGGAGAGATGCAAAGGGTGGGAAGCTGTAGTTTCGAAGGCCAAAATCAGCATAGCCAAATCTTCAATAGTTCAAGCAGAAATAAAATCTTATTACCAAAAATCCAAACTAACTGCGCTGATAAGTAGAGTCAAGAAGTGCGTCGAAAAGCTCCATGTGGTGCCGTCTAAGAACGATAACGGCGCTTCCTGTTCATCTCGTGCACCAGGCCTTTCCACCGAGACCAATAATGGTTTGTCCGCAGTAAAGTGTGCAGAAGCTCAAACAAAGGTACTAGTACTGGAGTCTGAAACAGAACAAACTTCAAGTGCGGAGGAATATGCCTTACAAGAACCGGAGAGAAGGAGGGATAGAGCAAAGAGAAAGTGAGCTGACAAAAGTCACGGATAGTGATGAATCCAGCAGCGATGAGGAACCGAAAAGAAAAGATAAAGGGGAGCTGCAAAGGGAGGCCCTCGAAAAGCACTCAAAAATGTGCGATGCAGCTCTAGCCACAATGTCTAAAATGGAAGGACTGCTGACAAAGCTCCAGAAAAAAATGTAAAAAAAGCTTAGACACAGGAGACACGAATGTTTGGGACATTTTGAGTTGAACTATGATTCTTTTCTCTGTTCTTCTCGAGTACCTTTTATAGTGTTTCACAATAGTGTGATTTTCATCGGACTGTGAAACAGTTGCAATGCTAATACATGTCGGAACTTAATTCCGTTCTTTTTCTTTGTCTCTTTTTCACTATTAGACAGTGACTACAAGAAATCGTTTCACAGTCCGATGAAAATCACTCTATATTATAATTGTAATAGCAATAAAAAATAGTTGTCATTTGAAACAATGGACTCGTGTTTCTTATCCCTACACAACAATTTATTAGCTGTCGTTGTTATTCAAATAAACGCGAAAAGCGTGCAGCGTCAAAGCGTCAAAGTAGCGTAAAAAGAACTGACTTATGAAACATCTCTTCCCTAAACTGCACCAAGTGAAACAACAAAAAGAAGATGTGGAGAAAAGAATTGCTCAGGCGAAGATTAAGTCATGCATAGTCGAAGGACAAATATGTGGGAAATGTCACTTAAAAATTGGCCATTCACAGAAGAAGTGTGAGCTAGAAAATTGCAGTAGCGTGTTTCTATGTGGACAAGAGAAGCGTCATCCTGGCGAGATAAATCGAAAGAGACTAGCACAAATGGTAGAGAAAGAAGAGAAGATTCTCCAAAACCTCGAGTTAGAATTTCAGCGACGGGAGACATCAATTGAAACCGTGGAAAAAAAATATTTGCATGAAAATTGAGAATGAGCTACTAGAAGTCTGTAAAGAAGAGTACACCAACAAAAATGGACACCTAGATTGGAAATTATTGCGAAAACATACTGCACTGATAGAAAACTCTAGAAGATTATGGCATAGCATTCCCCTCGATTTCTGATGATTCTGAAACCAAAGTATTCTCAAGTACTGATGTCTGCAAAAATGAATCTCTACCTGCACCATCAAGCATGGAAGAGGAAGAGAACCAGCTCCAGATTGCTATTCGCGAAAGTCTTCATGCACAGGAAGCAGGTGATGAACAACCAAACATTCAGCGATTAACATCAACAAGCACCACAACTTTCCTATTAACCCACCACCCTTCGCTCTACAACCCTGCAGTTTACCATGGGGGCTATGTTTATAATTATCCTAATTTGCAAATGCACATCCAAGCCCACAAAACACTGAGACATTGAGTTCTGATAGCAATAACTTTAATTCAAACACAAGTGATAATGACAGTGAGACCGCAGCAAATGTTTTACTGTCCCTTTCTAAAGGACAAATGTGAACATTAGGAGAATCAAAAACCTAGAGAGAATGTCATGTTTAATTACAAATTGAAAAGTTGTCAAATTGTTGTTGTTTTGAGTTTGTACTTTTACATGTAAGAGTTAACACACTTTAAGTATGAAATTTTAGTAACAAAATAGTGCAAATTTAAATAGGAATATGTTGAGTTAAATAATATTACAGCACTTTAAACAGTTTATATATGTTGACACTTCGAATTCAAACGAATAACAATTGCATTTAGTTGCAATTGCAACACAAACATTTAGAATATATAGTCAAATTTTCATTGTTTTGAGTTTGTAATAATTAATTATTTTACATGTAAAAGAGTGAATGCACTTCAAGTATGAAATTGAAGTAGCAAAATAGTGCAAAATAGCACTAATTCGACATTAGAAAACAAAGGGATTTGCATATTGTACAGTTTAGACTTTAAATGCGTTCACTTTAAAAAATAACGGAATATGTTGAGTTAAATAATACTGTAAATACTAGTAGTTATGTTGATACTTCAAACGAATAAAAAATTGCATTTAATTGCTACACAAACATATACGATGTATTATTGTAAAATCCGTGTACATCCCAAGCATTTACAGTGTCTACAGCCTCTGAACTTGCATACTTCAAGTCAAAATTCACTAGCGGTTGGAGATCATAGTTCAGTTCAGTTTTGACTTTCGAAAACACAGCTTCTATAGGGTTTAGATCCGGTGAATACACAGGAGTATACAGCAGTTCTACACCAATGTCATTCAAACAATCTTCCAAAATTTCACCTCCCTCGTAATGATGACAACTGAAATTGTCCATGACTAATATATCCCCACACTCCAAAATAGGCCTATTTGTAGTAGGTGACATAGCGTCAATAACTTCGGTGAAATACGACAGGAACTCAAACGTATTTATTGCTCCATCTATGAAATTATAGTAAGCAACACCATCGTACAGTGAGGTAAGAGCATTAAGTGTTATGTTGGGGGATTCACATTTGCGATTAATTTCAACACACCTCTCTCCTACTGGAGCGTGGCCATACATTCTTGTTCCAACATCAGGTGTTTTTATTCCAGCTTCATCGAAGAATTTGACCTTTTATGCATTCTTACTGGACAAATAGTCAATAAACAGTTGCGTGTATATCATGTTTGTGGGAGTAAATCTTTCTTTCGCAATTTGTGTTATTTTCTTTCTCGAGTACTGACGACCAGATGGCAGTCTACTTTTTATCGCTCAGCTAATTGCATTTAGTGAAGTGTTCCCTTGACAATCTCCAATGTCATCCAAAACAGAGTATATTTCTTTGAGGGATATTGTTCCTTTAACAGTCTTCAGAACTTCGATCAGATGAAAGTCGTCGTCGGTTAAGTTAGATCGATTCCCGCCCATTTTGGGTTTCGGTTTATCAGTAAACTCTTGACAAAACCTAGTCCAAATACTTCGAATTGTACTTCGAGCAACTCTGAACTTCTCAGATAAGGCCGTATATGATCCAGGAAAATAACCCATTGCAAGATTTCCTCCGTTGCTTATGATTTCGTCGATTATGACTCTTCTCAAATCAATACCGAGAGCTTTTCCAACTTCGTAAGTTCTTCCAAGGTCGCTTAGTTTCATGTTTACAATGCCACTTTGTCACAACTTGCGAAATATTTATACCTGTGAAAACATGCTTTTGAAGCGTGAGAAGTCATAACTTCATGCGTCTCAAAACAGTGTTTGGGGGAGTCACAACTGTCAACTTCAAACTTTACTTGATCCAATCAAAAACGGCGAGCGGCGAGGTCAACTGGAAATAGCAGTAGTAAGCAGGATATTTTTCCTTTTTAGTTTACTAAACATTTTTTAATGAATCAGACTACATTTTAAATAAATAATCTGATTTATTTTCAGATGCACTCACACAGTATGGTGTTGAAGAGGTCCGTTCTGTTTGTCAACATTTTAACACATTGTTAGTAAATGCCAACTGTGACACCATTGCAGCACAGAGGGAATGGCTTCAACTTAAACTTCATGTAGCAAGAAATAATCAATTTAGCCAGGTCCACCCCCTTGCTGTTTGGCAACGTTTAAGTGTTGAATATGTCAACATTGATCAATTCTCAAACATCCTTAAAGTTATCCATCTTACTAGCCTTTATCCTCTCTCGAATGCTCACTGTGAAAGAGGATTTTCTGTGATGAAGAGAATTAAGAGTGATTGGAGATGCTGCCTATCAAATGATACCTTAAACATTCTAATGAGAATTGACATTGAGGAACCTAATATTGCTGACTTTGAACCTAGACCAGTTGTCAACAGATGGTATATCTCAGGCCACGCTAATGCACCCTGCGACATTATTGAACTGCCAAGAATCACTTTATATGCATATATATGTTGAATATGACAATGTTGATATTATTAACTTTTTCTTCAAATATAAATCAATATATACAAACAACAAATAAGTTCTCAAATGTAGGTCTCAAATCCACAAGCATTTTTAGCTTGTTACTTTAAAAATGAATTTCGAGCCCTGACATCACACCTCCTATTTATGAGATCAGTTGGCTGACTGTGAAAGAAAATCTTTTAAATAGAGACTCACCAATGTCCTTTAAGTATAATTAATTTAATGGGCTTACACCGCCATACTTAGGTTTATACCATTAATAGGTGAAAAGAAAGTTGACAGGATTCATGTTGAGCCAGGTCATTTACAAAATAATGCATGTGCATTAGCAAATCGTTATCTTTCAAATGAAGTCATTACAAGTTCAGCCAGTATCCGTTTCTTGTTTTATTAAGGTACCCTCAGTATCCCCACTTGGCAAGTACGTCCACTGCTTGAAAACCCAGTGTAGTCTCTAAAGGCTTGCGAAAAAAAGCAATTGGTTTGATGAAAATAAAGGTGAAGGTAAGACATTTGATAATCGTTTTACTGGTAAAAAGTCAAGAGGTTTCTTGGAAAGGAAAACTTTATGTTTATAATTGCTGCGGTTGAGCCCTTTGCAGATGTAGGAAGTAATTCTGAATTTTTTCTACATGCCCTCGCTTATTGCTTATTATTTATTCTACATGCCTTCAGTACTTGAGTGAACAGCAAACCCATACAGAGGCTAAGATCAGCATCCAAGCTCACACTTCAAGTACCAAGTTCAAGGATGAGGCATTGTCAGAGAAAACCAGGTCTCTAGTACTTTTTATGCAAGTTTAATACAATGTGGAAATGTTCAAAGCAAACAAGCCATTTCGGCTAAGGGTTATTGTTCAAGTGTACAAAGAATGCTGCCAGGCAAAAAACGCAAAAGCAAATTAGGCACAAAAGGCGAACAATGCATGAGGGAAAAAACCAAAAGTAACAAAACATGTGCACCTGGAGACAAAAAAGGTGCAATTGGCACAATGAAATCTGAGTCACTTTCAGGCCGATGTGTGATGGGCATTTTTTACAATTTACAGAGACATGGTTGGAATTTTTCAAAAGTTCTTTGTTTTGGCTCACACTGTGATTGTCATCTTATATCCATGTGAAACATTATAGAACTGCCTATAATTTATTGTTAAGATTTATTTATTTATATTATTATTAAAATCTGATCATTTTCCCTCTAGCAACTAAAACAGATTTTATTTAGATTTTAGAATTTTTTTGTCATGTACATAGACACCATGCATAAGGCTAGCACTTGCAGTTTCTCTAATGTAAAAAGCAAATTCTGTTTATGTTCCTTAAGAGTACTTTTCTCGACACAGTCTTCAAAAGTGAAAATAACACAAGAAGTAAACAAGGAGTAAATTAAACAGTAATACTCGGTGCTGAAATTCTTTATGCACATGTTTAGCTATTACAATTAGCCAATTTAAGAACGAGCAAAGGACTGGGGCGAGTTTTGAATTTTAATCTAATAAAAAATACCTCCTTGTGAACAAACCTGTGGCCCTCATAAGAAGTTGATTTTTGTGGAAAGAAATCAAGAGAACCCAGGAAAAACCCTTGAAGCACAGGTAGAACCAACTAGAAACTCTACTCAAATATGACCCCAAGCCCGGCAGGATTAGAGCTTGGTTGCATTGGTGAGAGGCGAACGCTCTCACTGCTACGCAACCTGTGCTTTCCAATTACTAGTTAGCAAAGTGGTCTGTGATCTGATAACGCATCCAAATATTAATAAGTCTGGTAAATTTGAACATGCTTGAATGCAAAAACCAGAGTACAAGCCTTCAAAAATGTCAAACATTTACACAGTACGGTGGTTTGAATAGACGCTTTGCCTCCAAACCATACATTTCTTTGTAAATATTTCACACATTTGAAGACTTGTAACTCTGGTTCTTTTCAACAAAACAAATTTACCAGACTCACTAATCTTGAGATGCTTTATCAGATGATAGAATTTTTTTCTAATTAGATTAAAATTCAAAATTTGCCCCAGTCCCTTACTTTTGTGTAAGTGGCCAATTGTATAAACAATTTTACTAAAAGATATATGAAAAGATGTTTTTCATGAATTTATTACTTTACTTAAGATGATTTCAATTACGTATTTCAACATTCATATTTTTTTTTAATTCAAACAAACATTAGAGCTGTTACGTTGTGACCTATTCCAGGGTCCAACTAATCATAAAAACCGCTAAAATAAAGCAAAAATGTTCTCAATGATTTAACCTCCACCTGCAACACTTAGAACTTTTTGCTTTTTGTTCTGGACCCGGAAGTCATTTTTTCACTCATTTGACGTCACACTTAAAAGCTCTACATCAAAATCATTGAGGTGTATTATACATTTTACTCACTAAATAACTCCTGATGGTTGAGCATATTCAGCTAGTCCCTGATGGCATGTGAGCTTGAAATGATAAATGCAGTATCTGTAGGTTTCTGCAGACAATAATAATAATAGGATTTATTTATACATGATATAAAATATTAAATTACAACTACATATTTGATAGTTATTTTCATACTACAAAAAAAAAATTCTTTTTTTTTTTCCAGATTTTGTATGAATGTGATAAGTCACAGCACATGGCACTGACATGGCACTGGATGTTGAATGTTTTCATACATGGCACAGCACTGACACCATCGTGGATAACTACAGCCCATGCTGTAGCTTTTTTATAGTTATATGAAAGCTGATAATACATTTATTATGTCAGGTTTACTTCATTCAAGGTTCCATTAGCCATTTCAAAATTGCACAGGGGCTTTGGATCGATCGTGTTGCATTGTGGGGCTGCTTTGGAGGACGCCATTTCAAAATGGTGTCTGTTGATGTTACGTGTAGGGATACTTTGAAGGATTTAAACAATATTAACAATAATTTTAAGCTTGATGAAAATGATGTTTCCGGTGCAGCACTGGTAAAACCACCCGAACATTGTACTGTGGCTTGCCTGTAGAGGTGCAAAAGTGTCAGGCAAGCGAGATGACTTGATAAAGAGGTTAGTACTAAAGCTTACATGTCTTGTCTTTCTTACCTTTCTCCATAAGATATAAAGGGAATTTCTAACAGATAATTCTTAATTTTTAGGGTGAATGACTATACAAACAACGGCCTAGCGAACAACATCATTGATCCTGATGGAGGCATTAATATCAACTTCTTTAAATCAGGAAAGGTTTTAGAAACATATAGTAAGGCAGAAAACAATTTAGTTTACATCAAGAGCAAAGTGATGCCTTCTTACAGCAAGTCTGGTCCAGTAAATGGAGTGAGAATAATTATTAAGTTTAACTCGGACATCTACAAAGCATACTGTTCCTGTCCAGCAGGAGTTGATGGTCGGTGTAACCATTTAGCTGCCACATTGTTTGCCATTGAAGATATGTGTCAGCCTGATAGTGTCACAAAGGCTGATGGTATAGCTTGCACTTCAAAGCCATGTAAATGGAGTGTGCCTCGTAAGAGACAAATTGAATCTGCCCTTATTCAAACTTTGAAGTTTGAAAAACATGTTTGGGGAAAGAAGAAAGCTAACTTCAAAACAACAAGTGAAACTCAACAGGATGTCATAGCCCCTCATCAAAGAAATCAAGATCAAGACCTAAATGCTATATTCGAAAGAGTAAAAGAAGTTGAAAAGAAAACTGGGGGAAAAAATGGGGCTTAGTTATATTATGCCTCACAGACTTCCAGTAGGACCAGAGCTCACAGGATAATCACGCTAAAAATTCGAACTTGTACGAATGTACATGATCTCAAACTTTTGACATTAAAATTTCTTGCATAATCTCAGTTCTTTGAGATCATGCTGATCTAAGAGTCAAGGTGTTAAAACCAGAAATAAATCCTCACATTTTATTCACAAAATGTATAATAAAACAATTTTTGAACTCAGTTTTCAAATACATTTAGCTATTATTGGATTAGCTTGAGTATGATATTGTAAATTATCAAGAACAGGGCCGAGTTATCTGCTGAAGCCGTAAGCTGAGGTGGATAACACAGCCAAAGGCTAGATTTGAGATATTGAGTAAAATGTATAATAATAATAAGCAATTATTGGACGAGGTTGAGCAAGCAATTATTTGCCCATGCCGAAGGCAAATAATTGCTTGCGAGACACTAACAAATCTCGATATTTTTACGATAACCGAGTTCAATAATTGTTTTATCATTAAAATTATTTTATCTAATATTTGAGGGGCAGTGCGCACAAGTCAAACAATAACAGAGAAGTCAGTTCATTGTTTTATAAGTTCAGGGAAGTGAGCCATTGTCAAATGCAAGGTTACTGCCCATGAGGAGACCATTATTTGCAGCAAAATGGCCTTGCATCTTAAGGTGTTTCCCAGTAGTTTTTTATTGACCACACTTCTCATGTTCATCTAGCGAATTGAAAACCTTTTCCTGGTCTGATCAAAATGAATTTTACACCAGACATCAAGCATAGATGGAAGTTTTGATTGATGTCAATTTCAACTCGATAGGCGTTTCCATGGCAACGGAAAACAATGATCGTTGAAATCAGTTTTCCTTGAATATCTCCCGTTTTCGATGAGCTTCAGAAAAATGACTATATACATGCTAAACTTCGCATTCAGGCACAGCTATTCAGATGATAATTAGAGGGTTGGATTAGAGGGATTTCGAATAAATCGCAAAAACATTCTGTGACCGCTTATTATGATACTGGAAACTATAGCAGAACAAAAAAATCCTTCGCGTTCGCAAAATAATGTCAAACTACTGCTAAACGTTAGCAGTATTCATTCGTTCGTTTGAGAGATAATTTTGAAATTGCTAGGAAGGTGAAATCGTTCAAACTATTCTACTGAAAGCAGCTGTACAAGAAAAATTCTAACTCCGCAAAGAAAAAGTTTTCATAATGTCGCTTTCAGGAAAGGTAAATAGATATTGTAGGTAACGTTTAGCAGTAGTTTGACATTATTTTGCGAACGCGAAGGATTTTTTTGTTCTGCTATAGTTTCCAGTATCATAATAAGCGGTCACAGAATGTTTTTGCGATTTATTCGAAATCCCTCTAATCCAACCCTCTAATTATCATCTGAATAGCTGTGCCTGAATGCGAAGTTTAGCATGTATATAGTCATTTTTCTGAAGCTCATCGAAAACGGGAGATATTCAAGGAAAACTGATTTCAACGATCATTGTTTTCCGTTGCCATGGAAACGCCTATCGAGTTGAAATTGACATCAATCAAAACTTCCATCTATGCTTAATGTCTAGTGTAAAATTCATTTTGATCAGACCAGGAAAAGGTTTTCAATTCGCTAGATGAAAATAAGAAGTGTGGTCAATAAAAAACTACTGGGAAACACCTTAATGCGCATGAGCAGACCATTATTTGTAAACAGTTATTTGCAGTTCTCTCGGCCAATCAAAATGACGGAGAAAATAATTTGAATGATGTCAATTATTATATGAAATAGAGTGTGATACTGAGTGACATCAAAATGATAAGATTGATATCCCCACTTCCACCAGTAGGGATATGATTTTTATCAACACTGGTGGTGTCAAATTTCAACCAAAGTCAAATTCTCCATTATTTTTCATTGAAGATTTCATATAATAAACAGAACATTACATGGCTACTTGGAGATACAAATTTTATCTTCGAGTGTTGATATTTTCTCTCCACGCAACCATGTAATATCCTATAAATATTATACACTTCCATAGTTTTAACCACCTCAGCCTATGGCTTTGGCAGACAACACGGTCTTGGTCCTGATAATTTATGATATCATTCTCGACCTAATCCAATAATATTTTTTTTCACTATTTGGTAGTTTGCAATCATCCCCAAGTGAAAAATATAACAAAAGATATGGCAGCCAGGTAGGATGATATAACAAGAGACTTAAAGCAAATCTTTTGGTAAATTCATCCAAATAACGGCCATAAAACAATCACTCATTTCATACATACCTAGAAAGACAATTTCAATAGGTGTATTTTCTAGTTCAGATCCTTATGAATCAGGATTAGTTCCAGCCTTAGCAAGCCACTCATTATACATTGTGTTGTCAACCAACTTCATCAGACCCAAAGACCAGTTGACCTTGAGACTGGATTTGAATTTCATGGTTAAAGAAAGAAGATGCCTTAATACAACAGAAACAAACAGCCTCGAACCCTGCAAAAGAATAAACGAATGTTATCAATGCTACAAAAACACAATAATTTCGAGTGGCTAATCATCCTTTCTTGCAGCTCTAACAGCTAATTTGCGAAGGGTAGGACGAGTTTATTCTTGTGAGACTCCCCTGTTGGCCGAGTTGAGGGCATAAACTGCCTTTTACTATTACAATTTCGGGTTATTTAAGTTTTTTAAGCAATACATCGTTCAACTTGAAGCTAAATATTTGAGTATGAAAGTCCGCCAAAACATGGCGCCAAAAAACGGAACTTTACGATCAACTTAACTCTAAAAATATTGCTCAAAATGCATGAATTAAACAATAAATGACTAGTATTAGTATTAATTTACCTTAAAGATGCTGTATGAGCTCATAAAGATTCATATTTGAGGATTTAAAGAAGGATTTTTAGTCAGCAAATGTCCAACTAAAAACTTTTCTTGTCGACTGTTGAACAGATACCACGTGACTACCTCGTTTACATGTCATGACAAACAAACACCACAGGGGAGGGGACGGGATCGGATACATGGTTCGGAGTAACTTTGTAACAGTTTTCGCAGTAGAAATAAAATATTTATCTAAAAAAAACTTCACGATTTCTATTTTCAAGAGTACTACAATGATTACAAAGCAATTTTCTATCACTTTTGCTTAAAAAATTAGTCAATTATACTAGATTCTAGCTAAAGTTTTGTAGTTTTGTAGTTTTTGAAGTTTTGTAGTTTTTGCAACGGCAACTATTGGGGAGTTATACGGCCAAGATAGAACAAAGTAATTTTCAGTAAAATTTGATAGTGATAAGCTAAGTTACTTTATAAGTTTTAAGAGGTTTAATATTCGCTATTTGCAAATTTAAAATTCGTTTTCTAGTCGTTAAAATTTGGAATTCCTTCCAGGATGAATATATATCCAAGTCCCGCTCCTGTTTCAAGAAACTTCTATTTAAGTCGCTTTTTGTAAAAATATGACGATTAGTTATCGTTTTTCACATATTGAATTGAATCAATTTTCCCTGTCATTTACAAATTATTCTTTAGTTTTTCCCTTATGTGTGTGTGTGTGTGTGTTTATTTTGTTACCTCGTTCAGTTTTCGTGTGTGTGTCTTTTTTCCTGGCAGTTTGTCTTGTTGTTAAACCCATGTATTCTGTTGTTGTAATTATATATATTTCCTTCTATGCATTTCCTTCTATAATTTTCCGTTTGACCCTGCTATTTAGCTCGACTAGCCCTGCTATTTCTAAATGGCTGGCGCCCATCTATTTATATAATATTATCTTTTAAATTTTGTTATATAGCAAAATAAAGAGTGCCAATAAAGATGTTTGTTGTTTATTCCAGGTTGTTGTTGTTGTTGGGGGGAAATATTCGCTAGAAGAAGTAGTTATAAACAATCCTAAAAATCACATGACTGTGATACGGTTATATCAAGAGAATATGATTTTCTCTTGGTCATCTTTTAATAGCTACGTATGCCACTTTTCGATAATGGTGATATTAGAGTAGTTTTCGTATGAGTGGGAAACCTACGGCACTGACTTACAGCACGTACACGGTACGACATGCCGTAACATTGAAATGGCTTCCTATTGTCTTCCAGTAATTCAACCAATCACAACGCGTTGTTACGGCTACGGTAAGATACGGTACGGCTACAGTACGGCTATGAATTTGCCGTATTGTTTCTCACTCATACGAAAACCGCTCTATTTGGGGACGATCGAAGTAACGTAACTATAATAGATCTCCCACCGCGCGTTTCTGCCAGCGATGCTCTTGCGATACTCCACTGGAAGCCGTTACAGCGACGTAGGGCTAAACACCGCGCTATTTTTGTGTACAAGTCAATTAACAATTGCTTTTTACACTCCTTTCCATGCTCATTACTCGGGCTCTCTTAGGAGGGAAGCCCGAGTCAGAAAATGCAAAGATTCTTCAGACTCAAATCTGCGATTGACTTCTAATGCGCATGTGCGTGATGTCGTTCATAGCTCGAAACCATGGCAACTAATAATTTAGTCTTCATAGCTGTGTCGTCATTACGGCGACTCGTATGGCATGATTTTAGTGTGAAAGCGATCCAAGCGATGTCTTTTCAAGTCTACCTTCGTGGCCTTCTTTACTCAACGCTTACTATGCTTACAAATGCATACACCTGTGTTCGCGGTAAACCTACACTAAAATACGGTTGTGAGCAATTTCGGAAAGGCCGGGTTATTTCGCGAGCTCGAACCGAAATCAAAGCAAGCTATGAGATCAAATGAGCAAACTAAGAGCAAATATGACCAAACTAGACTTGACAAAAATTATTCAAATAACAAAACTGTGACCACAGACTCGACAAGAACTTCTTAGGGAGCTCACTGATGCTGTGAAAGATAACAAGTCCACCGTCATGATCAACAAGAACTACGTAACAGCATTGAAAGCACACATGGAAAGGACAGCTGCAGCCAAAGTAATCGAAATACGAGTAAAAAACAATGTAAACTTGTAATCTTTTTGATATATGTGATAATTCTGGGTTTTTTTCTATTGGTTTAGTTGTTATTCGTAAAATATATGTCCTACAAAGTAATACTTTTCAGGGACCGCGGAGCAGGGAAGCTGGTGGGCTATAGCCCCCCACCCCCCCCCCCCCCCACCCCAATCATTTTGCCGCCATAAGTGATTTATTCATTTGCTATTTAAAATACCAAGTTCTCCGGCTCTTCACGATAAATCAACTGTGTAAGATATGAAATAATCAAATGTCAATTTAAAAAGCCAGTTCTCCAGCGAATCCAGCAGTCCTGCAATGAAACACATCAAACATATCAATGGCGTACACAAACTTGTAGAAGCAATTATTGATATTCAAAATAAACTACAGTGTCAATCAGTACAGTATGGCATTCAATTTGTGTTCTGCTCATGTGAAATCACTGACAATGAAAGAAAAAGGGTCTTAAAAAGACATAGACAGAACCATACATATGACACAATGGAACCTGTTAAAAATAAACAACTTTTTAACAAATATGTAAAAAATACCATTCTATGGCTCAAGAAACTAAAAAGAAACAAAGAGGAAGAATAAAAGACAAAAGTATGTCCATAGATTCATTGAACAGTTTAAGAGAAAAATAAGAGAAGGTCCCTGTTTTATATGTTCTGTGTGTAATCGAATGCTGTATAAGAATCAGTAATAAAGTAACAGAAGTAAGTACCTTTGCCAAGATTATTTCAACATCCGAATTTCTTTTGATGGTAAAGAATACATATGCAAGACATGTCACTCAAAAGTTTTACAGGGAAAACTCCCATGTCAAGCTGTTGTCAATCAGATGTATATGTTGATGAAATACCCGCACAGCTAGCTTTACTAGAGAAGCTAGAGCAGATACTAATAGCTCGACGGATAGTATTTCGAAAGATAGTTGTTATGCCAAAATTTTCTGCATTTTTTTAGTCCTGCTTCGTTCGCGTTCAAATCTTACAGCATGGCAGTGTTCACATATTACACTATTAAGCTTATAGTAATTAAACTTACTGAATAATGAGACCTCAAGCCATTTACTGTGTCTTAATTATCACCACTATGTACAGTTACAGATAAACTGCATAGCTTCCTCAAATATATCACACTCACTGAATGTATTCTCGATCGAATCATCGATTGTTTGATATACAAAGACATTTGTCAATAGTGTGAATTGAGCGAATGATATTGTGCCCTAAACCATACAGCAATTTAATAGAATAATATCGATTATTACTCATAAATAAACAACGATTTCACCTTGAGTTTCAGTGAATTACAGTTCCGTTTTATTTTCTGTGCTCTGACACATCTTGTCATCGATGCAAATATTCAACATGCCGTCTTGGCAGTTGGCTTTCTCGTAATTACACAATCTGCTCGTCTGACTTCAAGTACTTGTGGTCAGCTTCAAAGATTTGTTTGTCAATTTTTTTATAGTTTGTCTCCGTATAGTTTGTATTTCAGATCTGGCAAGATCTAGATTGGCTAGATAGTTCTAAGATTCTCATAGTTTGCTCCTAGATTCTCATAGTTCATAGTACTCCAAAATCGCTCAATTATATCTCTTAGTAAGTAGTTGGAGCGTACCGATAAAAAAGCTAAAGGCAATGGTAGGCCACATGCCTACAGACAACATACCTCGATCAAGAAAACAGCCCTATTAAGTAATTTTCTATCGACAAACCTCGAGGGAATAATGCAATGGCGACCGAGCAGACCGAGCAAAGACAAAAACTTCATGCTCAATATTATTATGTGATTAATTCTGTCAACATGTATTCAATCATATTTGAGAGATAGACAAACCAAAACTCCATTGGACAGAAAATTGCTATGGTCACAAGTTTTGTCCATTCATGGTCGCGACCCTGAAAAAGAAATAAAAAGGAACCTCATTTTAAGACCGGTTTGCCACCATGGCAACCCATTAATTATTTTTCGGTATTTTCTACGAAGAAAATAAGCAGTGACGTCACAAATCTCGCCATATTTTGATATAATCCGGACAGATTTGTCTTTGTTAACCTTGATGCATTTTCCCCATACTCTGATTGGGCGAGCGGGCATCACGTGAGAGTGAACAAGTTTCGATGTTTCCCTGGCAACGGCTCTCAGCGGGTAACAATATGTTATTTCCCGGGGAATAACAAAACCAGAAGTGATTTCACCGAAAACGTAAGAGTTTTTTTTAATAAACAAAAAATCGAATAATTTTTTTGTGTTCTTTGACACTTGGTATATAACAAAACACTTATTGACTGGAACCTCGGGAAAGCAGTGTATTTTGTGGTCCCTCGACGTCGATGTTTCCCTCGGCTAAGTCTCGGGAAACATCGTCGTCTCAGGACCACAAAACACACTTTTTCCCTCGGTCCACGTCAATAAGTCTTAATTATAACCCAACGATGAATTTTCGCACGCTGTCATTGGTTCAAATGTGGCAAGCGCAGGGCGGGTATCAGGCGATATCCCCCGTCCGCAGTGATATTCTCTTAGTAAAAGAAAAATGCGTGGGAAAAAAGGAAAAAAAAAAGAACCGGAAAACAAAGAAACTCGGTTTTAAGAAACAAGCGAGAGTGAAATACAATACAATACAAACATTCATATATTTATTTAGTGTCATTTTGTTATTACATTACAAAGAATTATAACTTAACCTAAATTTAGACACAAGGTATCTATAATAACTATAAAAGTTAACCAAGATAGATAGCCACTAAATTTGATATACAATTGCATACAGGTTGCAAGGTCGAGGGGAGAAGTGGGAATAACCATATTGTTTACGTTTGTTTCTTCCACTATTTTTTAATATAATACCGAGCTTTCGCACTTCTAGTGCATCATCAGGGCGAAAAGTATGTTTTACAACGATTCAAAT